>CM077017.1:95037988-95389980 GCA_039090855.1 Macrothele yani | reverse complement strand
TTTCCAAAATTAGAAGCTATGTGCGAAGGATTTCCCATCAGAAGCTGTATCTTGTGCAGAAAGAATTTTTGAGATCGGAGATTTAGAAGCAGAGATTATAGGGATAAACGTAATTTACCTCTACGCCCCCTAGCGGAAAGACTATGAATTACTTGAAAATTTTGAAATTATATGATAAATGATTCACACAGAAAAACACTAGCCAACAAAGAAGGAATTTTTCAAATCGGACTTTTAGAAGTAGAGATACTGACAAAAATATAATATACATCTACGCCCCCTGGCGGAGAAACTATGGAATATTTTAAAAAGAAAATATTCCGAAAAGGTTTATCGATGTGAGTGGCATCAGTCCGCGAAATAATTTTTTCCATTCATATTTTAGGAGCTCAGATTTTATGGCAAATACATCAGAAGCAAAAATTAACCCTTACGCCCCCTTGTGGCTAAAGTATTCATTACCAAAAAATTTGAAATTATATACAAAATATTTTCTATCAGGAGGTGTATTCGCTGAAGATAAAGTTTTTCAAATCGGAGTTTTAGAAGAAGAGTTATCGGGAAAAATGTAATTTTCTTTACGCTCACTAGCGGAAAATCTATGCGTAATTTGAAAAACAACTATATCTAAAATACTCTTCGACATAAATGTAATCGAAAGACAAAATAATTTTTTCAATCGGATGTGTAGAAGCAAATATGTCGAACAAAACGTATTTTTGAATTCGACATAATCTGCCTTTACGGCCTCTATTGGCGAAATTGTACATCGTAAAAATAAACGAAATAAAGGATCATCATTCGCATCTTTCAAGCTTCCCAATACAGAAATAATTTTTCAAATCGGACTAATAGTTGCAGAGATATCGTGGGTACATACGGACGGACAAACCAGTAACATAAGAACGATCTTGTTTTTACAAAAGACATGCCAAAAAAGCGAAGAAATGTGGCAGGAGTTACTGGACGCGGACATCTCCAAATGTGTGAAACTGAAGGGCTCGCTTTGTCTGCATTTTTGGAGAATGACTAGAAGTTGACAATTCTTTCATTCGACAGTTCTACATGTTTTGAAAAGAAACAAGAAAGATGACACTAAATTTTCGGGTGCAATAAGCACGTCTTTTGAATCCGTTCTGAAGGAAATTAAATGTATCAAAGCTGTTAAAAGTCAATGGAGCCGGTGTGGAAAACAATAGTATCTGACGGAAAAAAAAGAACTTTATCAATCGAGTTTTCAATATTCTCAGATATTGCTGTAAGCAGAATTGTGAACTTACGCCCTTTGTTGCAGACTTGTGTGTTTAAAAAAACATGAATTTTTATGAAAAAACATTTCGCACCGGAAACGCTCTCCAACACAGAAATATTTTTTTTCAAATCGGACTCTTAAAAGCAGAGATATTGACAAAAATAAGATGTAACTTCACGTCCCCTGGTGGGAAAACCATGCATTATTTTAGGAAGAAAGTATTCTCAAAAGGTTTATATATATGAGGTGTATCGGTCTAAGAAAAGAAATAATTATTCGAGTTTTCAGGAGCCCAGTTTTTGCTACAAATACGTCAGAAGCAGAAATTAACACTTATGCCCACTGGTGGCCGAATCATTCTTTACCAAACATTAGAAATTATGTGAAAAATATTTTCCATCAGGTCTTGTATGCAATAGAGGAAGAATTTTTTTTTCAAATCGGAGTTTTAAAAGCAGAAATAACGCGGAAAACGCAATTTGCCTTTGTGCCCCCTAGCGGAAAGTCTATGATTTAATTGAAAATTTTGAATTTTTAGGAAAAACATTACGCATCGGATACACTATCCAACAAAGAAGGATTTTTCCAAATCGGACTCCTAGAAGTAGAGATATTAAAACATGTTATACATCTACCGCCCTGGCGTAGAAACCATGTATTATTTCAAGAAGAAAATGTTCCTCAAAGTTTTGTCGACGTGAGTAGTATCGGACAACAAAGGACTTTTTTTTCAATCGAGATTTTAGAAGCTCATATTTTGCTGCAAATACATCAGAAGCGGAAATTAAGATTAACGACCCCTGATGGCCAAACCACTTTTTCACAAAAATTAGAAATTATGTGCAAACGATTTCCCATCAGGAGCTGTATCCGGTGCAGAAAGATTTTTTTAAATCGGAGATTTAGAAGCACAGATATAGGGCAAATGCAATTTAGCTCTACACTACCCTAGTGGAAAGTTTATGAATTACTTGAACATTTTGAAATTATATGAACAACATGTCACACTGAAAAAACTATTCGACAAAGAAGAAATTTTTCAAATCGGACTTCTAGAAGTAGAGATATTGACGAAAATAAGATCTACGCCCCCTGGCGGAAAAGCGGTGAAATATTTTAAGAAGAAAATATTTCGAAAAGCTTTATCGATGTGAGTGGCATCAGTCCTCGAAAGAAATATTTCAATAGATATTTTAGAAGCTCAGATTTTATGGTAAATATATCAGAAGCAAAAATTAACACTTACGCCCCCTGATGGCCAAAGTATTCTTTACCAAAAATTTGAAATTATATACAAAAGATTTTCCGTCAGAGGTGTATCCGCTGGAGAAAACAATTTTTCAAATCGGAGTTTTAGAAGAAGAGTTATCGGGAAAATGTAATTTAATTTTATGCCCCCTAGCAGAAAATCTATGCGTAATTTAAAAAGTAACTATATCTAAAATACTCTTCGACATAAATGGAATCAAAAGATATAAGAATTTTTTCAATCGGATATTTAGAAGAAAATATGTGGAATTAAAGGTAATTTTTAATTACACATCATCGGCACTTACGCCCTCTAGCAGCGAAATTGTACATCGTAAAAAAAACGAAATGAAGGATCATCATTCACATGTTTCAAGTAAAAATAAGTTTTCACATCGGACTAATAGTTGCAGAGATATCGTGGGTACAGGCGGACGGACGGACGGATGAACCGATAACATAAGCACGATCTTTTTTACGCTTTCCAACCGTAGGTTGAAGAAGCGTATATGCTGCAGCTTTTTACACTTTCCAACTATAGGTTGAAGAGGCGTATATGCTCCAGCTTTGTCCGTCCGTCAGCACGATAACTGGCGTAAAAATAGTTCGATTTTGATGAAATTTTAGTATGTAGTAGGGCACCACCTGGGGACGAACCCTATTGAAAACGGGACAAATGGGGTCAAAGTTTACGACGTAGGAGCGCGATCCATTCCGTTGCACTTATGCGTCATAACTTGCGTAAATATGGTTCGATTTCAATGAAATTTTACTGTGTGGTAGGGGACCACCTGGGGACGAACTCTATCTAAAATGGATGAATTGGGGTCAAAGGTCAGGACATAAGGGCGGGATTTATTACATTACCCTTATGCGTCATAACGTGCGTAAAATGGTTCGATTTCGATGAAATTTCACTATATTGTAGGGGACCACCTGAGGAAGAACCCTATTGAAAATGATCGAAATGGGGTCAAAGGTCAGGACATAGGATTGCAATTCATTCCATCGCCCTTATCCATATTATTAAGTTGGACGTCAAGTAATTTTGCTTCCTATACTTCCAATGGAAAAACTTTTGTACACATTTCCTTCACAGTTAATGTGTACCTAAGCGATGAAAGTTTGAACATCGATTAAAATAACTTCATATTATTACTTGGAATACTTAATATTTTCTAAAACATAATCATAATTATATTAAAAATCCATAACTTTTCCTTTTGGTGGTGTTGAAACCAGAAAAAGGATGGCGCGACCTGTACTTTGATGACGTCAGTAGACAAACAAATGTTGGATTGCATATCTATGGTTACGTTTTAGAAAATATTAGGCATTCCAAGTTATAAAATGAAGCTATTTTATTTTATGTTCAAATTATCATCCTTGTGAACGCATTAATTGTCTAGAAAAAAGATGGCGCGACCTGTATTTTCATGACGTCATTGGACAAACAAATGTTGTATTGCATAATTATGGTCATGTTTTAGAAAATATTAAGTATTTCATGTTATAAAATGAAGATATTTTAATCGATGTTTAAATTTTCATCCTTGGGAACGCATTAATTGGGAAGAAAATGTGTACAGAAATTTTCCATTCAAAGTACAGCAAGCAAAATTACTTGACGTTGAACTTAAAGGAGCAATTCTTGTGTGTATATAAATTTTATTTTGAAAACGGCCCTAAGGATTTTGATGAAAGTCGTTAACCTACCAATTTCTTGTATATAAATCGATTTAACTTGATCTTGACTTTAGGAAAATTCGTTTAGTTGGTTAAATAACCACCCCGAATTACCACGTTTTTAGTGTAGTGTAATGGCGTCGTTTCATTAGATTTTGGCGCGCGGTCACGCCATCTGTCTCATTACATCACGCGTTGTGTGTGGATCTTATTAAAGTTCTATGACGTCACATTTTCGCGAGCAGATGGTCGCGATTCCCATCTGCCTCATTACGCCAAGCGTTGTGTGCGTATGTTCGTCCGTAAGATAACTCGCGTAAAAATCGCTCGATTCCGATTAAAATTTAGTATGGAGTATGGGAACACTTGGGAAGGAACCTTATTGAAAGTGAATGAAATAGGGTCAAATGTCAGGACATAGGAGCGGGATCCATTCCACTGCTCTTTTGCGTCATAACTAACGTAAAAAAGGTTCAATTTCGATTGAATTTAAATATATGGTGGGAGACCACCTGGGAACAAATCCTATTGAAAATTGATTAAATGGGGGTCAAAGGTCAGGACATAGGAGCGAAATTACTTCTATCGCCATTATGCGTCATAACTTACGCAAAAATGTTTCGATTTGGATGAAATGTTAGTATGTTGTATGGATTTTCCTGGAGACGAACCCTCTTGAAAATGGGCGAAATGGGGTCAACGGTTCGGACACAGGTGCGGGATCTATTCTATAGGCCTTATGATCATAACTTACGTAAAATTGCTTCGATTGTGACAAAACTTGACCATGTTATTTCGGAGGTATACTGAACCAGTTCTGTTGAATATCATCGAAATGGGATCAAAGGTCAGGGCGTAGGAGTGAGATTTATTCCACAGCCAATTTCCTCATAACGTGAGTAATGATTTCTAGTATGTTGGAAAGCGTATTATAATCAAAGCATTGCATGATTTTACTAACTTGTTTTACAAAAGACGTGGTAAAAAAGTCGAGTAAACGTGCGAAAATTTGCATCATGTTGGGTGCCTTGATGTTATAAAATGGCAACGTTATGAGGCAGCTCGACTCCATTTGGAATGCATGAGCATCAACTGGAAGAATTTCTACGCGTATTCTTAGATTGGATGAATAGTAGGAGCGGTGTTATAAACCGTAACTCAAACGCCAGTCTAATTAAAGGAGGCATTAAGGTTCGCTGCCCCCAGTAAATGTTCGACAGAACCTAGTAAATGTTACATTAATGATCATCGCCTGCTCTGACTAGGATGGCGTCGTACTAACATATGCAGTACCTTCAGAACACAAGGTAAATGCAGCGTATTATGCGACCTTTCCTAACACAACCTGCGTCTAGCTCACCGGGAAAACCTCGGTCATTTGCTGGAGCATACTCCGATAATGGTGCATGACAACGCTGTCTGCAATGTTGCTGGCGTTGTTACCGACATGTTCTATCAATGGTATTGGCAACTGTTGCACAACCTTCCCTATTCGTCTGGTATAAATCCTTGTGACATGGACTTGTTTCGAAGAAGAAAGCACGGTTCAAGATCGACAACATTTTAAGATCGACAACATTTTAACTGACGTAGAGCGGTCCATGGCGAAGATCCACACGCCTCGCCTTGTTGACGGCATAGAGAGACATCGACATACATGGCATTGGGATTTATATAATGCCGGAGACTATATCAAAGGGATATCTAGGAGCAGGATCCATTCCGTCGCCCATATGCGTCATGAATTATGTAAAAATGCTTCGATTGCGACAAAACCGTAGTATGTTGTTTTGGAGATATACTGAACCTGTTCTGTTGAATATCATCGAAATGAGGTCAAAGCTCCGGACACAAGAGGGAGATTTATTCCACAGACATTATCCTCATAACTTGAGTAATTGTTTCTTGTATGTTGGAAAGCGTATCGTAATCAATGCATTGCATGATTTTTCTAAGTTGTTTCTCCAAGGAACAGCTCGGTGAAATGCTGTCGTTTAAGGTATGCTGGAGTAAACATCAATCTTCTCTTTAGTAAGAAACAGGGCGCGATTTTGACCGTAGTTAGTAGCAAATTGCTAGCAAGCAAATGCATTTTGCTAGTCATAAGAAGTGGTTCTAACAAAAGTTGCTAGTGGAAAATTTTTGAATGTTTTAGTGTGTAATATAATGCGCCGACTTTGTGTGAGATGTAAATCGCCAACAATGTTTTAATGCGAAATGTAAAGCCCCAATTTTCCAATGCCTTTAACACGGGCCAAGGTTGAACTGGAAAATATGCTAGGAGAATACATTGAACTTAAGAGCAATTCTAGATATACTCACCAGTCTAACAATATGAAAAGGAAAAAAATGCTTTCTGGGAACGAATATTTCCTGAAATGCACAAAAATCGTAAAACCATTTTTGGCACTAGTAGAAATATCCAGTATATTTGCCTTATCTATTTGTCCATGTGAGGTTGGGTTCAGTTTCGTAAACAGAACTCAGGGTGATTTGAGGGGCAGTTTAAACTTTCAAAAATTAAATGCCCTCATGAGTATTGAGGTTGAATGTCCGTCCAAAGACAAATTTGAGCCCAGTCCCGCTGTTTTAAAGTGGTACGATGAAAAGACCCGAAACCCAGATCGTAAACCATATGGAAATAACTTAAGATTTTGAATAGTGTTCCTGAATTTGGTGCACTGGAGGGAGATTTATTCCCAGCCGTTATCCTCATAACTTGACTAAAAATGCTTCTTTCGCGAAAAAACTTCAGGATGTTGTTCAGGAGGTATACTGAACCGGTTCTGTTGAAAATCATAGACATGGAGTCAAAGGTCAGGCCACAGGAGTGAGATTAATTCCACAGCCATTATCCTTATAATTTTAAATATAATTTCTGGTATGTTGGAAAACGAGTCATATACGATAACACCAGCACTATCCTTCGTAACATTTAAAGCACCACGTTTCGCTTCGTATTTCCACAATTACACTAATACTATCAATTCCGGAGATTAATTTATTTCACAGTTAAAAATTACATTCCGGTAAAGCATAATATTATTCTACATAATTGCGTTGCTACAATTTGGTAAACATTATAACAATTGTACGAAGTTTCAGAAAAACATTTATTGAACACCAACAATTTGCAAGACCAATTCAAGAGTGTACTGCATATTTTTATCATAATGAAAGCGCAATTTGGAATAATTAAATGCTTAACCTAGCTGAGTTTATTATTTGCGTTAATTAAACAGAAAAATAATTTATAAATAGTATAAAAACAGTTCTCTTCAATTGTAATTCTGCTGAAAGAATAAATTCACGTGAAAGGCCTTCACTTTTACTGTGATGTGAATGGCAATTTTTTGAAAGCACGAAGCACTTGAGTGAATGCGGAGGAATGTATTAATGTACCAAACTTTGAAATCCACAGGAAGACGCGTCGTATATAGCAGGCCGAGCTGTCTGCTTAATTCTCTAACGATCGTTGACGCATGGGCACCTAAGTGGCTCGTATACAAGTTGCGTTTTTGTTAACTGAATTGCTCGTACCCATACCATTTATTTATGAAATTCAGAAAATGCATTTCATTATTAATGGTGAAAAATGGATTTCATAAATAAATATTTAAGTACACATACCCATTTATTTACGAAATTCAGAGAAATGGATGTTATACAAAATACTAAACTGGTCCATTAGCTTATTTTCACTAACTGTTTTACATGCTATCCGGGTAATAACATTTAACTAATTTTTTGCTATTAGCCCATTGTCCATTCAGAGAATGAATCCCAGATAGCACTACTCCAAAAAAAAAAAAAAACCCAAAAGTATTACATTTCTGTATCTCCCTTAGTTTAGGAGATAGCTTTTATGATTAATCCATTTGCATTCACTAACCGCTTTGGTTTTCTCATTAGGGCTCTCATTCGTTTTTGTGCTGCACAAATGCTTGGAATAGGTTGCCTTAATTTGCAATATGCATTTGGTGGAAAAACGTGCTGCAAACTGTTTTGCAGTGGGAAAATGAGTGAGTGCCAAATGAGAAAAGGAATCACCCAAGGGTTATCTCTAGAACTAATGGAGACATAGAAATATAATATTACTTCTTTAAGGCCTCCGGACAATTGCTATATGGAATACATTGTCGGAATGGATCTTGAGCTATAGCATAAAAGTTATAAAATGATATTTTCCTGTCAGCAGGAAAAACAGTGAAGCAACTAGAGAAATTAAAACTGCTTTTCAACTTAAGGTTTTCACAATCAGCAATCATGCATTTTATGGTATACGCTACTTCCGTGAGCTGTGTTTAAAAGAGAAATATGGATTCCGTCCTGGCTGTGTACCCTAGGTTCATGTACAAATTGCAATTTGAAGATGGGCCCCTTAGATGTAGAAGAGTGTACGGCCATCAGCAATGGTAGCTACCGTATCAGACCGCGATTTTTCAGCGGAACACTTAACTCCATCTCTCGGTGGATTTCAAAATTTAAGTCATTACCCAATTTGGTTTCAACGGTTGTTAACTTCCCGAGTTCCCTTAAATGTATATATTTTACCCGATTCCCATTACAGTAAAGTAATTTATCGCGATACAAAAATTCTTCAATTTTTGAAAAACTTATTCGAATACTATCAGATAAGCGTATGTACCATTAATTAAATTTTCAGTTTTTCTTAATTTTCATTACTGTCAAAGTTGAAGAGCTGTTCGCATAAGTATGAGATACTTCAGTGAAAAAAATATTTAACTAAGATGTAAAGATGTTGACATAACAACACAGACACTTATCAGAAGGATGGTTATTTAGAAGCATACATCATGACTAAATTCGACCAGTATGTCGGAGATCGGATAGTATTCAAATTTCATTTAGATTTGATGAGCATGTCTGATTGCGCAGCTCTGTTCGAACCTCATAAGTGCGGATCTAAATTTGTGACCAGCTCTTCTATCTCATTGTGGCCATTAAACGACAAAATCTAAAAAGCAAACGGAGCTTCAATGCATTCTCTCGAAATGTGTATCATCAGGCACTCAGTCTTTGAAATCAAAATGTTTAACAATTATCAATTCTGACAATGCGAGCGTCGCTTTAAAGAAATTGCGTGCGATAGAACTTAGATTTTAAGCCACTGCTTGAAAGATGCAATTTAAAGACATTGATAATTCTCATTCAATGGTTTCAGTTGACGTCCATTCCATTATTCACTTATTAACTTCAAGGAGCCGCCCCGGTGGCGCAGTGGTCAAAGCGATGGCCTCTGATCATTCGTCCGAACGGGGTCTGGGTTCGAATCCCGGTGAGGCATGGATGTTGTGTTTGTCTTACGGCACTGGCTCTCTCCCTTCCCTGGAACCAGTGACCCTAAATTAGGGACGGGAGACTGCTTATAGCCCATTGAGTTGCTCACGGTGGTCGTTAAACCTCCAATCAAAAAAATAACTTCAAAGACTTCCATAGGATTTTTGACCGCTGGAGAGAGAGAGATGAAACCTCTCTTTCCAGGCATAAGATTTTGGCACTTTGCCTATTAAACAAATAACTCCTTCAAACATAGAAGTATCATAAATATTATACCTTTACATATTCCAAAAATCTCGAACTTTGTATGAAAGTATCGAAAGTGACATGGCACACTACAGGGTAGTAACGTATTTTAAGGTTCTAACATGTGTGATCACATGCATCCCTAATTTAAGATCATCTACAGATCGCGTTAAACTGCGAAGCCAAGGATTTCGTTGTTGAAAAACTGTTAATTTAGATCTTATTGGTTATACATAAGGGCAGAAAAGATTCTTTAAATTTACTACGCGTAATATTTCTAACTATCAAAACCAATCACTTAAGAACGCGTGCACGTAATTATCTTTAGTTATGTGTAATGTGCTTCTTCTAAAGGCACCGTATTATTAGTTGTATGTAGCATTTGGTATGCCATATGAAGAGAATGCTGACATTTTTATGAGAAATAAATATAAATAATGATCTCTGCCTCTTGCCCCACATTAAGACATATAACTGAAAGTTGTTATTTTAGTAATACCTGCAGAATATTACTCAACAAATATTATGGATGGATACTTATTTCTTCATGATTTAAAAGAAAAACGTCGGCTTGGTGCACGATAATCTGATCGGATCTTTCTTAATTCCGGAAAAAACGGTCATGTGTCTAATAGTTGTAGAGGTTGAAACATTTCGCGCTATCACAGCGACCACCTCAAACCGTCTTTTAAGATGGAACCGTATCGTTAAAGATCACCTGTGTCGCGAGCTGTATGGGAGATGGATCGGCAGAAAAGGACCAAATGCTTGACCTTCTTGGTCGTTAGACTTTACGCCACTGTATCTTTTTTCCTTTGTGGTTACGTCAAAAGCATTTTCTTCCAGGTCAAGATCACCGACCTTCACCACCTGTAATCCCGCATAACGCACGGTGGAATGGAATCAACTATCGTCTGGGTTCCAACATACTTGAAGGTACGTGGAACGACGTCGACTTTCGTCTCTGTTCGAACATCTTCCAGGAACGTGGAACGACGTCGATTTTAGTCTGGGTTCGAACATGCTTCAAGGAACGTGGAACGACGTCAATTTCGTCTGGGTTCGAACATGCTTCAAAAACGTGGAACGACGTCGACTTTCGTCTGGGTTCGAACATTCTTCAAGGAACGTGACTTTTGTATGGGTTTGAACATGCTTCAAGGAAAGTAGTACGGCGTCGACTTTCGTCTGGGTTTAAAATGCTTCAAGGAACGTGGACGACGTCGACTTTTGTCTGGGTTCGAACATGCTTCAAAAAACGTGGAACGACGTCGACTTTCGTCTGGGTTCGAACATTCTTCAAGGAACGTGACTTTTGTCTGGGTTTGAACATGCTTCAAGGTAAGTAGTACGGCGTCGACTTTCGTCTGGGTTTAAAATGCTTCAAGGAACGTGGACGACGTCGACTTTTGTCTGGTTTCGAACATGCTTCAAGGAACGTGGAACGACGTCGACTTTCGACTGGGTTTGAACATGCTTCAAAAAACGTGGAATGACATCGACTTTCGTCTGGGTTCGAACATTCTTCAAGGAACGGGGAACGACGTCGACGTTCGTCTGGGTTCGAATATGTTTCAAAGAAAGTGGAACTGCCTCGACGTTCGTCTGGGTTCGAACATACTTCAAGGAAAATGGAACGACGTCGACTTTTGTCTGGACCCGAACATGCTTCAAGGAACGTGACTTTTGTCTGGGTTTGAACATGCTTCAAGGAAAGTAGTACGGCGTCGACTTTCGTCTGGGTTATAACGAAATAAATTTCTCCGTCATTTCTGACCACGCCAGGATTCGAACCCGGATCCCCTCATTCCGGAATAAGTCACTCTACCAATTGAGCTACGCGGACGTTTGTTCTGACTCCTATCTGCCTTTATGTCGTGTGCGTCCTTCTGGCAGGTACGTCACATCTCCTGGTACGTTACATCATCTCCCCCTTATTTTTTTTTTTTTTTTTCGAAGTGCTGGAGATGGGATTCTCTGATTTTTCCTATCTCGCGGTGTGGAAAGAACATCACAAAAATGCTAGATTTTGAACGGTCGGGTCATCCGGATAGTTCGGGCGCCATTATAACGAAGTAAATTTCTCCGTCATTTCTGTCCACGCCAGGATTCGAACCCGGATCCCCTCATTCCGGAATAAGTCACTCTACCAATTGAGCTACGCGGACGTTTGTTCTAACTCCTATCTGCCTTTATGTCGTGTTCGTCCTTCTGGCAGGTACGTCACATCTCCTGGTAAGTTACAGGGTTTAAAATGCTTCAAGGAACGTGGACGACGTCGACTTTCGTCTGGGTTCGAACATGCTTCGAGGAACGTGGAACGGCGTCGACTTTCGTCTGGTTCGAACATGTTTCAAGGAACGTGGAACGACGTCGACTTTCATCTGGGTTGAAACATGCTTCAAGGAAAGGGGAACGGCGTCGACGTTCGTCTGGGTTTCAACATGCTTCAAGAAACATGGAAGGAGGTCGACTTTCGTCTGGTTTTTTGTGAGACCACCAAGGGTCTCCACATTGAAATGAAATAATAGTGAGTAAAAAAATTTCACACTTTTTCCTTTGTATTTGTGCAAACAAGTAGAGTATATAATAAATACTTTCCTAGAAATAATTGTTTTATTTTGGAATCCAACTATCCGGACACCCTGTAATTGTATTAGATATTTATTAAATTATTTTTCTATGATATTTTTTATTGTGTATATCACTTGATTGCGGGTTAATAAGAGGTGCCTAGGCTGCTTCACAATATCCCCTCTCTGGAAATTTTCGGATGTTATCTGACTTACCATTCATGTCATATTTACACCAATAGGCGGGTTCACAACTTCAAAATTTGTATAATATAACGGTTAAATTTATACATTAGATATGTTTAAGAAAATACTCAAGGTATTCTACTCCATGTCACAGTCAATTCCATATGCATTAATGCTGAGATACATCACAACCAACAGAGTCGGACACAGAATCAAGCAGCACTGAAATAAACATAGAAACATTATAACATGAACTATTACTTCCCAAAAGGGATTTATATCACTAATCAAAAGCCGTTCTTTTTGAAGATTTTCGTTGCTCAACTGAAATAAGTAAAAAAGATACCTTCCAACATTTTGAAATTGGAATGTCTTTGATTCCTTTTTTTGTATTCCCTTTGCACAACACGAGCTACTAATAAATCGAAAAGTATACCCGCTCTAAAGCTAGCCTTGCTTGTCACACTTGGGATTCACAGTAGTTCTGCAGTAAAAGGAACCGTGGCATCTGACTGGGAATGTAATGCTCAAGAATTTATGTTATGATTCTTAATGCACAATTTAATGGACATATATTTTGTGTGTGTTTGAGTTTCTTCGTAATTTATATTTTTTCCATGGCTTTGTAACCAGTATCGTTGTTTCAACAGAGATCTTAGGTAATCGAAAATTGTTTCAGAAAGATACTCGCAATCAATAAGTTTATAACAAAAGAGAAAGTTTAAGCTAACTTGAAACGGTTAAACAGCACTGGACCGAAATTTTGCATTGCTGTTTGAATTTTGTTCTGCACATCCATTTGCAGAGGAAGAACCTAACCTGTGAGCTTAGAAGTTAGCTTCGCAGTGAAGAAAAGTATTAAGGTAGTCACACACAGTATCTTCAAAATTTTACTTAAACTGTCGGGATAAGAACCCAAGTAAAAAAAACGTTGCTGTAAAAAAACAAATGTTGTCCCAGAGGAACACAGCGACGTACAAAAGCCATGGAAACTTCATTTTTTTTTTCGGGCACCATGAAAACTTCACATTTTTTTTCGGCTTTGTTCAAGAAACTTAGAGAAGTACTAATTATCAAAAGTGCACCTTCGAAATTCCAGAAGCTTACTTCTAAACCAGTGAGCTAAAGCTCATTTAAAAGATTTTGATGAGAAACTCCATGATAAAATAAAAATTATTTTAATTTTTGTAAATTTTTTCCCAGTATTTGTACAGAAAACGTATGTATGTGGCGATGCATGCCTTAAATATATTTTTTCACGAAAACCTAAAGACTGCTATACTGAAACCTAAAGACAGGCGAATTAAAGAAGTTTAGTACAGTCACTCATACACTGCTGGCCACCCAAAATGCAACACCAAGAATGACACGAGATAGCAAAGCCAGATTTACTGGACACATAAAAACAGATACAAAGATGAAAGGATTGAGCTTACAGGCCCGTGCGACTTGCGGAACACGCAGACATTAATAGTTCTTGTAGCTCCCATGGCTGGCAATAACAGCCGCTACACGCCGCGGCATCGAACGAACGAGGCTTTGGACGTGGGCTTGAGGTATGCCGCTCCAGGCTGCTTCCACACGTTGCCACAGTTCATCAGGCGTAGCCGCGGGTGGTTCTTGCTGGGACACTCGGTTGCTGATCAGCGAACAGACGTGTTCGATGGGCGACATATCGGGAGATCAGGCGGGCCACGGCAGCAGTTACACCTGGTGGGCCGGGAAGAATTGTTGCACGACGCGTGTCACGTGCGGCCGCGCAGTGTCCTGTTGAAACGTGGCCGTTGGCAGGTCCTGCGGGTAAGGGAGGACTACAGGCTCCAAAACGTCCGAGATGTAGCGATGGCTGTTGAGTGTACCGGTCGTGCGTACCTGAGGGGTGCGTATGTCATATCCAATTGCGCCCCAAACCATAACGCCAGGCGGCGGACCGGTATGGCGATGCATAGTGCAGCGTCATACAGTCTCTCGCCGTGGTGCCGCCACACGTGGATCCGACCATCGTGGTGTTGCAGGCAGAAGCGGGATTCGTCGGAGAAGACAATGTCGTGACATTTCGTAGTCCAGGTGCGGCGTTCAACGGCGCACTGCCGCCGCACTGGCCGGTGGTGTAACGTCAATGGTAATAGGAGCAATCGGCGTCGTGCGACAAATCCCCGCTCCAGCAGACGACGTCGAACGGTATATACTGACATAGGTTGTTGCGCAAAACACCCTAATGCCGCCCCGGTGGCGCTGTGGTCTAAGCGATGGCCTCTGATCATTCGTCCGGTAGGGGTCCGGGTTCGAATCCCGGCGAGGCATGGATGTTGTGTTTGTCTTACGGCACTGGCTCTTTCCCTTTCCTGGAACCAGTGACCCTAAATTAGGGACGGGCGACTGCTTATAGCCCATTGAGTTGCTCACGGTGGTCATTAAACCTCCAATCAAAAAAAAATTCCTAATTCTGGGGTTACGTACGAGATGTGGCGGTGCAAGCCGTCAATGCCCGCCGCACAACATGTTGGTCCTCTCGTTCGATGGTGCGACGTGGCTGCGGCAATCGCTCACGTCGGTCCGTCCGTTCCTCCTGCACCCACCGAATCCATACTCGCCTCACTGTGGCTAGATGTCGTCCAACACGGGCGCCGAAGTCTCGGTACGATAAACCACTGTCGCGATAAGCCACTATTCGTCCTGTGTCGAACTCCGAAACGTGCTGGAATGACTGCCGTATTCTGCGACGAGGCATCAGGAAGCTTCACACGCACTGGTCCGGCAGCACAACACACTTCCACTACTTACCCTTGTTATAGTGCTTCTTGGTGGGTGCCTTCTGTGTACCCTTGTTATAGTGCTTCTTGGGGGGTGCCGGGCGCACATGATTTGCATATGGCCTGCAATGCTAATCGTTTGCATGTCCTCTCGCGGGCGACGCATGCTGCGAATTTCAGGCCAAGCGGATACTTCCTCCTTGGTGTTGCATTTTGGGTGGCCAGCAGTGTACATGGAATAACTCGAATTTGTGTAAGAAAAAATCTGAAAAATGAGAGCAAAATCAGACAGATTTCGATATTTTTTCTCGCTTTTCTTAAAAACAGGTTTCAGCGCAATTGGGAAAAAATGTAGTTCTTGTTACCTTAGAAAAGTTGTTTTCACTAAACTTTTCTAGAGCAATTTAAATTTCTCACGCGTGGTTAAAATAAAAACAATGCATTAAAATATAACCGGTGATCGGGAATGTGAATAAAGATAAATAAAGAGGGTTTTAGCTTCACGAATTTGTGGCTGAAACTTCTGAATTTGCGATGAAGTATAGGAAGCTCTTCAACAGAGTACCTTCGTGCGCAGTTACGTATGAAATTGTTGAACTGAGAGAAATACTTGTAAAATGGGTCCATTTGCAAGTTATTAAAACATTCCGCCGCCGCGGAGGCACTGTGGTCTAAGCGATGATTTCTGATCATTCGTATGGGAGGGGCCCGGGTTCGAATCCCGGTAGGGCATGGATGTTGTGTTTGTCTCACAGCACTGCCTCTCTCCCTTCCCTGGAGGGAGTGACACTAAATTAGGGACGGGCGACTGCTTATAACCCATCGAGTTGCTCACGCTGGTCGTTAAAACTCCAATAAAAAAAACTCCGTTTCTTCTGTCGTAAGCAACTGCTGTTGCCAAGCTTTCATGAAAACACGGAAGACTAGTACTGGCATATGATACAGCCTAAATTTGTATCAATCTGCTTTAAAAGAGCCATCCCTTGCTACCCGTAAGTTGGGTAATACAAGGTATAGGTTCCAGAGAAATGAATTAATAAATACCTATTTTATTGGAATAACTACGTTAAGTGCCTATCCTAGAATTTTTGAGAATTTGTTTTCTATTTTTCAGTCAAATTTCAAGCGAAGGTAGCAATAACACCTTGAAGGATTTCAATAATACTGATTCATTTGAGAATATAATGGAGATCATTTTCGCCCAGTATAAACTGAAAAGCATGACAAGAATTGGCGAGAACAGAAATATCCTTTTCCTTATATTTTTAAAGATATAGTTTTCGATCTTGTATAAATGTAGTTTTGTTATTTTTGTGTGTGTAGTTATTATGTTCAATGAGTAACAGCATGAACATGAATATGACAGGGATGTCACACGGTGGCAAGTGACGCCCGGGCCTAGTATGTTTTGTGGGAATGAGAGTCTGAGATCAGTGAATCCGTTCTAGTTGGTTGCAGGTGGAGAGAATTGTCACAGAACTGCTGTGCATGCAATCCCTAGAAGCCACTCTTTTTGGGAAATGCGGGACAGCGGCTACTGAGATCAACACGACTGTACTACGAGGTGCATTATGGGTGTGCTTTATCTTAAAAGACAAGGTATGCTGCTTTTGTTTTCTATAAGTGTCTAATTACTGTTACATTGTCGTATGATTCTCCGTTCTCTGGATACCAATAATGCTTCTTTGGTTGATGTGTAAGGAGGACCAAGATTTCCTCTTTTGCAAACATTTTCATGCAGAACGACTGTTTCGTCAAATTACGCAAATTTAAAAACCATTAGTCTCACAAAATTGGTTCGGGATTCATATTCATTTGTAGCCATATGTCGAATTAGATTGCTAGAACCACAATTAATAGTGCTGTTAATTGCGCACTTCAAGGAACACAGTTTATTTCGCTGCGAGGCTTAAATAAAACAACAACAGTAATTTTAGTTCTTTTGTTATACCTATTTTCAGATTGATTCAATTATGTAATATCTCTGTTTCAGAAACCAAAATGCTGCCCCGGTGGCGCAGTGGTCTAAGCGATGGCTTCTGATCATTCGCCCAACGAAGGATTCAGGTTCCAATCCCTAGCGAGGCATGGACGTTATTTTTGTCTTACGGCTGTCCCTGTGGCGCAGTGATCTAGGCAATAGATTCTCATCATTCGCCCGATGGAGGGGTATAGGTTCGTATCCCGATAAGGCATGGTTGTTTGTGTTTGTCTTTCGTGGGTTTATTCGCTGTGTTCATTGTTTAACCGGTATATTGTATTCAATATTCACTATGTTCATTGCTGATGTCGAAACACAAAATATCCGCCTTTATGTATCAATGTATCTGTCAACCAAGACCAATAAATAGTTTTTAAAACTTCAAAAAAAATGACGAACGTACGGCGAAGGTGTCGTTTTAAAGACATACTATGCAGTAAAATAAATAAACCACACTTAAGCTCGTTGAAACGCTGAAGCGTACTTTATTTTATTCTGAAATTATGTTTCTATAATTTTGAATTATTTTACTGTTGTATAACCTGTATAACGTAAATGTTTTTTCGTACTTCTACGTTATTTTAAAAAAATCACCTTACGATGAAATAGTTCTTAGATTAAACCTTAACGGCCAGACGAAACATTTAGAAACATTAGTGAAACTTACGGAAATTATGCTTTATTTCTCCAGCACAGATATAGCACTTCACATAACAAATCGGTATCAACACTACACATTTAACGCTCCACACACCACACACCCCGCTCCACAAGCAACTGATGTATCGTAGTTTTTATCTCTGGTTCTTATCTAATAACAGGCATACGCCACATTCATTCCATCTCAATTATTTTGTCAACAGTATTCGTTTGAGAGACAAGATATCACGTTAAGTATGAAGTATAACTGAGAACAAACTCAAGATTTACATAGGGAAAGAAATTAAAAAGGAAAGTTAATTTAGAATATATGTCACATCTGAGTTAAGAGTCAATTAACTGGAATTCGAAACCTGCGTTATTGTTCGTTTTCACCTCTAAAGAGGCGTTCTATAAATATAGTAGTGGTCGCTTCTAGTGAAATGCATCTGTATTACTTTCGTTTTCCTGAGGTATAAATTTATTATTTTGTTTGAGAAATCGGTTACACGATCATCGCCGATGATACCTTCGAACTATACTAACAGAAGAAGGTTTCGCCTTCTCAATTATTCTATCTATGTCAAAATTATCCTTGTGATATTAAATGTTGTTTCTATAACATTAGATATCAATCTACTAATAACTTGTTAGTTACAATCATCACAAGAAATTACAAAACCAATTTTCTTAAACTTTTATTGTGAAAACCACTTTTGTTTACATTTCTTCACTAGTTGTTCGCGTTCTTTTATGTTTCATTCACTTCTTTTATTCAGTAAATGTTGCGTACTGATCAGACTGAAAATTTCTTCTGGTCACTTAGTAGACGGGAATGTATACGCACGTTTTTTCCATCTCATTTGATCAAGACATGGGGTGCTGTATCATTCTCTTTTCAGTTCTTAAATCGCGAAAGAAAGATAAAACTCTCATGCATTTGTAATTTTTTGGAAGAGGGGTTAGTGAAAACAGGCAGTAACTCGATGATCTATAAGCAGTCGCCCGTCCCTAATTTAGAGTCACTGGTGCCAGGACAGACACAAATTCTATATTTAACATAACATGCATGTGTTAAGACAAAAACAACATTTTTACGTCATCAGCATTCAATCCCGGGCCCTTCTCGGACTGTCGGTCGTCAGCAAATGCTTAGATAATTGCTCTGCCGGGGCGGTCATTTGTAATTTAGAACAAGAAAGATGACACCAAATTTTCGGATGTAATACACACGTCTCTTGAATCCGTTCTGACCCAAATTAAATTTATCAAAACTATTCAAAGTCAATGGAACCGGTATGGAAAACAATAGTATCTGACGAAAGAAAGAAGTTTTTCAATCGGGTCTTTAATCCCTCAGATATTGGTGTAAACGGAATCGCGAGCTTGTGAACTCTTAGAAACAGAGTTATCGACAAAAATAAGATGTGACTTTACGTCCCCGGGTGGGAAAACCATGCATTATTTTAGGAAGAAAGTATTCGAAAAAGGTTTATCCATATGAGCGGTATCGGACCAAGAAAAAAAATTTAGTCGAGTTTTCAGGATCCCAGATTTGCTTCAAATACATCAGAAGCAGCAATTAACATTTATGACCACTGGTGGCCCAACCATTCTTTACAAAACATTTGAAATTATGTGAAAAATATTTTCCATCAGGTCTTGTATGCGATACAGGAAAAATTTTTCAAATCGGAATTTTAGGAGAAGAAAACGCAATTTACCATTATGCGCCCTAGCGGAAAGTTTAGGATTTAAGTGAAAATTTTGAATTTATGAGAAAAACATTTCACATCGGAAACACTATCCAACAAAGAAGGAATTTTTCAAATCGGACTTTTAGAAGTAGAGATATTGACAAAAATAAGATATACATCTACGCCCCCTGGCGTAGAAACCATGCATTATTTGAAGAAGAAAATGTTCCTAAAAGTTTGTCGACGTGAGTAGCATTGGTCAACAAAGGACTTTTTTTTCAATTCAGATGTTAGAAGCTCATATTTTGCTGCAAATGCATCAGAAGCGAAAATTAAGACTTACGCTACCTGGTGGCCAAACCATTTTTTTACAAAAATTAGAAATTATGTGCAAACGATTTCCCATCAGTAGCTGTATCCGGTGCAGAAAGATTTTTTTAAATCGGAGATTTAGAAGCACAGATATAGGGCAAATGCAATTTAGCTCTACACTACCCTAGTGGAAAGTTTATGAATTACTTGAACATTTTGAATTTATAGGGAAAACATGCCACACTAGAAACACTATCCAACAAAGAAGGAATTTTTCAAATCGGACTTTCAGAAGTAGAGATATTGACAAAAATAAGATATATATCTACGCCCCCTGGCGTAGAAACCATGCATTTTTTCAAGAAGAAAATGTTCCTAAAATGTTTGTCGACGTGAGTAGCATTGGTCAACAAAGAACTTTTTTTTCAATTCAGATGTTAGAACCTCATATTTTTTCTGCAAATACATCAGAAGCGGAAATTAAGACTTACGCCACCTGGTGACTTAAGCCATCATTTTTTTACAAAAATTAGAAATTATGTGCAAACGATTTCCCATCAGGAGCTGTATCCGGTGCAGAAAGAATTTGTCAAATCGGAGATTTAGAAGCAGAGAAATAGTGGGAAACGCACCGCCCCTTTCCGCCTCCTAGCGGAAAGTCTGAATTACTTTAAAATTTTGAATTTATAGGGAAAACATGCCACACTAAAAACACTATCCAACAAAGAAGGAATTCGGACTTTTAGAAGTAGAGATATTGACAAAAATAAGATATACATCTACGCCCCCTGGCGTAGAAACCATGCATTATTTCAAGAAGAAATTTTCCTAAAAGGTTTGTCGACGTGAGTAGCATTGGTCAACAAAGGACTTTTTTTTCAATTCAAATGTTAGAAGCTCATATTTTGCTGCAAATACATCAGAAGCGGAAATTAAGACTTACGCCACCTGGTGACTTAAGCCACCATTATTTTTACAAAAGTTAGAAATTATGTGCAAACGATTTCCCATTAGGAGCTGTATCCGGTGCAGAAAGAATTTTTCAAATCGGAGATTTAGAAGCAGAGAAGGAGTGGCAAACGCACCGCCCCTTTCCGCTCCCTAGCGGAAAGTCTGAATTACTTGAAAATTTTGAATTTATAAGGAAAACATGCCACACTAGAAACACTATCCAACAAAGAAGGAATTTTTCAAATCGGACTTCAAGAAGTCGAGATATTGACAAAAATAAGATATACATCTACGCCCATGGCGCAGAAACCATGCACTACTTTAAGAAGAAAATGTTTCTAAAAGGTTTGTCGACATGAGTAGTATCGGTCTACAAACGACGTTTTTTTCAATCGAGAATTTAGAAGCTCATATTTTGCTGCAAATACATCACAAGCGGAAATTAAGATTTACGCCCCCTGAAGGCCAAACCATTATTTTACAAAAATTAGAAATTATGTGCAAACGATTTCCCATCAGAAGCTGTATCCGGTGCAGAAAGAAGTTTTCAAATCGGAGATTTAGAAGCAGAGATATAGGGAGAAACGCAATTTACCTTTACGCCCCCGAGCGGAAAGTCTATGAACTACTTGAAAATTTTGAAATTATATGAAAAACATGTCACACGGAAAACACTATCCAAGAAAGAAGGAATTTTTCAAATCGGACTCCTAGAAGTAGAGATATTGACAAAAATAAGATATACGTCTACGCACCCTGGCGGAGAAACTGTGAAATATTTTAAGAAGAAAATATTCCGAAATGGTTTATCGATGTGAGTGGCATCAGTCAACGAAACAATTTTTTCAATCGGTATGTTAGAAGCTCAGATTTTATGGCAAATACATCAGAAGCAAAAATTAACACATACGCCCCCTGGTGGCCAAAGCGTTCTTTACCAAAAATTCGAAATTATATGCAAAAGATTTTCCTTCAAGAGATGTATCCGCAGAGAAAAAAATTCAAATCAGAGTTTTAAGAGAAGAGTTAACGTGAAAAATGTAATTTGCTTTTACGCCCCCTAGCGAAAAATCTATGCGTTATTTGAAAAAGAAAGTATATCTAAAATACTCTTCGACATAAATGGAATCGAAAGATAAAAGAATTTTTTCAATCGGATGTTTAAAAGCAAATACGTGGAATAAAACATAATTTGGAATTCGACATCATCTGCATTTACGCCCTTTTGCGGCAAAATTGTGCATCGTAAAAAAAACGAAATGAAGGATCATCATTCGCATATTTCGAGCTTCCGAATGCAAAAAGAATTTTTCAAATCGGACTGATAGTTGCAGAGATACTGTGGGTACAGACGGACGGACGAACGGACGGACATACCGATAACAGAAGCACGATCTTTTTTTACAAAAGACTTGCTAAAAACATCGCATTAGAAATTATTTGTGAGCAGGAATATTATTGAATGCATGTGAATGAACCTGTTCTAAGAACTGTCAATGATTTTAGCCGTTATCAGTTAACGAAGATTTTGAAGCACCTATTAAACGAAATAAGAAAGTCAAATCTACTGTATATGAGCGATCTTGATGGAAACTCTTCTAGACAAGGATATGAATTAAAAAAAACAGTTTTCAAGTATTCCCTAAACAGCGTGTCTCTTTCATTTATACTGAAGCAGTAAATTATTTTGAAACCCACTAGTATTCCGACACACACTGACGTAGTAAACTGTGATGCTGAGACGAATTTAAACATCTCACGGAAATAATTTAGACGTGCACGAAGGGTAGACAGAAGCTAAATGGGCATCCGACAGAGACCATTTCACTGAAAAACAACAGTACAAAACGACGCAAAAAAAGTTTTTATTCATAACAATATTCAAGATGACTCTTACGCTAAAATATTTTTGTTAGATAAGAATGTTACAGAAAGAGAAGATACCACAAGTTAGAAACTTTTTTGTGGATTTACCGTTTGATCGAAATACAATGTGATGATACCGTTTGAGCGAAAAACAATGTGATGATACCGTTTGAGCGAAAACGAATGTGATGATACCGTTTGAATAAAACACACGTTTGTGAAGATACCGTCCGACAGTATCAAATGCTGCCAGTAGCTTGTACCGATCCGAGGGTAGAAACAATGTCAGGAAACACCAAGGAATGAGGAACACTAATTTCCGTCCGTCAACACATAACGTAGAAGAGAAAAGCGTTAACTACTGAAAACTTTTTTTTCTAGTTTCAAGAGAAACTTATCTTCAACCATTTCTTAAGAAATATTTCATCTGGAAAGTTTTTGGAGCTATTATTCAACCTTTTAGGCTTGTTATTATTATTTTTATTTAACAACATTATAAATTTCCTTTTAGTATTTTCCATTGAAGGACTTGTTTCTTTGAAACATATTTGACAAATAGTCATAAAAACGAAATTCCGAAGTACAATCTTTTCCCTTTAGGGACTGGATGCAACACAGGAATACGAGATAGTCTTAAGGAAGTGAAGCGACAGTTTGTTGTTTTTCCTTCTCAGACCCTTTTTGCAAAGGCATAATTTGCAAGGAAGTGGACGCGATCTTTGACACTCTGAGAGTTGAATTAGTAAATGAATAAGACTCCACCTTTTTTTATTTAAAATCTGGTAGGAATCTCTTGATGAGAAAGTATTAAACAATATTGTCCTTTGACCAGTGGAACATGCGATATGTTAGGTTTCAAGGAGTTCTCTGAGCATTAAATATTCTCGCCGAACATGAAATGCTAGATTTCTACTGGAACGTTCTCGTAAAGTTAAATACATGTTCTTAATATCTCTAATCGTTAAATTTTAACAAACTTTGACATGTTTTAAAACACCTGGGCGAAACTTATTAAGATCAATCAAGTTACCATCCTGAGGATATGTCAAGAGTGCACTGCTCATGAACGTTACTATTTTCATATACGGAGTTCCATTTTTTCTAGTAGCTCTTTGAGATTTAAAATTCTCTGTGTTCTTATCCATAAATGCATATGTTTCTGAACATTTTTCTTGAACTCACACTTTTTTTGGAATAACCAAGAAATAGGAAAATTTCGCTATTTAGCTTTTTAAACTGCCTGCTAGGAAGTCAATATGGGGTAACAATGAATATTCAGCTCAACCTCTCACTTTACTTCGCATTTTAAGGGTGTTATTCATATAACGAATTTTAAATGTTGGTGGAGAATATATATATATATATATGTGACATTAGCTGAGGAAATTACTGAACTAAATACTTCAAATTTCCGAAGCCCCCCCCTCTCTCCGGTGACGCAGTGGTCTAAGCGATGGCTACTGATCGTTCGTCCGAAAGGAGTCAGGGTTCTAATCCCGGTGAGACATAGATGTTGTTTTGTCTTACAGCACTGACTCTCTCCCTTCGCTGGAACCAGTAGCCCTAAATTAGGAACTGGCGACTGCACACAGCCCATTGAGTTGATCTCCGTGGTCGTTATACCTCCAACGACAAAACAAAATTCAATATTTAAAGTTTTTAAACATTCATGAAAAAAAATTGTTGAACTCTCTAATTCTGGTGACTGTTTTTATATAGGAAGTTGTCCTTCGTACAGTGTTCGTTTAGACTTAAAATTCACAGTAGTTTAGTCAGTAAATGCAGATCATTTAGAATCTTCTTACTTTTACTGCGAAGGCAATATGTTTTTACAATGTCCTCTTCTTTTGCAAGAACTTCCAACAAATAGAATTTCCATATTTAGTTTCATTCCCTTACACCTAGGAGTAAGCAAATATGGGGCAACAATTACTGTTTAGATCAAGGCGTGTCAATCAAGTAAACTTTGTAGACTCTACGAAAAACTAAAATTTGCAAATAAACCATATTTCATGGAAATTTCTGAGTTTTTTATTGACCTCGAATTCCTGAATTTAAGGTGGCTAAGTTCAAAGCAACCTCCGCCTTGAACAGAGCCAAACCCGCTTGCTGGAGCTGTGGCCTCATGCTATCCACCAAACACTTGCAAAATTTTTTCAGATAGGTACAGATAAAAATTGTAGTCATCTGACTACACGAAGCGTGCCACTTTGCATGAGCCCAGTTTCGAAGTTCATGGCATCAGGTGAGGCGTAATTTCTGATGTCGAGCGGTAAACAGTGGCACACGAGTGGCGCGGCAGCTCCCGTAGTCCAGGGTATGAGTGTACGTAGCACCGTTTATCCGTTTACTCCCCTTGGGCCTCTGACATTGTGTTGGATGTGATTTACTGAGCCGTTGCCCAGCTGTAGGTCGGTTCGAGCTTGGACAATCGATGTTGACCTTGGTCGTCAATGGCGTGTTGTCTGCCATCCTTGCATTCTTTGCGCTGATACGTCTGGGATCTATTTTTAGCTCCAAAGGACAGTCTAAACGGGTTTTTGAAGTAACATTTTTAAGTTACTTAAAAAATATAATTATGGTAGCAAACCGAAATTTCTTGGTGTAAAATAGAAATAAAAGTTTCCAAGCTTTTGTACCTTAACCAAATGGTTTTTTCAAGGAACGTAGACAGCAAACTGCAAATAGAATAACTGAACGATAAATCGAAGTGTCCAAGCTTTCGCACATTAACCAGATAGCTTTTAGGAAACACCAAGAAATTAGAAACACTATTCGCGTTCTATTATTCAGTTTGCAGTCTACCTTCCTTGAAAAAGACATCTGGTTGATATGCAAAATGCTTGGAAACTTTGATTTCTATTCTACACCAAGAAATTTTGGATTACTATTATTGTTATACTATTTAAGTACTGTTGGTGTACAATTTCTTCTTATTTAATTAGCATTTTGAAATCTTCAAAAATGAAATAATTTAGCTGGGTAAAACGAGACAACGAGCGTAAGCGAGGAAAACATTCCTTTAAATGAGGTATTTATTATATTAGTGGAATTCAAAATGCGTAGGGAAAACAGTGTTCTCTTTTTTTTGAGATATCGAAAAATTCGTGATATCGATGTTCGACATATCGAGGTTTGACTGCATTTACCTTCACCTCATAAACGATGTCAAAAATATTGTTTATTTATTTAATTTTCTTGGTTTAACCACTACCGTGAGCGACACGAATGACTATAAGAAGCCTCCCTTCCCTAATTCAGGGCCACTGGCTCCGCAGAAAGGAGAAAGCCAGTGTCGTAATACAAAAACAACATCCACGACTCACTTGCATTCGAATCGGCACCCATTTCGGAAGAACGGTCAGAAGCCAGCGCTTAGACTAATGCGCCACTAGGGCTGCGTCAACAAAATTCAGCGACCGATGTGTTTGCGTTCAGCCTGCCGACTAGTGAGAATATCTTGTTTTATTTTAGTCATCATGAACTGCATGATAAATTATTTGTATACATTTTCTCGAAGACTTTGTAGTGTTTGAAATTTTGAGCAACCTCGCTTCTGCCTAACCAACCAAAGCTGTGATAAATGAATTTCATGCAGACTTTCGTTCTTTGCCTTTGTGTTGCCTTTTCCTGGAGAAAGCAATCGACCCACTGCCAAGAAGCAAGTTGGATCTTGCATGATCGTGCTCGGATGATCCAAATTGAAGCAAGTCTCTATCAGTTGACTGTGAACACGCTGCGACACGACTGTTGTAACCATGGAGACCGCACGATCTACATTTCCACAAGTACTAACAATTTGAATCCAAGACTGCTTACGGACGGAAATTGTTTCTTTCATTCAACTATGAGAGGCGCCAAATACTGTAGAAGGCTTATCAGCTGCCTCTTGCTACACAAATTACGTGCACAGAATCTTTTGCTGGCGATTCTGCAGAGTTCCAATTGAAACTGAGTATCATTCAGCAAGCAGACACCCTTTTAAACTTCAGCTTCAAAATATTTCTTAAGAAATAATATGTTTCAAAAGAAAGAGTGCAAACAATCTTTCACCGTCAAACTGTGCAAGAAATAAATTATATTCACCATTTTGTTACATGTAGTGACATATTATTTTTGCTCGGAAATTCTTTGCCTATTCTAATTTCGTAGAATAAGTTATATTTATATATATTTAAATGAATATGTAATCAGGGACGGTAACCTGATTATTTCTTGAATATTATTTAAATCACACCTAAAACTTTTAATTCTATGTCAAGCCATTTAGTTCCTTTTTTAATAATTTGTATGACATAACATGTTCTAGCTCTTCTTTTGGCAGTAAGAAGCGTAATTGCATGTTTAAGTGTTTAACTATACTTTACATGCTATGATAATAATGTTGTTATAGCAGATTAATGAAATTATATTTTTTCGTTCTATTGAGAACATTACATTCCACTGACAAAAAAAATCATCATTCATGAAATAAAAATTTTTGCAACAACGATTGAAATAGAGTACTTCAAACATTACACCGGAAATAGTGAATTGCAGAACCACGTGTTGCGTTTGTGGCACTCGGTGCCGAAATATTTGTTGACGCCCCCTCGAGTTTTTGTGACTGCGTGTGTGTTCGTTGGTTTGATTTTCCTGCTATATATACAGTAGTCACACGCGTTGATCCCAAAGTCAACACCAAAACAACGCTCGTTTTTGCGCTTAATTATGGCTTTCACAGCCTTGCAATTTAACTTAGGCACAACACTGAGCCACCGTCTTTTCGAAATCAAAGGCGGTGGGTCACTGTTGGGCCTACGTTAACTTGCATGTCTCTACTACATGGGCATTCTCATTCCCCAAATATAATTTCAAGTTGCTATATAAATCAAGATTTTTATTCAGACCTGACAGTTTTACGTAACATGTTTTCGTATTTCGCTCGTGAGTGACAAATCCTTTAGCATAGACATCGACATTTGTTTTATGATTAATGTCACTATCGGACCCATGAGCCTGCAAATGAATTTCCCAAAGAAGACACTAGCAGTGACTCGTTTCTTTTAAGCTATAATCATCATCATCAACCATGGGTGTAATTCCCGTTAACTAAATTGTATCATTGCACCTTATTCATTGCATAGTGGTTCGTTTCTTGAAGGTTTCCATCGCACCAGTCTTTAATATCATCAGCCCACTCGCAATGAGGGCGTTTTTTTGCATTTCTTCTGTTCATTAAGCCAAACACTAATGTCTTTATCTTCCTGTCCTTTTTCATTCTGCAGAAGTGTCCAGAATTTCCTAGTTTTATCGGTATGACTTTTTGAAACAGGGTCTCTTTTAGTTGTATTCCTCTGTAGACTTCATCCCTTATCCTCTGAGTCTATCCGATTTGTAAGAATTTACGATTGCACTTTCATTCAAAAGCAAGAATTCTTCTCTCTAAATCTTTTGTTCATGTCCAAGATTCACATCCAAAAAAAATTCACATTGCAAAAAATGTATGCCCTAAGAATACTGAATTTGGTTTTAAGGCTAATAGCTCTGCTCTTCCAAATTTTACCCATGTCTGTTATCAGTGTTATAGCTTTTCCAATTCTAATTCTAATTGTTTTTTTGCTGCTGAAGTCATATGCTATGCAGCTTTTTAAGCTATAATGGACACAATCTTTAATTCGTGAAATGATTGGATTTTAATCAAAATTACAGAAATGTAAATAAGTGGTTGTTCTTCATCTCCAAAAAATACCTCAACAAAAGACCCCAAAAAAGTTAAGTAAATAGACTCACAAAGGTGCTGGCACAGCAGATTTCTGCTCCAGGAAAATGTAGATGGTGAGTTCAGGCATCTCCGAAAAATAATCTATTGAAAACGGAAAAATCATTCATTAGAGCCCTACCTACAAAATTTGATTTAACGAATTTTGTAGGAGTTTATAAAGAAATGCCTCATGATCATGAATTCCCCCTTCCGCTTTTAACCGTAGCCCACTCAATGGAGAACAATCAGGATATCGTTGCCCACACAAGCAGTTAAAACATATCAGCTGCAATGGCTACAATTATGTGAGCAATGATTTTTAAATTTGAATGGAATAGAAAACTTTTATTAGATAAGGAATGTATTACATCTCGGAACTGTACAAAAATTCATTCAGCGAAGTACAGATGCGGCGGTTTCATATTTAAGGTTATCAAAAGATGTAGAAACAGAACCATGATCGATGCAATGTTATACTAAAGAGTAGATCAGTTTTATACACTGTTTGATGATAGTATCATCTAAGGATGATAGATTATGAATACAGTATCACCTAAGAATGCAGAATATGCAAGATAATGACATTCTCGTACACATTAAAATACTTTTCACAGTTTTCATTTTTAGCGAGATGTTTTCCCGCCGTACAGAATAAAATATAGCCTTTGAACAGCCACGAACAAAAAAAAATTGACTTCCTAGGTTATTATATACATTATTTTTTATATAATACTAGTCGCTAAATTTTTTCAAAAAATTACGTTTGATATAATATTATATTCGATATATTATTGTGTGAAATTAGTTAATCGTTTGGAATATAATGCCGTTTATTTTTAAATATATGCACAAATTTACACACCCTTTTGAATTCTTTTGTGTCTTATTTTTCATATGGTCGGGAATTCATTACAATATGCGAAACTATTTCACAATAATTGCCCCAACTCCCATTTCAGTACTTCCTGATCGCAGTAATGTGAACGAAAAGTATTTTATCATAAGTTCATGCACCAGTTTAAAATTTCTGTCTCTGCACTGAACAAGTGAGGAAATAATAAGATGTCAACGATTTCACTAAACTGAGAAGTTTTTCAGACCACTAACCGAATCACTTTTGGCCAAATCTTGTATTTCGTGATGTGTAATATATTTTTTATACGGTCGGGAATTCATTACAATATGCGAAACTATTTCACAACAACTGCGCCAATTCCTGTTTTAGTATCTTCTTAATCGCAGTTATGTGCACGAGAAGTATCTTATCCTAAGTTCATGCTCCCGTTTAAAATTTCTGTCTCTGCACTGAACAAGTGAGGAAATGTTAAGGTGTCAAAGTGCCGGGTGCACAGCTTTACCAGCGCTACGCCGAGCAGAAAAAGAGTTTATGCCCTTTTACGATTCACTAGATTGAGCAGTTTTTCAGACCACTAGCAGAATCACTTTTGGCCAAATCTTGTATTTCGTGATGTGTAATATAACATTAATTCGCTACAATTAATTGAACAAATCGATACATTTTAGCTCATCGTTTTTCGATGCTAAACGGAGTAAACTGTTGCATAAATTGCAGCCGAGATATTACCCTGTACAGCTTGTTTTAAAAAAATGCGCCCAATCTGAATACACTCATAGTTACGTCTCCACTACAATACCGCTATTGGAACAAAATTTGACTTGCAAAAACTAATTGTCATGGTGGGTTCTGTCGCAATATATCTTGCGAAATTTTGTCATAGAATATCATTTAGATAATGTTTTTCTGAAGAGGAAGGGGCAAAATAGCTTGCTGAATTCATAAGAAGGTTTCAATTTTAAAAAAAACGGGTGAATTAAAGTTAGCTGCATGTATTTATCAAAAGCCTGAAATATTCAATGGTCCAAAAATATAAAACACAGGTATTGTGTCTGTGAAACGACGCAGACTTCAACATTTTTAAGCTTCATTTCTATATAAGTAGAAATACTTTGAAAAAAGTAATCTTTGCCAGTGTTAGGAAATTTTTTTATTCAAGCTTCTCAGGCATTCAGACATGTCTCCAATCACACACACTTTGGTAAATAATCTATAAATGTCCAAGATTTTTGAAAACAGCGCGGATTCATGGATTTCCAAATGACAAGTGGCCTTCTTATTTTTTCTGGCCATATTTGTGCAGAAAAGTGTTGTAATTTTATGTTTCGAAACATTCCCCACTCTGCGTTTTCCTGACTTCAGATCTGCAATATTTTTTCTCAAATCTCACCGACGTGCTTATCATCATGAAGTGGCTCTTCTGTCTGACAAATCCATACTGTGGTGACGACGTTTTTCCCTTGAGTTCGTTCGTCACTGGGTTCTGTAATCCTCGCCTCCGTGCAGCAGAGATTCCTCTTTCCCATTGACACCATATTTGCATCATTGTGCTCGATTTTTGTCCAAGATGAGCTGTGATGTCCGAAAGGAAAGTCTCATTCCCGCATTTCAACACATCGGCTTTGTTCAAAATCGACCAAACTGTACGTACGGGCCTCGATTGCTACGGCGGGGATATTCACTTAATACCACAACCTGGCTGCCAAAATTTCCGAGAATCGACAATGGCACACTTCCTTATGTGTCCTGCTATCTTTGTACCTCCTGCGGGAGAGCTACATTTCTTTTTATAGTTTACTAGACACATTTTCGATAATATAAGTTGGTAACCATCAGTTGCAAAACCCAAATGCAGTATATCCGAACCAGCAATAATTTGAATGTTCTTCTATATTTCTCGAAGCTAGGGAAGTTCTTATGTTTTCATTAAATACGAGGTCCGATCCAAACGTTTCGAGACTAGGACGATATCCAACAAAGTACCTACGGTACTTAAGTCTGGCTATGATCTCCCTCAAAGTAGTCTCCTTGGGCAGCGATACACCGCTGCCAGCCGTTTTGCCACTGTTGGAACGCTCATTGGAAGTCTTGTTCTGGAATCGTATCAAGCACAGTCTGCGATTCGCGCTGGATCTCGTCCATGGTTTCAAACCGGTGACCCTTGAGCTTCAGCTTCTACTTCGGCGTCAGAATTTTTTGCCCTGTTCCGTATGACGCATTGACGATAGTAGCAATATCTTAAATATTTCTCTGATGATCCTCATGCACCCCTAATTTTTTCCACATTTTTGGAGGTTTTTCTCGTGGACGGTCTCCTTGACCTCTCGTCGTCTTCCAGTGCCGTTCTGCTGTTCTTGAAGCGCAATTGTTTATTCAAAACACCTAGCACGGCGCATTGCTTCATTGCCATAAGCCTGCCGCAACATTTCACGAGTCACGGTTCCCGATTTGCCGTGCTCAACGCAGAATTTGTGTTCGCTCGCTGCTCTAGTTTGCAGTTCCTACCGAAATCGCAATTGTGTTCTGCACGTGGTCACCAAATATCGTGTAGCACAGCTCCCGATGTGCACAGGACGACGTCACTCGGCACAATGACTCATTTGTGTCACTGCCCTCGACCGCTGCTTGCGCTTCCTCGTACTTTCATCTGCTGGCGCGCTAGGTCCCTAGCTTCGGACCTGTTTGATCGCACTAGGTACCTATCACAAAATGAAGTACCTACCTCTCGATTAAACTCCCTGCGAGACAGAAAATATTTCAATGAAATGTGACCTACTTACCTATGGCGAAACAATATTCACTTCCTTTAAAATCGATGTATACGCAGCTCAGTTTGTAACAACAGATAGATTTGTACCAACTTCACACTTCCGATAAGTTTCTCTGCCCGTTGTTCATTCCTGTTCCCTCAAAAACGTAAGAAAACCACAACAAAATTGAAATTTGAATCGTGCGTCTTAAATTTCTTGGAAATTCGGCAGCTATAAGTACTCGAGGTTCAAATTTGCAAACAGGTCAAAGACAATGCCCGGGGAAATCGTAAATCGAATTCTAAGTCCTCCTTGTTGCACTTTGCAAAACTCATTAGCAATTAGATTATAAAATCAGCACTACAACTCTTTCTGAGATATTTTTAGTAAAAATATTGTCAAATTCATTTTTATTTTAGAGTGGGCAAATATTTTTTATTCTACTTGGCATTATCGAAAATGAGAGCAAAAGGAAAACTTCTACATAATACATTTTAACGTCAGTACAAACGTAGGGAGAGGTTTGACATAAAAACTAGATCAGAATGCTAATAGTAATTGTATCGATGAGAAAAATACACCAATTGTACATTCCGTTTAAAGAGAGGCAGACAATTGTAGCACTGGTACATGGCATGATGCAGGATATTGTGGGTTTGTCAACCTCTACACGGCATGATGCAGAATACTTTGGATTTGTCAACCTCTACACGGCATGATGCAGGCTACTGTGGGTTTGTCAACCTACGCCGAACTTTATAATTCAATCTGGTGCACACTACAACAAAAGAAAACCCTTACTGTCAGAAATCTTATAAACAGTTCGCATGAAAAGAATCAGAAAATTTCGTGAATGTCAATGAAATGCAAATTTAAAATAGGTGCAACCAATCCCAACAAAAACAGTGTTGCTGGTCCAGCACTCAAGTTAGCACTGGAAGACAGCAGTGCAAGTATCCCCATTCAAACTAGCACTGGCAGACAGCAGTGGAAGCAGTGGCCCAGCACTCACGCTAGCACTGGCAGATAGCAGTGGAAGCAGTGGCCCAGCACTCAAGCTAGCACTGGCAGACAGCAGTGCAAACAGTGGCCGAGCACTCAAGCTAACACTGGCAGAGAGCAGTGGAAGCAGTGGCCCAGTACTCAGGTTAGCACTGGCAGACAGCAGTGCAAGCAGTGACCCAGCACCATGATGCCGCAGCCCAGCCGTCAGTAAGATGTCCCGGAGGACACTACGTGCGCAGGCCAGCAGCTGACCAACAGTTGGCACCACATCAGTTGTCATATGTCAGAACAGGGCCATCAGATATCCATCACACGCAGTGACTGCTACAAATGGCACTTTAGTATCCCTGAAAGCACGTGCTATAAATGATGACTAGCGTAATGTGGTTATCAAGTTTCCTGGTATTAGCAGCCGGTATTCGCGTGACGTAACTGATGGCTTGTCGAATCTTGTCCGCCAATTTCCGAGTAGTAGACATGAAAATAATGATAACGCAGTTTTCCAAAGCCACAACTACTTTTTCCTTTTACGAAACTTCTGCTTGCCAGGCATCACGCTGGGGAAATTATCTCAATAGGTCCTTAAAAACCCCGTTTGGGACAGTCCACGTGCGAATCAAGCGCTCTGCCGACTACACTGGTTTGCCCCGCACGAGTCTTCACTTGAAGTTGAACATCTTTCCAGCGCGATGTGAAACTAACAGTTTTTTTTTTTATTTTACAATATTTCGAGAAATCTTTCATAAATGTCAGTTTCATATAATTCCAAAATTTATTTTTTCAACATAACGATTGCTTTTTTTTATCTTAAGGTAACTTCACTCATTTTCGAAGGAGTGTACCATCATAAAGGCGCTTTACAAAGATTTGTGGTGTCCTTGTGATCTTGAAAGGCGATTGTTTAATTAATATATTTACCCGTTCATGTCCCATTCTGTTGCATTTTTTACGTTGTATTTTCACTTTCCGCTGTAGGAAGCTTTATTTGTTTTAAAAAGGAAATATATTTAATTTTACTTCTCACTATTTTTAGCAGCGAATTCCTCCAGTCTTGTGTATTCCACCCATGGATGAGTATATTACATCAACATAGCGCCGCTTTTTTTCAAATATTTGATAAATTTAGTACGTACGTAATTATTTTTTTCTAAAATAAAGTTAGTGTAATGTTTTTCCAGGACTTGTTCGAAGCGATTGGGGTATGTTAAAACGAAAGATCAGACGGAAACTATTTCTTGTTATTCATGGGAATGTAGTGGGTGTATTTCATGTCTGTCCTTATTCTTGATTATTTGTGTGTTAGTGCACGAATTTTGCTACGAAATTAGTTTCTATAAATACACGAAAGTAATTGATCATTTCTAACAGTTCATTAATAATTATTTATATATTTTTCTTCCGACGGTAATCTTCGTCGACGTGGCATTTCATTAGGAAATTAATTCGCCTCTTTACATATGGTTTATTTTTCGTTAATTCATAATACAATGGCGATAACTTCCTCTTCAACTACCTGGTACCACGAGAGACACAGTCCGTGTTGCGTCTACATATGTGCAGTCCCGCTGCTTCCACCTCGTGTTGGGGTTACGAGCTGGAAGCAACGAGACTGGCACAGCTACGGACCACTAGTGGCACTTTATTGGAGGCCCGCAATTCATGTGGATGCTTCAGGATCATCAATGGCTGCCAACTGATGGCGCTGCCACCAACGGACAGCTACTGTGCCGTGAGAGGCAGATTCTAGCCAGCAGTGACCCATCACTGCCAGCTGGTGGACAGCAGTGACCCATCACTGCCAGCTGGTGGACAGCAGTTTCCCAACACTTGTGTTTTTGCTGAGATGTTTGCATCCACTAACAAATTATCGGAAGTATGTTTCGTCAGTATTTTGATCAATTCAGTTTTGCAGGTTTATGATATCGCCATTCACCTTCATTATACGTTATAAATTCCCTGCTGGGTGAAAATCTCCCCAAGGTTTTTCCACGATGGTCTGTCCTGAGCAATCCTCCTCCATGTCACTCTTGCATGCTTTCGAATTTCATCCAGGCATCTACCATGTTGTCTTATCCTGGGTTTTTTCGTATCCCTTGTAATCCAGACTAAAATTAAAACAACTTGGGGGGAGGGGGAGCGGCCATTGGCTACAAATCAGTACGTTGGCAAAGCTGGTTGATGAGAGTGAATAGCATTTTCCAGGTGGTATAGATATAATGCTACTTGGCGGTCGGTTTTTCCGATACCTGAAAATCGTTATAACAACAACTGTGCAATTTATTCCTACGATACATTTATATTTCAAAAATTGATACTCAGTGTATACCTCTCATAGAATATTTTTCAGTAACTGACAACGGAACATTTTTCAGTAGTAAAGAGAATACCGCTAATATAAAAGGGTATCACAGGACAAGCGTCTCAAATAACACCCGGGGTCCCTCTATTTCGCCATTCCATTGGGTCGCGTTTAAGTGGCGGAAAGCAATTACCCAACTAATTAGTCTGTTGGTCTGGATGAAATTGGTCTAAAATTTGTGTTGAATGTGTGATGAGAAAGCATAATTAACAGATATTTGTTCCAAGACGTAAGAATATCGCTGCGCTTCAACATTAAATTTCGTACTATCTTACAAAAACATATTTGTCGTACAAAAGGCTTAAACTGCTTACTGTAGTTTCCCATGACACCACCAGAAATAACTGAAACTGTGGCTATACTTCGAACTCTGGCACGCTTACCGCGGTTTACAAGTCTGTAGAGACGTACTACCGTCTATTCGGTATCCCGGGAACTAACTGGTTCATTTATGGAAAACGAGACATTTTTCTCTGAAAAGGGGGCAATTTCATCATCATGAAAGTTTCTATTATGCTTCAATAGATTCCTTTTATTCCAAACTGTTTTTCCATAGGGTTTCCATCTTAATCTGTTTGCATTTCTGTTAGTTACATTTGGTAAATGTGCAATGGAAACATCGGGATGAAAATTTCTAGTATGTATATTCCGTTCTTTTTTCATGCCGAATATCTTCACACAGTTTGGATAAGGTAATCGGATTGGGTGACCCTAAAAATAGCCGATCGCAAAAATTCCCGCCAAATACGTTTCTTAACTATAGAAGAGGATTGTTTCTCAACATTGTCCCTGGGACATCCTCAAGCACTAAAATCTCCTAACATCTCTGCTGTAACTGTTTCGCTTCATTACACGTTTCACATGCATTTGAAAAAGACACGGTAAATTATTTACCAATTTACCGTGTCCTGTTACCTTACTGGCCCAAACACGTTTTTTGCGAGCTAGTCGTCAAATGTAAGTCGTTTCGTTTTTGAGACACAATTTTCATCGCTTCGAATTTATTTAAAACTAGAAGACACTGCACATGAAGAAATTCAATGCGCAATATATATATATATTTTGTCTTTTTAAGAAAGAACTGGGAGTAACATACTTACCTAGATTTCGAAAAAAATACAAAAAGAAAATTAAAGAAATTATTCTGCTAAATCTAGGTGTATATGCTTTTCTTAGTATCGTTTGTACAAGTCAAAATTAGAGTTCAAAATTTCAATTCCCGGAAATTCAATATTTTGGAAAAATCTGAAATACTAAACGAGTTCTAATTATGCTCAAACATGTTCCCGTAGTTCGATAAGAACAACAAAACCAGGAAACCACTGGGTAGTGTTTAATGTCTGTTAAGTAAGTGCGCTGTGAAGACTTTTTTGGCTTAAAGCTTAATCGAATCTTACCTAAGAATGATGAAAGTAAAATGACCCTTGCGTTTGCTTGGACACAGAAAGGCCCATGGTACATAGTATCACAAATGCTGTTAGAAGAACAAAAAACGGAATAGGATTTCGCCAAACTATATATACACTGCTGGCAACCCAAACTGCAACACCAAGAAAGGATAATCCGATTGGCCTGAAATTAGCAGCATGCGTCGCCCCCGAAAGGACATACAAACGTGTAGCATTGCAGGGCATATGCAAATCATATGTGCCCGGCACGCCGCTGAGAAGCACTATAGGAAGGGTGCACAGAAGGTGGAGTTTAAGTAGTGGAAGTGTGTTGTGCTGCCGGACCTGTGCGTGGGAAGCTTCCTCATGCCTCGTCGCAAAATACGGCAGTCATTTCAGCACGTTTCGGAGTTCGGCAGAGGACGAATAGTGGGTTATCGCGACAGCGGTTTATCGTACCGAGACATCGGGACCTGTGTGGGACGACATCCGGCCAAATTGAGGCGAGTATGGATTCGAAGGGTGCAGGAGCGACAGACGGACCGACGTGAGCGATTGCCGCAGCCGCGGCACTACACCGAACGAGAGTACCGGCATGTTGTGCGGCGGGCATTGACGGCTCGCACCGCCAAATCACGAACGTTAATGCAGGAATTAGGGAGTGGTGCGCAAAACCCTGTGTCAGCACGTACCGTTCGATGTCGTCTACAGGAGCGGGGACATGTCGCACGGTGCCCATTACTCCTATTACCAATTACGTTACAGCACCGACGAGTGCGGCGACAGTGGGTCGTTGAACGCCGCACCTGGACTACCGAATGTCACGACATTGTCTTCTGCAACGAATCCCGCTTCTGCCTACAACACCACGATGGTCGTATACGCGTGTGGCGGCACCGCAGCGAGAGACTGTATGACGCTGCACTGTGCATCGCCATACCGGTCCGTCGCTTGGCGGATTGATTTGCAGAGCAATCGGATATGACACCAGCACCCCTCTGGTACGCATCGCCGGTACACTCAACAGCCACCACTACATCTCCGACGTTTTGGAGCATGTAGACCTCCCTTACCTGCAGGACCAGCCAGCGGCCGCGTTTCAACAGGACAATGCGCGCGCGCATGTGGCACGCATTTTGCAACAATTCGTCACGGCCCACCAGGTGTCCCTGCTGCCGTGGCCCGCATGTTCTCCCGATATGTCGCCCATCGAACAGTCTGGTCGCTGTTCGGCAACCGAGTGGCCCGGCAGGAACCACCCGCGGCTACGCCTGATGAACTGTGGCAACGTGTCAAAGCAACCTGGACCAACATACCCCAAGCCCACATCCAAAGCCTCTTTTGGTCGATGCCGCTGCGTGTAGCGGCCGTTATTGCCAGCCATGGGGGCCACACGAACTATTGATGTCTGTGTCAATCGTTTCATTTCTGTATCTGTTGTTATGTGTCCCGTAAATCTGGCTTTCCGATCTCGTGTCCATCTTGATGTTGCATTTTGGGTGGCCAGCATTGTATACTCGCTTGAACTGCAGTTCATTTTTTTTTTCTTTTCAGGGATCTAAAATTATAGTTAAACCTACTGATTCAGAAAAATATTTTTTGTCTTATTCGTATTTGAATAGCTTTTCAAGATGATCATCTTTATTGATCCTGAGTGGTATTAACATTTTCCCTTTGTTATAAATATCTGGAAAATATTACTTAAATTAGTAAATGTAAGAGTAGCTGTAAAGCTTGATTTTCTTAAATGTTCACCTCCACAAACATCATTTGAAATGAAATCTACCTTTCCAGATTTCTACTGTTCGTATTTAAAGTGAAAGAGAACCTAGAAGCAAGAAAAGGAGGAATTTTAACTTCCAGTCAAATCGTTACAGAAAACCATAAGTGTGTTGCAAGCAGATTATAGAGAACAGAGTGTGTTATAAATAACTCTCAAAAGGGGTGAACAAATCACATGAGTTTCCTCCTCCGTATGAGTTCGATTCATAGAAAACGATGTGCTCTAATTTATATACCTGTTCTGTTATTTATTATAGCTTTAATGGGTAACACAATTTCAAAATTTTCGACTTTGAGCTGGTACTTATGGTATTGTTAATTTATCTGCTTTAGGAAGTTTTATACTGTGTGAATAGTATAACAGCACTAGAAATGCGAATTTCTTGATCTTAAGTTGAAATTAATGTTTTCAGTTTTCGCACAACAATGGCCTTTTCAAGGAAGCTAGACAACAAACAACTTGAAAAGCACTATAATTGATGGGCGAAAGCTTGGAAACTTCAGTTTCAATTCTACGCCAAGAAATTGGAATACTAATATCGTTATGTTATTTAAGTATAGTTGGTGTACATTTCCTTGTTATTAATGATAAATTCTATTTGACTTATTTTGGAAAGCATTTTGAACCTCTATTGCAGGAAAACGTTTTAAATATACTTATCGAACTACAGCTGAAAGTATTGCACGAATATTTTGGTTACTTCCGAAATGAAATTAAAGAGATTATACGATAATAAGCCCAAAATAAATTACAACTTTCCATCTATCGAATTTTTGTTTCATTTGGTTCTTTAAGAAAACTTGGGTTCAAAATTACAGTTTTCACTCTCTTCACCTTGCAATCCATCCTTACTTCAAATTGCCGAAAGTAAATCTTATATTTGATATCGTTAAGGAGAGCCATGCACCCAGAAACATTTTCATTAAGGTCATAAAATGCTTGCTCTAAAAAAGTCCAATCTTTGAAGTTAGACGGAGCTAAACCACATTGAAAAATGAGCCACATCGGAAGTTTGAAATGAAATTTTTACATTGTTTTGTTCAAATTCTATTGATGTATCGAGATGAACACTACCTCTGCTAATTCATATTTATAAATGTCCAATAAATTCAAGGGTATGCATATTATTGAATTCTGGAAATGTTTTTTTCCAAGATTGTTTATACTGAAATAATATTTCTAACTTTATTTCTAAGAAATCTGCACGAAAATTTTGTTGTCGCCTACTTGCAACGATATGAGGTAGTAATACTGTAGATTAATTTAATAATTTTGGATCGTAGTTTCCTTTAAAGTTTGGATTTTACAGATGTAATCTAAAAACAAGGGGGAAAAGCATTTCCCGTTACAGCTGGTAATATTTCTGGAAAATATTATTAAAAAATAAATGTTTGGAAATTCGCAGGAGTTATATTTATAGGTCTAGTTTTAAAACAGAAAAATTGCGTTTGCCATTAAGAGAAAGAAAGAGAAATAATCGGATGTGGATAAAGATGAAATTTAGTAGCCCATCATCATTTGTAACACTTAGCAGGCATCAATATGATTGTCGAATTGTGAATGAGAGCCTTCAGAAATATGTTCATATACAAAATTCGTATAACGTTAAATTTCCGAATGAGGAACGGCATAGCTGCTGCAAGCGCCACGGACTGCTATTAATTGAGCGCTGATGCGTTATAAGTTTCCTGTTATTTTTTTTAAATATTTTGCTCCCAGATGCCAAAATTTTGGTCTTTCGCTTATCCACTCATGGTGAAAGTTAATCTACTGAAAATAAAACCATTCTGTCGAACAACTAGGCGCTCGTCATCATTTGCTCGAACATGTTACAAAATAAATGGTAGCTGAGTTTATCATTTTCGCTTATCATTTGAAAAATTCAATTATGTACTGTAAAACACTTTCACAGTAATGGAATCGTATATAATGTCTTCGGAGAAATCGACCTGAGCGACACGTTTAATTCCGAGACCTACACAGAAAATGTTTCAGTATTCTTTTAACGTTATAAGCTGTTACACTTGAACGTTTATCAAATTTTCTTGTCAATATCATAAACATCCCTCAAGAAAATCTTGTATTACACTTACTCATTTTTGCTGCAGATGCTCTCTCCTTGATTTTTCTCGAAACGCGAGAACGTAACAAAATGAGGCGGAAAGGTTTTTTTACTGAAATATAGCTCAATATATACCTTATTCATTATTCAGCAATCAGCTATTGGATCTGATTTTGAGATGTACTGCAACCTTGTGCACTACTCACGAAGATATTGAGCCGAAACGTCTTTATTTGAGAATGTAGTACACTAGTTAATGTGAGTTTCGAAGCTGTAGCTGAGAAATTAAGGAATGCATTTCGCACCTGATAATTAGGCAATGTTAGTCAAATGGAAGGCAAGAACTTAAACTGCCTTTTAACTATTTACTGATTCTTGTTTCACTCTCCTCGGCGGATCTTCCTTGGAACCGTGGGCACCGATATTTTCGGCCCGCAGGTCAAAAGGGCATTTAACCTCTGCCAATCAATCATTCACTTTAGAAAAGGTGTATATTAAACAGCGTTTAATTAAGGTGTATACAAAAGGTGTATATTAAACAGTGTTTAATTTAGGTACTGCAGCTGTATACCTGGAAGAAGGTATACAGCTGCAGCACCTGAATAGGGTGTACCTAGAACGAACATGAAATCATATTTAAGGGATTCAAACGTTTTACACACTACTGCTTGTTAAAATTGTAATACCATAAAGGACTGCTGGTATTAGCTTGAAACTTATAGTATACGTACAATTTATTAGGAAATGCAATTGATCAAAATAGCAGTAAATATTCTAATGCAGTTTTGGGGCAGTGTCATCTGGACTGTCTGTTCTTGGGTATCAATAGATAATGCGATCGGTGAAGTGCTGACATTGAGCCGTAAGGGTATTTCTTGTGTCTGACTATGCCCGTCGCCGAAGAAAGTAACATTATGAACAGCTGATGGATTGGATCGGGGAAAAATTGTTGGGATGAAAGATGCTGGGTATTCCTACCGCGAAATCGCCGCTTGCACGATATATACACCAATACAGTGACACAAACGTGGCATCAGTGGATAGACGATGCTCGTACGCACAGGAATCCACCAAGTGTGTTGCAAAACTGCACGACTGACATACACTTCAACAACAAGGAAGTGACCATCGCACAGCGACATCCACGGCGACGCAAACGTGGCATTAGAGCAGCAGTGTTAGTGTGTTACCGTACGTCGTTCCAATTTTGACTACATCGTTCTCCTAACCCACCTAACTTTACCCCGCATGCAGGACTGTCTGAATCAAAGTTGACATGTACATTCAAGTCACTGACGGTGCAAACAAAATCTTAACGACACACAATTGGAACTGAACTGTTTAATTTCTATATAACGAATCTGCATTTAACAGAGAACAATCATTTACTTTATGAAAAGTTATCTCAGACAGTTTTGCAGTACGAAGCCTTGCACAAAAAATTTCAATATCCAGATAGTCCATGGTTTCAAGCATTAGTCAGAGTAATAAAAAGTTTTCCCTCCATGAAATCAAAAGAATTCAAAATAACAGCCAGTTCCATGAAAACAAAACAGCCAAAAATATTGCATAATTTGGTCGTCACCTCATCACATCCAATCGGTAGGTATTAGCACTTAGCATGTACTCCACTAATCGGACAACACAAATTCAGCAAGCACAGTTGAGAATAATATTTCAGACATTACTTCATCATGCACAGCAAATTGTCACGCTTGACATGTACTCTAATCCTCAGAAGGCACAACATCAGCAGGAAAAGTGGACCCTCGGTTTCAGACTCGCAGTGACCTTTTTCACAATGAAGGGAAAAACAATAAGATCTTACTTTTATGCTCTTTTATTTCCCATCGGATAATCGCCAAGAAGCGTTCATCTGGTTTTATGTTGATGTAACGTCCAGACGTTGAGGAAAAGAGGACTGAAGAAGGATTGCTTAAGAAGAAGAGGAGCCTTAAGGTTTTCAGGTGCCATTCAGTATCTCATGAATGGAATACTCTGAAAATACCTACTCCTTCCATCCCCTGGTAACGTAACAACAGGCCAGGTTTTGTACTCCTGCACATCGTGCAGGATTACAAAAACTGACATGTTGTAACAGTGTTCTAGTCGCTAGCAGCTCATTGCTGCCTATTCGTTTGACACTCAAATACAGACACCTCACGCTGTAATGAGGTCTCGAGCACAGACATTGGCACGCTGATTGGTAACATGTTGTGTTTTCTGGGGAGTCACGATTCAACTTGATGCACTATGATGGTTGCATACGTGTTCGAAGGCCTCGTCGTAAACGGCATCTTGAAAGGTTCACGTTTTCTGCGTCAAACCGGCCCGACGTCAAGAGCCATGGTTTGGTGTGCCAATGGATTCTATCCGCTACCTCGCCTGATACGAATTTAGATAACCCTGAGTACCTCGCAGTTCCCCAGGAATGTTTTAGGGGCACAGGTGATACCCTTCCTTCAAAGTTTTCCTGGGCTATATTGCTGCAGGACAATGCCCGGTCCATGTGGCCTAGAATGACTAGGACCTCTTCTTTCCAATGAAGATTCTTGTTCTTCCCTGGCCTGTACTTTCGCCTGATATGTCCCCGATCGAAGATGTCAGGTGCATGGCCGCTAAGCCACTGGCCCATAAGCGCCTCCGTCGGTCACTAGAAATACACTCTGATGTCGCATACAAATAGTATAAATGGTTTTTCCTCAAGACGCTTACAAAAACCTCTCCCATTCCATACTACGCCCTGTAGATGTTATTTTCGATCGATATGGCCTCAGACGATACTGAGTATTGAAGCAAGATATAATGTACAGCTCTAAAAATGTCTTTAGTAATATCCTGTAATATGAGGATTCGGTGGTGTAAATTTCATTTGGATAGGGTGATTCTTTCTCGGCGTTGTAGTTTTCACAAACAGAAATGTATACACCTTGAAAAACCAAGGACTAACAAGGATTTTTTTCATAAATATATATTTCGTTTTTATACATTACACAGTACATTTGTAAGATACAAATTTTTAAATCAGTGACATACCAGTTGTTTATCATTACTGTTTTTTATAGTTTGCCGTTTATTAAAGTATTTAAAGATTTGTTTCGGCGCTCTACGAAACAGCTTATGTAGGTTTTTCAAGAGAATAAATGAATCAAGGAATTTTTATTCATATTATGCTAATTAAAAAAGGAACTTCATCGCAAGAAACTGAAAGAAAAGAGAGAGCAAAATGTTTTATATTTGCTGTAAGAAAAACCATAAATATTTCAGTTCACTCCTCCTGATAAGATAAGAATATATTCCCGAGAAATTAAAATACTCATATAAGCAAAGCAGATAACTGAACGATTTCTCTTATGAAGAATTTGTTTGATACTTTCAATTACGCTTTAAGTGTGAGGAAGCAAAATTAAGTTTTGTGATTGTTCGAGAATATAGTACTTTTTCTGCCAAATTAGAAGTTTATATTGCTAAATTTGATATAAATGGCAACTGTCACTTCTCTGTAATTCAAAAAAAATAATAAAATCCAGTACACCAAATGTTAAGACATGAATCTCTTTTAACATTTTTATCGAATTAAGATTTCTCGCATCTATTGATGAGCAGTAAGCAGAAAATCACATTAAATTATGTGTATCTCAAACGTTACATAAAGATCAAGCGATACCCCAATAAATGCGTATCTCTCGATCAGATGCAAGTAAGAAGTTTAAATAACTAAAATCACACCACGCACTTTTGTTAACAAACAACCGCTAAATATTTATTTCGATCAACAATAAACACAATACCACATATTGCCCAACAAATGATTACTTCCATCGTATTTCTCATACTCAGACACAACAAAATTTGTTGTTTCACATCACATGATCTACGTATATTGATCAAAACTTCGAAAAGAGACGAATAATAATAAACATATTTACAACCCGTTAATACCTCCTCATGAATAATAGAACAATCTCCTATGAGGAAATGATTTAGTCTCAGGAAATAAATCTGGCACATCGCTGAATACAGAAACATTTATCACATTTGATAAATGTTAATGTTGTTATTGTTGTTACGCACACCGATTGTATTCCCTAAGGTACACCCACAGTTCAATTTCTTCTTTAGGAAATGTATTGTTTAGAACGAAACGTACATCACCCTGATTGATTGCAAGGGATCTTTGCAAATTGCGAATCAATAATAATTTTAATCTGATAACTGGTCATAAAAACACAAAGGCTTTTCCTCTTATTGAAACATCCCTTTATGTTAGCCCCTTTTTTTTTGTTCAGATCATATCAACCGCGAAGTATAACGGAATAGTATCTGAAACGAATGTTTGTGGGCATTGAATTTAACCACACTGGTGAAAAACATTGCACCACAACAATTTTTGCCAATTAAGTTAATTCACAATTGGTGCCTGGATTAACCTCACTGGGTCAACTTAATTTAGTGCCTCAGTTCTAAGTGCCACTTGATGGAAGTTCGTTCACAAATTATTAAAAATTGCCTCATCGAGATACTTTCTCACCCCATATTGTATGTTGCCCGAATTAACGATCAAAACAGCCATTTAATTCGTCTATTTAGAGACGCGGTGTTTACTCTTTCATAATTTGAGAGCATATATTCACACTAAATCAATTCCCTATTGAATGAAATTCCTGCATATTTTTTGTGACGTATGCAGTTCTTTACCATTCCCGAAACCTAATTTTAAATCACCATCAGATGATTTTTGCGAATTTCCTGGAAACATAAAAAGGCTTCTCAATAAAAAAAAGAATATTTGCACTATTTTTAGTCATTTTTCTGCATAAATAATTTTATATATGTATTTAAACAGCTTGCAAAACTTCATTTTTACTTTTGTGGATATTAAAACAGCCTTCTGCTGACCCCCTAAGTGAATGGCGTAATTTGCTCTAGCTACTCATTTCTCAGATTGTTGTGATTTATGATGTTAATTTTTTACCTTATTGGTAAAAGTTAACCTCTGGGTTGTTTTCCCATGTTCAACTCACACCTTTTCTAAAACTTTGGGAATGTTGGGGGCTAGTTTTAACCTTGTTACATACAAAGAATATGACACTATCGAATCGACTTCCCTGTCTTTTCTAAAAAGCGGTAAAGTGATTTTTATTCATATTGTGGTACTAATAAAAAGGAAGAATTTCCTACGGAGAAATTTAAAGAAAGGAAATTAGAAATGTATTTGAGAATTTCCTGTACGGAAAACCATAAATGTTGGAACTCGTTTGCGTGGTCAGATAAGAATACTTTTCTGTGCATTTAAAATACTTATGCCAGTAAATTTGATAACTAACAGATTTCTCTTATGAAGAATTTGTTTTCTACTTAAAACTAAAGTACACTAAACTGCAAGCAAGGCGGAAAAGAATTTCGCGTTTTGCTGTTCCTAGTGCGGAGAGGCAAATCGGATGTTCGCGACACCACAGTGTAACAAACCATCGCTTAGTTGATGCGAAATTCTGGAATTTTAAAGGGTTTTTGCTCTTTTTTGGGAAGCAGGGGGTTCACTTTAGTGAAATAAATGCTTGAGGTTCTTTTCCAAGGTATTGAATTGAAAATATTGGTTATTAAGGTTTTGTTTACTCAAAAATTATTTATAAGTATGATCTCGCTGTCGATCTCTAAATTTTATTTATCTTATAAATTTAAAGATGTGACGCTTCGCTCCCATCTCGCAATAAATGAGGAAAAGTTGAAATGTAAAGTTTGCTTAGTATATTTCTCGAAAAAGTTTCGTACAATAAGTATTGGACTGGAACCCTCCGTACAATGAATGTCTTTTGAAATATTTGATGAGCTAAGATCAACACAGCAATAAGTACACTTCTTGCAATGCCACTTTTGAAGTCCATGACGAAGGTCACTAGGGTCAGGGAGATAGTATGCAGATTTTTTATCCCAGCAACCTCATTACACTTTCTCTCGAAATTCGAAATATTGCGAATGCGTGAGGATGACAAAGAGAATTAATATCTGAATACGTTGGTGGATAGAAAACTAAAATAAGTTATATACACACCAAAACCGTTGTATCTTCCCGACATTTTGAGAAAACGCCCCGATATTTTACCAGTGCTCTGAGTTCTGAGACAAACCGCTGCATGTAGGGAACATTTCGTTTTTGAATTTCATCGCATCGCATGAAGTTTCAATATTTCGTTTGCTCGAGCACGAGGATCCCATGCTAATATTCAAAGGTATCAGCACTAAAAATTCTTTATAACCCAATGTCAGCCGTAAAGGAATGACAAAAACATGTTATAAATCATCATCACCATCATCAACCTTGTATCAGTTATCAATGCACTGTTTGATAAATGCCTTCCTAAAGTTCTCCAGTACGGTTGGTATTGAATCTTCTCCGTGCCACTCCGGCATACTGTCGAATGTTTTCCACCCAAACTCACATGTGGTCTACTCTGTTTTTGTCCAAAGGTCAAATGGTGGTGTCCAGTAAATAATGGAAAAGAAGAAGTGGCTGCGATTCTCTTGAGCTATGTTACTCTTGAAATCTGCTTTTAAAAACAGAACCTTGCCGGAAACCAGGACAGACACTAATGCTGTTGCGCAGCTCAGAGGTATGTGCGCGGGAACAACCAAGGCATGTGATGGACGGATGAACCCCTTATTAAACTTAAGTCAGCACACCCAAGAAAATCTTTATATACGGGGCTACTAGTTATTCATAGAGTTCAATCGGCGATTACATCTTTCCCATTTTTTAAAAGAGAAAGGAATGTGCGATAAATCTGTTGAGCTACAACATGTGATTCCACTGTGTCGCAAAGAAGATATCGCCACACAATGGTCCCAGGAGCACGATCAGTGACTTCCAAATGGCGAAATTAACCTATTGTCCTGATTCATGATGTGATGAAACGAAATTGGTCCCACGAGATTTAAAATCAGGAGATGTCATATTTAGTGCTTCCCTTGTTTGTGAGGAAGAGAACTCCTAACGGATTTCTTTCAGAGGTTATTTATGTGATCCTTCGGCACAAGATTTCTGATTCTTTATGGAATTCCACACGCTTTATCCATACAAAACTGAAATTTTATCCCTACCTCTGCAAAGATCTTTAAAACATGAGACACACAAATGGGAAAATACAAAGGGGAAAATTAATTCTGCACTTAAAAATGTCCTATTGAGTTCTGTGAAATACAAACCCTCTCTCTGACGGTGGAGAACTCCTTCGACTCCGGTCTCGAATATTATCCCTGGTCAGCTACGTTTGTAATGTCTTATCACTGCCATTGTCTGTAGTACAACACAGTTCTTCTTTAGTACAGTATATAGTCCAAGAGACTACGATATTCATAATTGGAGACCAATACGAATTGAAAAATCAATATATTAAATGAAAGATTCCTTGGCCGTATTTAGAGACATTTTGTATATTATTGTGGTAACGTTGTTAAAATTGTATAACATTGCAGGGTTATTAAATACTGGGAAGGAAACACAAATGGAGAATTGAATTTTAGAGGAATTTAATACACCATTAAATATTTCGTTTCCAATAGAGAAGTGATGAAAGCGATATTTTCATTGTATACTCTTAAAACAATGCTGACATATTGATTTCAGTGTAAAACACGGGTGACTGTAAAATAGTCGGGAAAGTAGTTTTTACAATTTATTTTTCTCTAAGCTTTCGTGGATGACAATCTGTTTAAATTAGAAAGTCACTAAGAGAATAATATGATTCTTCTAGAAACCGTCATGTATGTGGTGAGAGCAATACTGCATACCGTTAAGACTGCAGTGTTTCAATCGTAATCTCGTCAATTTGATACGGATATCTCTTCAGTTGTGTTACTTTAACCTGTGGGTTCGTACACATTCATGAGGTTAAAATCTTGTTTTTTTTTTTTTTCGTAATACACACATTGTGGTATGTGCACTTAGTCTTCTTCTTCTAAAAATCTTTTTCAAAGCCAATTGAGGCTATAGATTTCCCTCATCTTTTTCCAAATGTTTCTGATTTGGGTTCGTGTATTCTACAACTTTCCTATAGCTTTGTTTATATCATCTATCCATATTCCCTCTGGTCTTCCTACTCCTCCCTTTCCTTTATATGGTCTCCATTCTGTTATCATTTTAGTCCATCTGTTATTTTCCATTCTTGCTATATGGCCGGCACATTTCCATTTTAATTTGGGTAACTTTTCACTTATGCCTAAAAGTTTTGTTCTGGATCTTATATCCGTGTCTTTACTTTATCTTGGAGTCTCACGTTTTGTAGGGATCTTTCCGTTTTACGTTGAGTTTTTTGCAATTTGTCTCAGATGTTTTTCTTGATAGGCCAGGTTTCAGCGCTGTATGTCCTAATGGGTATTATACATTGAAAAGTTTTGCTTTGTTTTCCGGCTTTATTTAACTGCATAGAATCTCCTTTAACTTCCCAAAAGGTGTCCATCCCCTTTTTAAGCTTCTGTCAATTTCTTCCACAATTCCCTGTTACTTTGTGGTAATTACTTTTTAAAGGTGTATGTATTCTTCCACGGATTCTATTTCTTTATCATTTATTCTAATATATTATTGTGTTTAGCTATTATTAAGTAGGTTTGACATTATTTTTGTTTTATAAATATCTGTTTTTAATCCAATTTCGTTTGATAAATATGTTAGCTGTTCTATCATTTCCTTAAATTTAATTTTATTTTCTGAAATGAGAACTATGTGGTCTGCAAATCTTAAGTGCACTTAGTACAGAAACATATTAAAAGAAAACACATGAGCGATATCGCTGTAACATTATCTCCGTTTTGGCGTCCGAACGAATATACATTTCTTATAACATCTATAATGAAGGCACATTTTAATCTATACAATGTAAAAAATCGCAAATTTTTACCCTACATCTATGCATGCGATACCGATTTGTTTTACAACCAGGTCAGCTCCCTATCAGCTAGACTATGATGACCGGTAAATACGTCGATACGAGTCTGCTCATGTGATATTCAGTGCAAGGGTAATATAAAGGAACGAAAACGCCTAGATTTTTGAATGCCACAACTACACTTCTGTGCAATTATTGCATAAATACCAAGCAAGCACACCTACAGTAATATATATGGCCTTAAATGGGCCGTGGATATTAAAGGTTAGCACTACATTTCTCTTGTGTTAACATCCATACACAATGACATTTGGAGAGGATATCCTTTTCATCTCGCATTGGACCACCTCGTATGGTTTGTACACAGATTATTATTCTACATACAGAAACACGACTAGGCTATGGCCGCAAAAGTAATAACTCAGTACAGGTATTAAAACTCGAGTCATTTGGAATGTGGTTGCAGGAGGTGAAAGAATTCCCTTACGTGATATAACTTGTCTGAAAACATGTGGATTGTTCAGATGAATGGCAGTTGCAACTATAACAAGTCGACGGGATTGTACGTATATGTGTAGTGTAGATGACACCAGGCTATGTACCCAATTTGCATGCTGGAGAATTAATCGCCTATGCGTGTAGTTTATAACATGGGTTTGGTTTACATCTGCAACCTGTTTGCTCCAAGTACATATTGAAACCTCCATCAGTTCATAACACCACGTTGTCTCCCTCGCCCACAAAGTTTTGTTGTTATCCGTTTCTCAAAGGAGGGTGCCTTCCTTTAAAAGTACAGTACCTATCTTATACCTCCTGTTTGACGCATGACTGCTTGGAAGAGCAGTCCAGTGAGTCTACTGAATTCCAGAAATGACGAAAACTGTTCTTTAAAGAAAACGTTACCAGCAAGAGTGTGTCCCTACACCAAAGGCTTTACTGTATTCTAGAGATTAGCACTGCTGTCCTAGATAATCCAGATTAATACACAACACGCTGCATATTATATCGGTGTGGCTTACCTGGATCAAACATTCAGAACAAAGTTATAGAATTTCTATTTGCAATTTAATATGTTGAAATTTAGCATAACCAGAATATTGAGCTTTTTAGATATGATTACTTTTCAGCCACATTTCCTGCTGCTTAGAAAATTATTTGGTACAAGGTATGCATACTGGATGTAATGTCAGAAATTTGAAATATTCTGGCTCTCCGATTTGATATGGAAGATTTTTCCAAGACATAAGATATCAAGGATTCTCTGAATGGCTTTTTAAATTTGAATGCTAGTTTAAAAAAAGAAATTCAAGAAGTTTCACAAAATAGACAATTCTTAAATTAAAAAAAAAAAAAAAATAGTTATTATAAATCCTGACTTGTACACTATTGGAAGGAATAATTAACGAATCGAATTTTAACCCAAGTTCTTAAATAAATAAAATTTCATTACCCGCACTTTTTTTTTCAGAAAATTTAATATAATATAAAGTTCAAAGTAAAGGTTTTCGAAATTCTATACGACGTGAAACATGTTTATAGGAAAAGGTTAAATACCTACCTACTTAACTAATGGCTGGCGTTTACAGCAAATCTTGGTATCCGTTTAATAAGTGATCTCATGAGTCAGCGATCAAGTGGCGCGGATGAATCAGATATCCGATGCACTTTATTTATTCTGCTAGGTAGGTTGGTTGGTTATTAGATTTTATTGGCGCAAGGGCCATGGTTGGCCAAAGAGCGCCAGATACAAGACAAACAGACAAAATTAAAAAACTGGGCATAAATCGCAAAATCTGGCTGACCAAGTAAAACCGAACCATGAGTACAAAGGAAGGGCCAAAAAAGACAATGAAACAAACAGTATGAAAAACATGGTACAATGGTGAGAAACAAGCCGATTAAGTAAAACTGAGGAATGAGAATGATAAAACACATTACGAAATCGAACACAACTACACATAGGATGAGTCACTCTCCTACCCCACACACTCCAATATAATGCTGGCCGAGGGCGAGGACGAACTGTCACTATCCTCCCCCTCATGTTCCTCTGCAATGTTAGTTGAGGATGGGGACGAACTGTCACTCTCCTCCCCCCGATGTTCCTCTATAATGTTGGGTGAGGGTGGGGACCTCGCTGAGTCCGAGACAGTTGCAATGTTGGTCAGGTGGACCGCGACAGTTGGATGGACACGGCACACCTTTGCGGATTGAGGGCCGGGTCTTCCGCATGTACAGGCTGTCTGCTGGAAACCGGAAGAGTCGGTCGTCTTCAAAAGAGAAGGCGCAGACTCAGCTGGTCGAATAAGCTGGAGCTCGGTGAAATCCACCTGTGTCGCTTGTTCAACTGTAGATCGCTTGGCAAGTGCGGCGAGAGCTACAGAGCGCGGAACAAAGGGCTGCACGGGTTGCGGCAGAGACTGAACCACTGCGGCAAAAGTACGCTGTCGGTTGGTGGGTATACCCAACTTGGCCTTGGCAGCAGGGTACGAGAGGCCCTCCAGGGTCTTGAGGAGCTGGATTGCCATCTCGTCCTTCCATTTCATAGAGTTGTGGGAGTAAGCTGCATGGGCCTCACCGCAGTTAACACAGCAGGCCGCAGAAGTGCAACCATCCCCGTCATGTTCACTGGAGCCACAATTTGCGCAACGAGCGGAACTCTTACAGAAACGTTGTGAATGCCCGTACCTCTGGCACCTGAAACAGCGCAGAGGACTGGGAATGTACGGGCGAACTCCACAGACCAAGTTGCCAGCCTTGATTTCGGTCGGAACTTTCGGGGAGTTAAAAGTCAAGATTACATTTTTAGACTTAATTAAAGAACCATCGCGCCGGAACATCATACGATGTGCAGCAATAACACCTTGATCTGCAAGTTCAGTCACCAATTCTTCTTCACTGCATGGCAAGAGATCAAACTCCGAAATAACACCCCGAGAGGTGTTAAGAAACGGGTGAGGTGCCACTTTGACAGGAATGCCTTGAAGACTAGTGAGGTGCATAAGAGTGTTACTCTGAGAAACACTGCAAGTTTGGACAAGCAGGTCCCCAGAGCGAAGCTTCCTCACAGACTTCAAGGGGCCAACCGCAGCGTCCAAAGCTTTAGAAATGAAAAAGGGAGATCTGGTGGATAGTCTCTCATTCGGATCGATGGATTCTACAACTAAGTGTGTAGCATGCGTAGTCACAGCAATCGAGGGAAGACGACGCTTCGGAGCGACTGGTACAGCTGCCGAAGAAGAGGTTCCACATTCTTGGTCCAGGTCAAGGTCTAAAGACCGTTTAAGGGTATGAGACTTGGTAGGTTGAGAAGACGAAGGAGAGTCGTTGTCAACTATCATTTTCTCAGGTGACTTAAATTTGGAGTTTTGTTTTTTGTGTTTACCCATGGAAAAAAGGAGGAAGATTCGTCTGCAGACTACTCCACCCACCACCGAGCCCTACAAGGGAGAACTGGAAGTCTGCAAGCCAAGAAAATGACGCTGGACACAGTTCTGGAGCTTATACGTTGCAGATATAGTCCGTTGGCTGTGATCACACGCACTCGGCGGACACTTCGGCCTCCGGGTACCGTCATGCCAACGCCTTTGGCATGATCCCACAGCCCCCGGGCTCACCCTGCCGTGCTATAAGACAATAAAGCCGCTAAAGCCCTGCACACAACTTGGTACAAGACTTCTGACTAGAGGTGGGTTAGTCTCTAGCCTCCCGTTTACAGCGAAGCCGGGGTCGAAGAGGAGTGTTGGTACACAGGAGGCACTTATCCGGTCTCCTGCGACCTCAGCCGCCAGACATCCCATTTCCGCCTCACGGGTCTCCGCACGCGGCAAACATGCAGGTAGGTCTAGCACCCAAACCAGCTAAAAGGAAAAAAGAAATCCAAAGAAGACAAATCCTGGAAGGGAACCTAAACGGAATCTCAGCATCCTACGAACTGAGCGGTTAATATAAAACAGTTAGTGGTGGAGGGTAACAAAACCACAAGACCGGGGTGTTAGTACATAACGTGGTAGCGATTAGGTAAAGTATACAACACGGGCAACTAGCCAGTAGAGAAAATAAATAAAAACGAAAAAGCGAGACAACAAGACCAGCTCGGGATCGTGGGGCCGCGACTCCCCAACTGCTGGATGAACAGCCGTCCCTGCAAACACCATCAGCACCAAAATAAAAAACAAGCGGTGGCATGACATCAGATGTTGACCAGTCACAAGGTCAGCTCGGGCCGTGGGGGCGCCGCTCCCCAAATAACTGGAAAACCAGTTATCCCCGTGCGGGGATTCTGCTAGGTAGACAGGTTCCCTTTCATGAGGACACAAACCTTTTCCGTCGGAAAATATATTTGGCAGTGGGAACTCATCGTCACTGAAGATGCTGTACATTTAACGTCTAGCCGAAATAGGAACAACTTTGAGATGGATACAAGAGCTCGTATTGTGATCACCCACCTCAGACGATAGACAGCACCACGTCAGCGCACATTCTAGCATCGCCAGGAGTTCCGGCAGATTTTCTGAAACATTTTTTACGTTAGACTAAACTTAAAATCATGTGTTTCGCTTTAAAATCTGAACACGGAGGATTGCTCAGCATTTTACGTAGCCAGATTACGATTAGTTTTCAATTTGAAATAAATTTATACCCCTCCTCTGTTGAATACACAATATCGGCAGAAACCTACTCCTCACCAAATATGTTGGGAAACTGTTTGAGAGGATTGCAGTGTTTTTTAATTTAAACACTGCATATGTACTGTTTTTGGAAACTACAGATATATCTTGAAGATCGTAATTCAGACATCTGCTGTAAAAGGGGAGAATCTACGATAAATCTGATAATACAATATTTCGGAATATGTTAGTGGTAAGACATATAATTACAGCTTTCCAGACAAAATAATGCATCAGCTTCTTCACAATCAAAAAGAAGGCAGATCAGATGCTTCGCTGTAGTTATTAGTAAAGCAAAACACCTGCTCTCTCCTGTTGCTTTGTTTTGATGTGCACACCCTAAAGCTCGAAGAAGGAATGTGTTGTAAATAACTGAATGTAATTAAAAAACAAAACAATGAACGAAATTTAAACTTACAAAAGGCGATGCTATGTCCTTTTTAGAAATGTTTGAGAGATTTGAAAAAGACCTTCAGAGAGAACTTACTTCTGCTTCTTTTTTTAATAAACAATTTCTTAATTGTGTTTCCACTAAATGAAGAAAAAATAAAATGAACTGAAAAGTCATAATGACCAGAGATAAAAAAAAATGCATTGTGAATATTTTGCTGCTGATGTGAAAATTACGCTAAAGTTGTGAAACGATGAGATTTAGTACTGCCTATTTGTGAGCACTAATGCACTGAAGCCACTTGGTAGTAAAAATTCTAACTGAACCTACATTATAGCTTAATAAATGGCCATTATTTTGTTTAAATAGGCATGGAAAATATATTTATGCATGTCGGGATGACGTATCTAGCTGAAAGTGTCATTTTATTCGCCATTGCTGTGTATTACTGACCAAAACAACTTGTCGATGCTTCCATCTTGCTTTGTTCGAAAGCAAGCTGTTGTTTTTGTGAATTCTGATTAAAAAGTATGTACAGAAAAGTTTTTTTTTTGGCTTTCATTAGGGGTTTTTTTTGTAAGCGTAGGTGAATTTTCGCCCTCAGAGGAAGATCTCATATTTTTCATATACTGTATAGATTTCGAAGTGTCAGTTTACTGTATGATATGTTTCGTGATGCAAAATGACGAAAACCAATCTGTAATACATACAACCCTATTTCATACGACTCACATTTTCTGTAACAATACAAGCCCGGACATGGAAAATGTGTTGATGCTAGCTCATAGATCTTAGTGCGTTATTTTGGAGGAATAAAAACTGATTTTAATAGATTTTCAATAAAAATTCGGTGCAAACAGTTGCGTTCCGTATGTTGATGCCTCACTTCAACATTAGTTTAAATAATGATTAGTATGTTATTTGAATAAAAATTTTAAATTAAAATTATAGACACTTCAGTGTACTTTACTGGTCATTTTCATTAAATTTCTTAATACTTTGGCTCTGTTTAGCATAGCAGTAAATTTTGCAAAATTCCCGATGTTATTACTAAGCAGGTTCAAATTAAATTTCCCGACATTTTCTTGTTTGATATTGTTTTGTAAAAAACATTACTGTTAAAACCTTTGGGACAAGTTAGCCCCGAGAATTTAACATGCGCATATAAATTTGACAGAAATATTGCAAACAATTGCCCAAGCACAAACTAAAATCAGGAATGAGAAACTACATCCTGTTCCTCAGCGTGACAGCTCTTAATATTTAGTTGTTAATTGCTTGAGTACTGCAGAATTATATATATTGAGTGAGATTATTATGTGTCACATGGGTAATTAAATGGGCTAATTTTACTTCGCGCTATTTTGTCACCTGAATGGCCAGGTATCTGTTGGAATGGAGTTTCAAGGTAAATTAGCCATCTGCAGTGTTGCAATAGTCTGGGCTTCAAACACGCACAGGAGCATTCAACGTTTTTTCAACTTTGGCGAATGTAATTCTTGTGAAAATCATTAACCCTTTAACTGTCTGGAAGGAATTAACACCGGGTTAGGAAAACCGGTCGAAATAATCCAATTTGAATATACTCGTAGTCTAAGGAGTTGGCAGACACGGTTGGTAGGGGTAAATCTGCTAATTATAAAGCATACGCTTTGGTATTCAAAGAGGTCGTTCAGGAGATATATTGACACTAACACTTTCTGACTGATTACCTGCTAAAAACGATTTAAAATGGCGACGAATCTAGGAAAGGCAAGTGAAGATGTTTCTGTCATTTGTTTCTAACAAGTAGTATGATAACAAAAAAACTAAATCCGATACAGTCACTTGTTTTTACCCATTCCGATGATAACGAAGGACTTTAAGTCCATGTCAGTAGAGACTAGCCCTTCGCCACCATGTCTCACGCCCCGGAGCAGAGATTCAATACCAGAAGTGAGTGTTTACCACCTATCATAGGTTCAGAGTCGGCAGTGGGGAAATTATAGCGGAAATTAATGTTTTTTTAGTTGTCTTTTGTAAAACCTGTGAATGTGTCTGTTTAGAGAGAGGAGAAATTTTTTAGGTATCATTTTGTTCAGAAACATCGGCCACATAAGGATTTAGGGACACTTCAGCCGTCACACAACCCTCTAGTAAAACGCACATTATGGTTCAGACAACTGCAAAGCTGTGCATTAAGCATTATGAAAGCAATATCTGACGTATTGGAAATTAATGGGTCTGAAGTCGGGACCTAAGCCTTGTTTCTCATCTCAGTCTCGTGCAAAATTGAAGAAGGCAATGAAAATTCTAACTTGCATCTTATGTAATTGAAATCAAGCAAAAATCCTATCACTTCCTCATCTGCAAGATGTGAAAAGAGACGAAGGAGCAGAGCGGAAAACTGCTGAGCGAACTTCAGCTTCAGAAGGGAACAAAGCTTTAGCACTCAGTCAAATTCCTCGAAGCAGAGTAATTACCCCTTTGCTACTCAGGCTTAGGAAAAGAAAACTTATCCTACAGCTCCCGATAAATTCCTATGAAGTCGCTGTCAAAATATGATGATGGTTATTACAGTGTGGGGATATTTCACATTATGGACAGCAACTATAAACTGATTTTTGATGACAACGGGAGAAACTGGAAACATTTAGAATTCGAAAGATTCTTCCAAAAACACACCACCAGTGTAGCTGTAAAATATGAATCGACGCTTTTTAGATAAGGTTCTTGAATTACGAAGTGCAAACTTTAAAGTGTTTAGATATGACGAACATCTTTAAGAACACGATATTGAATCAATTTTGATACCCAACAGGTTTACAAGGAATGGGAGTCAAAATTTCTACATTCTTTGGTTCTTTGGCCTAAGAGCTATCGTGGTTAAAAGCTTGAAAAAAGTGTCGGTTTTATGAAATTTCCCACTCAATGGAGTAAAGAAAAAATAATTAGCGCGTGCATTCTTACGCAGTAACGATAATATAATTAATTCCTTTAGACATTTTATGGCAAATTAGTAATCAAATTGTTTGAATTAGTGACATTATTGAAAATAACGTATCTCTAAATTCTTATCACAAAGTATTTCGTGTAAAATTTCAGAATCAGTTTTTTGGTGTGATTCAGTTTCTTTAAAAAAGGTGATCTTATAAAATAAAATATAATTTAAACTCAAAAAACGTTTTTTTAAGGTTTTTCGGCATTAAGTTCTTGGAAAACTGGTTATCTATGATATATTTAAATGGTTTTTGAACTAAACTAATAAAATAAAAATACATGAAGCATATGCGATTCACGTCGCTTACAAGAGAGTAAAAACAAAGGGGTGAAGTGCAGCTTTACCGTGTCTCACGGTAATTCGCCCAGCAGAGCTTCCACTTTTAGGGACATTTCATCAAAATCAGGCCTCCTCAGCGAAGGAATACGAAAACAAGTTAGTAAAATCATGCAATGCATTGATTATGATACGCTTTCCAACATACTAGAAATCATTACTCAAGTTATAAGGAAAATGGCTGTGGAATATATCTCACTCCTGTGCCCTGACCTTTGATTCCATTTCGATGATATTCAGCAGAACTGGTTCAGTATACCTCCGAAATAACATGATAAAGTTTTGTCGCAATCGAAGCAATTTTACATAAGTTATGATGCATAAGGGCTATGGAATAGATCCCGCTCCTGTGTCCTAACCTTTGACCCCATTTCGCCCATTTTCAACGGAATTCATCCCCAGGCAGGTCCCTACAAGATACTAATATTTCATCCAAATCGAAACATTTTTACGTAAGTTATAATGCATAATGGCGATGGAAGTGATTCCGCTCCTATGTCCTGACCTTTGACCCCCATTTCACCAATTTTAAATAGGGTTCCTTTCCAGATGTTCCCCTACCACGTACTAAATTTTCATCGAAATCGAACGATTTTTACGCGAGCTATCGTGCGGACGAACATACGTACACAACGCGTGACGTAATGAAGCAGATGGGAATTGCGACCGCTAGCAAGAGTATGACGTCATAAAACTTTAATAGGATCCGCACATTTGTTTGTCTACTGACGTCCCGAAAATACAGGTCGTGCCATCTTTTTTCTGGACAATTAATGCGTTCCCAAGGATTAAAATTTGAACATGATGAAAATAGCTATATTTCATAAATTGGAATACTTAATATTTTCTAAACCATAACCGTAATTATACAATCCAACTTTTATTTGTCCACTGACGTCATCAAAGTACAGGTCGCGCCATCTTTTTCCTGCTTTCAACACCACCAAAGAAAAAAATATTGATTTTTAATATAATTATGGTTATGTTTTAGAATATATTAAGTTTTCCAAGTTATGATATGAAGTTATTTTAATCGATGTTAAAATTTTCATCCTTGGGAACACATTCATTGTGAAGGAAATGTGTACAAAAGTTTTTCCATTGGAAGTATAGGAAGCAAAATTACTTGACGTCCACCTTAATAATATGGGATAAGGGCGATGGAATGAATCGCTGTCCTGTGTCCTGACCTTTGACCACATTTCGTCCATTTTTAATAGAGTTCGTCCCCAGCTGGTCCTCTACTACATACTGAAATTTCATCGAAATCGAACCATTTTTACGCACGTTATGACGCAAAAGGGCAATGGAATGCATCCCGATCTTATGTCCTGACCCTTGACCATACTTCACCCATTTTGAATAGGGTTCGTCCCCAGGCGGTCTCCTACCACATAGTAAAATTTCATTGAAATCGAACCATATGTACGCAAGTTATGTCGCATAAGGGCAATGGAATGATCCCGCTCCTACGTTGTGACCTTTGACCCCATTTGTCCCATTTTCAATAGGGTTTGTCCCTAGGTGGTCCCCTACCACATAGTAAACTTTCATTGAAATCGAACCATATTTACGCAAGTTATGACACATAAGGGCAATGGAATGATTCCGCTCTTACGTCGTGACTTTTATCCCATTTGTCCCATTTTCAATAGAGTTCGTCCCCCGGTGGTCCCCTAAAACATACTAAAATTTCATCGAAATCGAACCATTTTTACGCCAGTTATCGTGCGGACGGACGGACGGTCAATGCTGGAGCATATACGCTTCTTCAACCTACGGTTGGAAAGCGTAAAAAAGGAAAGTTTCGTTCAACAGATGTAAATATTGAACTGTAACAGAAGTAAATATCGCCCAACCAAATTGTAACCGTAACTTCAGTGAAGACGATTTTTGTAGTTTCCTGCCTGAGTTGAATCTTTTTACAGAATTTTTTTGTCTGAGGATGAGGAGTTCTTAGTTTGGTAAATAACACTTATGATTTCTGTTAATGTGCTGTTTGTGCTTAATGTCAATTTGGGAGTGGGAATTTGACTCATTAATTGGAACATTGGTCACGAAGGCAAATAAACATAAGTTTATTGTTTTTTTTTTGTTTGTTTTTTTGTTTTTGTTCTTTTTGATTGGAGGTTTAACGACCACCGTGAGCAACTCCATAAGTTTATTGATGCCTGGCTGGAAAACGATAATTTTAAAAGATTGCTGGCCAAAGTTTCACATGATCCGTATTTGCCAAGATGAACAGTGTGGGGTGATACATTGAAGTGGGGAAAATCTGATTTGCAAAAACACTGCAATGGCAAAAAACATTTAGAAACTTTCGACATTCAAAACTTCAACAAAGTAAAAAACACCTTGACATTCTATTCTGAAATCAGAAAAGCTGAAATGAAAATTTGTGCATTTATAGCATAAATGAACCAGCAATTTACAAGTTAGTTACCTTGTTGAAAAGCATGCCAAGTAAATCTGTTATAATAGATAAAGTAAATCTTGGCAAACAAAATGCTACAAACATTATTCGCCATGGTATGGCTTAATATTATAGGGATGATCTAAGGTGCGTCGCATAAATATAGAGACAGTCGACTTTGCGCCGTGAATGCAATGTGAATATAGGTAGGAAGCTTAAGTGGTAATTTTTTAGACATAACCCTGCAGCAAACGTTTCGATCCGTCGAGATGACCGGATTATGTGTAAAGTACACCACAAAGTGAAATAGTGTAATTTTCGTTGTCTCATAAATATATATGTACAAATTGGCGTCCTGTACGCACGCGCATGGGTCGTAATTCGGTCCAGCCTACAAACGATAGTGGACTTGCCGTCGGACATTCATTTGCACGCAACAGTCAACTTTCTCGTGAGGACGTGCAGAAAATTTGGTGACTGAGAACAAATGGATGGCCTATAGCGAAAATTTGTAAAGCCATGTGGAGGAGTAGGGCAGTCATTTATAATACTTTATCGAAACGCGCTGCGTTAACTGCCAGAAAACGGCCTGGAAGGCCTCAAATAACAACAAACGAGATGATCGTGCCATCATGCGTTTAGTTTCATCCCAAAGGTTGTCACTACGTCAGGTTTCTCGGACTGTTGGAGTCACCGTCTCAAAGGACACAGTTCATCGATGAATCAAGGAATGTCGGAACATTGTGCTCCGTAAAATGCGCCGTCTGCCACACCTCACGCTGCGCCACAAGGAAGCTAGGTTGTTATGAGCAAGCACCCACATGCATTGGACGGACGAGTGCATCACAACTATTTTCTCCGATGAGAAAAGGTTCAATCTAGACGGCTCTGACGGTTGGAACTGCTATGGGCATGATTTACGACGCCATCCAGGCACCTTTATTAGCAGACAGAAAGAAGGGGGATCTGTGGTGATCTGGGCAGCTTTTGTGTTCAATGGGACAACGGATATCGCTTTTTTGCAAGTCAGGCAAAACTCCGAAACGCATCAGGGCATACTCAGCATCCACCTTATTCCGTTTGCCGAAACTATAGCGGGTGTTGATTATCTGTTCCAGCAAGACAATGCCTCTATCCATTGGTCTGCATCAACGAAGAGCTGGTTTAACACTCATCCTGTGACCGTAATGGATGGGCCAGCACTCAGTCCAGATCTGAACCCTATCGAGAACCTCTGGGGTTGTTTTGCTCGAAGAAGTCGTTAAGGCGGATAATTTTGAAGATAGAAACTTGGCCAACTTATGTGAAACTGAGCCGATGTTGCTCACTATGGGACGGAAAGGGATACCCGTCTTATGTATCTTCGGAAGTGCATGGAATCGCGGACAACGGGCATATGAGGTCTTTAGACGACTTTTTGAACTTTGGTCAAGAGTTACACAACTTGATATCACTTTTTGAACTTCCTTTAATTGTTTCTCCGATGGATCCTTTTTTATTTCTTAATAGGGTCCTTCGGAAATAAGTTTTTCAACTTCTGTCTCATAATGTTTTTTGTCGAGAATAACAACTTGTCCTCCTTTATCTGCTTTAGTAAAGACAATATCTCGATTTGACTGTAATTATTTTAAAGTATTATATTCTTCTTTGTTGAGCTTGGGTTTAAATGGTGGAAAGGACTTTGATGTTATTATCTGGCTGACACAATGTCCAATTGTTTCTTTTTGATCAATGTTTAGACCGCTTTTTATCAGGGACTCCTCAACCGACGCAACTATGTTGGATAGAGGTGCCTTTTTCGAAATCGCGAAATTCGAATTGTAACGTAAAATCCTTTTCTGAATTTCGCTCGGCTTAAAACAAGAAAGGTTAGATATTACTTCATTGTCCGAAAAGGCATCCTGAGTTTGCGTAACAAAATTTTCTTTATTGTTTTTGTTATTCGATAGTTTTTCAAATTTTCTTTCTAATGTCATTTTATGAGTAAACGACATATTGTAACTCCTAGACCAAGTTTTGCCGTTCAGGTCAGAAAAAGCTGGCAACATTTTAGGCAGTAAAAGATGTAGGTCATATAGTTCGACCTCAACGTTTGCAATATTTTTTCTCGTATCTTTAATAACGGCTCTTAATAGTGCAAACGAAGCATTAGATATGGCTTTCTTGACCTTATGGGATGTTCGCAAGTTGCATTTCACAGATATAAAATTTGGTAATATTTGGTATCAATACCAGATAGAGATTTGCTTCGGAATTTCAAAAATTCTTAATAGTGCAAACGAAGCATTAGATATGGCTTTCTTGACCTTATGGGATGTTCGCAAGTTGCATTTCACATATATAAAATTTGGTAATATTTGGTATCAATACCAGATAGAGATTTGCTTCGGAATTTCAAAAATTCTTAATAGTTTTAATTTTAAAGTTGTTTTCAAACCCATAAACAGAATAATTTTTTTCGGATTCAAAGATTACGTCGAAGATATAAATTCATAGGGAATTTATCAGATACCTTGTGAAGGTGGACTTTTATATATAGGGCAGACCCGCAGAGCTTTAACTTTTCGTGTGAAGGAACACCAGACCTACGTACGGAATTGTGAACTGAAGAAGTCGTCTATAGCCCAGCATTGTCACGAAAACAACCATAAATTTCTGTTCGGAAGCGCTATGCTCATTGATATACCTGATTCAACGATAAAGCTTAATGTATTAGAAGCTTTTCACATATGCCGGAACTCTTCAGTTCTTGTCAACGACATGACGTCGACTCCATTTCTTTCAAGCGCGTGGAAACAACTTACCAAAAACCGTGACCGTCAAAATTCTGATGATGTCAGAATGATTTGAATGTTTGCGCTCCATTCGTCCTGATGAAGCCGAGCCAAGAAGCTCTGCGAATTTATAGTCGATATATAATAAACCTTTGATTGTGGGAAACGTTCATATTTTTACTTTAAATAAGTGTTTGTTTACAATTGGTACCCAAATCTTTTAAGTGTCTCTTGTCTGGTTGCCATTAGGAACCCTTGACTAGGACATAAAATAAATCGTACTAATAGGTATATCCATATTTAAAGAACCCGGTTTAGGTATTTAGCAAGCTTAGCTTCAAAGTTAGTTTGAATCCTCTGCTGTAAACAAACTGTAAAAACCAATTGGACAATATATTAGGCATACATCTGAACGGGTTAATCCCGATAACAACCGGAACTTATATTACATTTTCTTTTGCAATTCTTTACATTGGAAAAACGTAAAATTTCCACAAATAAAGAGCGTATATTCGAGTGGAATGTCCGAGAAAATTGAATAAATTCTGCGGGGCAAATTGGTGCAAAATTCAAGGGCCTTTGAAGAACGGTTGCTTAAAATACTTCCAGCTCTAGAACAATCAGCTACACAATTGCTTCAGAGCTTTAGAAAAAAGAACAAAAAGCAGTATGTGAAAAGTGTCGGATTGCGTGTCTGTATTGCAAGTAGCGGCATATTATTTCGAATTTTTTTTAAATTAAAGAATAGCGTATAATCATATAGAAAATCATTTGACAAACATTAAAAAAATAAAAAGAAACAAAAATACATTCCATTTTTAAATGAGTCCTTGAGCGCAAAATAATCGGCACATAATTTCTTTTTTACACACTGAAGTAATAACATTTTCAGAGTTTAGGAAATGCAATACTTAGGTCTAGATTCCGGTAAAAGAGAAGGGTCAGTCTCTGTTTCTTGAAATTTGGATTTTGATACACTCAAAGAACAAGACGCTAGAGATACCTAGCTAATAGCGTGATAGTCTTTCTCTAGCGCGAATAACAGCCTGTAAACTCTGAGACATCGAATCCACCACATGCAGGTGGGTTTCTGAATGTAATGCTAGACATGCCTGTTTTAGAATTGTACACAGCTCCTCCAGAGACGTAAGTGCGGATCCATGGATCTCATGTTGCGCTCCACGACATCCCAGAGAACTTCCACAATATTTTAATTCGGGGACAGTGGGAAACAATGGATGGCTCCAAACTCAAAGAGTGTTCCTCGAGCACACACCCTTATATACAGCACACGGATTGTGGTTATCACTAAGTTTCATTCCAAGATAAGCACAGTAACCCCCTTTTTTACACTTTCCAACCGTAGGTTGAAGAAGCATATATGCTCCAGCTTTGTCCGTTTGTCTTTCCGCACAATAACTCGCGTAAAAATGGTTCAATTTCGATGGAATTTTAGTATGTGGTAGGGGACCACCAGCGCACGAGCACTATTAAAAATGGACGAAATGGGGTTAAAGGTCAGGACAAAGGAGCGGGGTTCATTTTATTGCCCTTATAGTCCATAGCTTGCGTAAAAATAGTGTCATTTCGATAAACGTTTAGTATGTGGTAGAGGCGCACCTTGGAATAAGTTATGTTAAAAATGGGCGAAGCGGGGCCACAGTTCAGGATATACGAGTAGGATCGATTCCATTGCTCTTATGCGCCATAATGTGGGTAAAAATGTTTCGATTTCGAATAAATTTTAGTATGTGGTAAGGGACCACCTGCGGACGAATTCTGTTGATAAGTCGAAATGGGGTCAAAGGTAAAGATATACGAGCGGGATCCATTCCATTGCCTATATGCATCATAACGTACGTAAAAATGCTTCGATTGTGACAAAACTTTATCATGTTGTTCCAGCGGTACAATGTACCGGTTCTGTTGAATATCATCAAAATGAGATCAAAGGTCAGGACATAGGAAGGAGATTCATTCCGCAGCCATTATTAAATAACTTGACTAGAAGTGCTTCGATTGCGAGAAAACTTTATCTTGTTGTTCCGGAGGTATACTGAATCGGTTATGTTTAATATCATCGAAATGGGGTCAAAGGTCAGGACACAGGAGCGATATTTATTCCACAGACATTTTCCTCATAACTTGAGTAACGATTTCTGATATGTTGGGAAGTGTATCATAATAAATGCATTGCATGATTTTACTAACATGTTAAAAAATCTAAATAGTTCCTATGTTGCTTTTTAAGGACAAACTACACCGAAATATAAAGAATATTTTGAGGTGAACTCAGATGATTTTGTATAGATATTGTTTTCAAGCGGACATACACTGTACAAATATACATAGTTAAAAACTGATTGAAAACTGCTCTTTATGAGGAAACAAGTCAAGCTGGTAGATGTCAGATTTCGCTTATATACAAAGGCTTTTTGAACCTCGTACGGTCATTTTTGAACAATGTTCCTCTACTTAAGTAATTTCGTTACCTTGTTATCTTTGCCCCAGCTCAGTACTTCTCCTTTGCTTCCCAAAGCGTTGTCAGGTTACTGCTCGCACCTGTTACACAACACCGGCCATTAGAAATATTAGATTGTAGGCAATTGTTCAGAAATAATATATTGCAGAATCTTCAATGTTTGCTAGTCCCGAAGATTAGAAATTTCATTATGTAGAGAAACTTTGCGAATGTTAAATTATCAGCATCATATATGTAATCAGCCTACGAAAATAAATTCAAAACAGCTGTTAAATCTGGGAACAATAGAAAATGTTGGAGACTTGTATTGTTTAAATATTTTACTTTAATGAGTCACAATATGAAATAATTTTCTCGAAATTGCAGGTGGAATTTTAGGGGCTGCTGTGGCGCAGCGTTTTTTTCGTGGTGACTTTTGTTTCATGTTACCGTTCATCACATTCTCAAAATAATTGTTAAATTATATGCTTTTTGGAAAATGCCATAGAAGACGTTAGATAGATCTATACCTAACAATATTTGTTAAATATACACATCATTCACACCCATACACAAAAATGTTTACTGCCGGGTGGTCTTATTAAAAGCCTTTTTATTCTGAGTTCCACTTGGCACTTCTATTAACATTTTAGGATCGTCACCAAATATGAAGCCATTGTTTACGTTTAAAAAGTAAAGCTATTTACGAGAACACTACAATGGTTCAAAGCAAATGCCCTTCCAAAATCTGATTTTCTTTCGAAGGTAGACGAGTGTATTACAGAAGCGATTTAAAACCATACCGTGTCTCATACGTGAAATATGAGTTAGTGAGGTAAATCAGTGCAATTCTTAATTTTGTACTGAAATTATTTTATCTGCACTAGTCTCTGATAACGGATTCTATGTTTTACCTGCATTAATCTTTAATAACGGATTTTATAAACGGTTGTAGAATAAGGAGAGTAATAATTAAATAATTTTTCAATCTAAGCTTGTGAATTTTCGACTTTAACCCAGACATTTGAGAAATTCACCATAGTAACACAAGGAATAGTAAAACTTTGTCCTTCGAATAAATAATTCTGAGGGCCATCTTTTCTCCTTTCGTAGACACGAAACATACGTTGCTTGGCCTGTTCCAAAATAAATGAAGCTTAACAGGTCGATAACCTAAACTTATTCCTGAAGAACGTTTTGTCAAATTGATTAAAAATTGTAAATTATTAGAAATAATTTTTAAAAAGCATTAGTAAATACGAAAAAAATATAAGTGTGAGGTTATACAAGTTTGCGATTGTACAATTGCTCTAGTTCATGCAAGTTTGGCAGAATGCTAAAGGGAAAAAAGCTTCATACGTCAGAAATTTAGTTTCTGAAGTATTTTATCGTCCCCAGCGTAGAGATATGGCGTTAGTCAGAAACGAATCAACAAACTATTTTATCCTTTCCATAGTCATGCATAGAAATCCGCCGTACAAAAAGAACGAATAAGAAACCTGAGTCATTCGGGAATGAAACTTTCCTAAACAGAATCGATTTCGCAGATGAGTCGATTCCCTGAATGAATCGGTAGAGTTACTTACTCTGAACTAGTTATCAAAATTTATCCACGGTATCTCGGTGATATTTATGATATTTACAGAATTTTGTAGTTCATGCAGAAGTGTTCAAATGTACAAAAAATACGTGAACGTTTCGAAACAAATTCATAAGGAAACAGAAAAACATTTTTATGAAAGAATTAAAATAAAATTTAAATTTAAAACAATCCACTGAAATGGAAACTCTCGACAAATGAAAGTATCTGGCTCAGAAATCTTTACCAAGATACAAATCGTTCTCTACACCAGAAGAATCACTGATCCAAACGAACGAAAGCGTCCGATTTAGAATTAGATCCCCGAAATCCATGGTGTAAGATATTCAGGTAGTACAACTATGGAAACAAAATTCGCCCGTTATTGTCACCTGTTACTAAATGGCTCGACCAACATGTGGGCCGTTGGCTCTATACAACTTTGTGCTCTTTTATGGGTCGAGGAGGCAGAATTATTTGTTCTATAAGTTGTTATTTTCGTTAGAATTAGAAAAAGAAAACCTGAAATGTTTCTTAAACATTCATTTTTGTGCCTAATAGGTGGAATGCAGACAATTAATGAAATATACATGCGTATTTCTGTTTGATAATCGTACAATTTAGTAATCACGCATTGTATTTCGTGTTTCCACATTTCTATGCAGGATAATTTTATTTTTTATACGTAGAACAATTCCAAAGCGGCGGTTGAATTTCTTTTCTATAATACAAAAAGCTTTCATTTATTAAAAAATAAAGAACAGTGAAATTTTGGCCTTTGAATGACTTCAATTACTCACACACATTGCCATTTATACGATTACAAATAGCGGCGAAAATACATAATGTAAACTGTAAACCCCCTTGCACTGCCGAAGTTCTCTCAAAAACAAATTATAAATATTATCATCTGTTGGAATATAAAAAGTTCATACAAGTCCTTAACATGTAGAATAGCTTGCCTGACAGTCCAATTTAATAAGCTTTTACACCATATGAAAATTGTTAGAATTGAACTGACGGCCTACACATAGTTGAAGAATAAAGTTTAGTCACTTTCTAAATTAAAAAGGGTTGATATGCTTTAATTTTTGAATAGAAACTTAAACGCTTTTGAAATTTAAATACCACACATGCACAAGAGGAAACTAATAAAATATACTTGTGATAATTACAGATTTAGCACTGATGAAATAATAGAAGCTATGTATTCCTATGACGACTAGGGTAAACCATAGGCCCATAATTCTTGCACGCTCTCTGGAGGGCTATGACAATTAACGATAAATTTTTCTGCTAACTGTATGGCGAGTTGTATCACCTGACTATCATGCACTCTGTCAGAAACGAATTGTTCTTTAAACCTTGGCAAAGCAAGTGAATCTTTTCATTTTGTTTGTCATTGCTTTTGCCTTGGGTAAATTATGGTTCTTGTGCTTCCCTTCCCAAATCAAGTAGAATTCTGTTAGTGTCCGCTGAAAGAAAAAGACGTATACCAGAAGAGAGCATTATAATTGTCAGAATGCACGGGAAAGCTTAAGGAGGTAGGTCTTTTAAAGCCACAATCAGTTTAAAAGGGACTTACCCCGTTGGGCTAACACAGCAGTCAATCAGTGTGTGAGAAGAGTTGAGCGTGAAAAGAAATTTTCATATGGGGCTGTATTTCCAGTTATGCAATTTAGCCCATCCTGAAAGATGGTTCACCCTGTATTTCCATACCCATCCTTAAGCAGTAACCCCTGAATTCCTGTCAGCAGAGAATGCATACATGATACGTTGTGACACCAGACGCATACTTAAACAGCTTATTGACTACTGAGCTGCTCGAGGCGATGCTCGATTACAGAAATTGACATTTTTTTTTTTTTTTTTTGATTGGAGGTTTAACGACCGCCGTGAGCAACTCAATGGGCTATAAGCAGTCGCCCGTCCCTAATTTAGGGTCACTGGTTCCAGGGAAGGGAGAGAGCCAGTGCCGTAAGACAAACACAACATCCATGCCTGACCGGGATTCGAACCCGGACCCCTTACGGACGAATGATCAGAGGCCAACGCCTTAGACCACTGCGCCGCCGGGGCAGCAGAGAAATTGACATGGAAGCAATGATATTTTTTTAAGAAAATTTATTTAGTGAATAAAATTTTGTATGTCCATTTATTAAAATGAAATTCTAAAATACCATTTATGGACGTAAATTTGCTTAAAAGACAATACCAAAGACAATACATAGAATCGCTTCCATATAAGGTACCAAAGACAATACATAGAATCGCTTCCATATATCGATGGAGTAACAGGAACAATTAATCATGAAGTAGCAAAATATAAGAAATATATTGGACAATCTGTAACAACAATATCTATAACGATGAATAATACAAGGCAAAAATTCCCTGATTTACAGAAAGAGGGAGTATATAGAATACGTTTAGAACACGAAAATTACCAAGTAAAAAAGTATTTATTATTAGGGATCAACCAAAAATAGACTTATAAAAAGAAGAAATTAAGACATCAAAAATTGCAAAAAATAAGAGAATGTTAAAACAGTGGTGCAGTACTGTTCTGAAGAAAATGCGAAACCAAAATTTAAAGATATTGAAATCAAAAATGGATTTAGGAATGAATGGGAGTTGAAGCACTCCGAGGCTCTCACCATAGAAAAAATAAACACAGACCCTGTAATAAAAATTAACCAATTATCATAGCAGAACCTTGAAGAGCATTAATTAAAAGGGAAAGAGACTATAAAGAACAGCAATGGAAAAAGAAAGGTGGGACAAAAAGGAAAGAATGAAGTATAAGAGAGTTAAACAGCGAATAAGATGTAGATGGCAGCACAGTATCAAAAAAACCCGAAACTCAAGTAGGCAGGGAGAGGCACGTGATCCTTTAGCCCTTTCGCACACGTAGAGAGACCCCGTAGGGGAATCATCTACCACACATTGTCGGTCTGCAACATCGTGTATCGGATGAAGGTTCTGATGATGGCTCTATATGAGTTGAAAAGCTTTAACGAGAGTTTAGTAGGAGTTTGATGGTGGAATGGTTGTGATCTTATGCATGCCGTGATTTTAAACTTTTTATTAGATTTTAATGATGAAATATTTTTAAATTTCAAATATAACTGCTGGTGTAACAAGTACAAGTGAACATCGATGGAATGGGATATTTTATTAACATGTATACACTGATTTTAACATTTCAGATATTGGAACCAAAGTGGAATACTTTACATAACAGAAATATTAAAACCAAGTGTTTCATCTCCAAATGGAATTATAGTTGGAATAATCGCGACATGTGTTTAGAATCGTCAATTAATTCACAAACAAAGTGACTGACACACCAATAATGTTCTTGTTATTGATTATGGATAAAGAGGTACGTAATTGTATTTAGACCCATTAATGGATATATTTTTGTTACTTTAAGTAAATTATATGTAATGAACAACTTTTCACAATACCTTTTAAGTTATTCGAATACCTATGTTCTCTAAAAATTATTTTTAAAAATTCAACTAATAAATCTGCTTACATCACTGGATTCACAGATTTAAGCAACTGTTCTCTAACGTTCTTAAACGATTCATCTTTTCCCTGCAGTTCTGTAAGCAGAAGAATGATAGCTCCTTGGGCAGTGCATTTTACAAGTTTTTGTGTTATTTTTACAAAGACAGAGTTCCTTTAGCGAAATGTGATGGTAAGTAAATTCAGAAAACTCAGAAATGATACTTTTCAGTTACGTTTGTATCAGCAGACGTTTATGATAACATTTCGCAAAATCTTGATGAAATACTTCAGAAGAAAATACATTCAACTCTAAGTAACCCATTTTGCTACTTTGGTTAGCTTTGCTTATCAAATTAGTCACAATATTTTGATCAGTAGAAAGATTACGATCTTTTGTGAAAAAAATAAATAAATAAATTTCTGAACTCTAAATTACAATTTCACAATTCTAGAATTTATTGTTTCGGAATCCATTTGTTTACTTATATTCGACGTATTTTGGCACATATTTCACTCTAGATCATATTATATATAAGGAAATTTACTTTCTGAGATTAGATATCAAACCATACTACATTACATCTTATTCAGCAAAAAAAACTTTTCAAACTCTGAAGAATAGAATATAGTTTCTAAAGTTAATATTGTGCCGACCCCCCCCCCCTTGCATAATTAACTGGCGAGAGGCGTGGTTAATTAACGGAAATTGAAACTTAATTGGGGGTTTTAATTAACAGAGAGTTATAATTTGAAACACTTGCGAGGGGCGGTATATTGAGAAAAGATCTTCTAGCACTTTGAATTCAAGTGGCGAGTTGCAGGTGTTTGCCCCGAGAATAAAGAGCCCACAAACGGAAACGGGACAGGTCAGAGTTTAAAAGCTATTTCCCATGACTCAAAAGTGTTTGGACGACAAAAGCGTTTCAAGCTTTTGTCTGTGCCGCGCCCGAAACAATGGAAGCTCTTAGACTTGAAGAGCGGTTTATAATAAAAATGTCGCGGTTTCAAGTGTTGGAATTCACCGCTTACCAATTTCTTGGAGAGGGGAGATTGTTGTTAAAGACAGATCCCGTTTGATATCCAAGATAACTGGGCCTTGATTTTGTCTCGTGCTAGAAAATGCTTGCCGTCCGTCTGCGTGCTCTTGCAATTCTGAGCATAAGAAGTCAAGCCAGCTGAAAAGCATAAGCTGATAAATAATAACCGCCAGATTTACCTAAAAACTTTCTGATCCTCGCCGGACTATCGATACCTGTCCTAAGGAGCGATTTCAGGTGGAATGCCGACAGAAACATAACAATTACGTAATATCGCCTCACTCATGCAGAGGGAGCGGAGAAGAGAAACGCCAACATCGGAAGGGGAACCACGGAGGAGCCGAGCCCCCTGCAGAGCCTCTTGGCAAAGAAAGCGGGGAGAGAACTTTTGTGCGTGTGTACGTGCGTTCAGCGACTACGGATGATGTCTTTTTGACCAAGAGACCGTAAGCAACGCGGCGTCATCCGGAAGGGAAAAAGAGCTACCCGTAGTGCCGACATATTAGTGAAGCGAGTGAGTGTTTGTGTTGTTTGTGTCACCATACGGTGGATACTCAAGAACCTATGTAAGTACTTTTTACGAATACTTTTATTTGCGGCTCTTTGTGAACGAACAGACTTTTCGTTTGGACATATTTTCTGAAACACCGAAGAGGGCCAAAGCTGGCCGGAAACTATAGCCTTTGTAATTAGATGAAGAATCCGGTGTAATTTATGCATGTATCCATTAAATCCCTGTTTTAATTGTTATACTGTGCCTCCATTGCTTTATTGGTGTACTGTGTCGGCTGATTGGCTAACGAGGTATTGGCGGATCCAGTGATTCGAATCTCAGTCCGGAAGTAATTGGGCATCCTGACAACTGAGACCCAAAGGACCCAACAAAAGTGGTGATCAGCATTGGGATCCGTATTGTATACCTCAGAAACACAGTACAACCGGAGCACAGTATTTATGCAAACTTTTGTAACATGCATAATAAGTTGAGCTCAAAGTTTTAAAAATGGAAGGGATTACAAAAAACATCAGATGAACTGAAAGATGAACTCAAAAATGGACTAAAAATTTCCAAAGAAAGTTTGGAGCAGCAGCTCCAACAACAACAAGAAAGTTTTGAGCAAAGCTTACAACAGCAGAAAGAAAGTCTTGAGCCGCAGACGGGCCGCATAAATCAGCTGATTGCTAGAATTGGGGGTTATGAGAAAAAATTTGATAAAAGAATAGAAGATACCGAATTGCGCATCGATCAATTGGAAATTGGGTAGGCAAAATGCGTAGACCAAATGGAACAATGTACCCAAAATTTAGAGAGCGTTCGTAACTTGTGCGAGACTCAATGTAGAAATGTAAAGGAAAAACTTTCTGGGGAATTTCATGGTACTAAGTTAGAACAAACTAAATTTTATAGGGATATTGAGAAAAGGGTACAACATTGTGAGGCAAAAATAAGTTCTTCAGAATTTAAGTCACCGGGAGTGATGAGCGAAACTTTGAGTAGGCCGACCCGAATTAAGCCGGGCGCGTTTGACGGAAAGACTAGCTGGGGAGCATACAGGACCCAGTTCGAAATGGTTTCGAGTGTGAACGGCTGGAGCGAAAGGGAGAAAGCATGCGCGCTTGAGGGCGTCCTTGAGGATGCAGCTGCTAATATCCTAGAAACTTTGTCGGAAGAAAGATGTTTAAAGTATTCCTGTCTCATCGCTGCCCTGGACCTCAGATTTGGGGAGGAACATTTAAAGCAACTCCGTGTTCTTCAGTTGAAAAATCGCAGGCAGTAGGTCAACGAGTCACTTCAAGAGCTCGCGACCGACATCGATCGGATGACAAGGCTTGCGGATGGGCAATGTACGGCGGAATTACAGGACACGATGGCGCAGCAACATTTTGTGGAAGCGATTTCTGATCCAGACATTCAGCATTCAGTGCGAATGGCGGATTGTGACTCACTTAAGTCAGCCGTCTTGCATGCAATGAAATTTGACTCTTCGCGCCATTCTAGGAGTTCTAGAAAAACAGTTCGTATGGCGACTGTAGCAGAAAGTTCGATCAATGCATCAGTCGAAACTAAACTCAAAGAGCTTTTGAATCTCCTTCGCACAGATGTTAAACATCGTTCTGTTACGTCTCAAGGCCGGGAAAGAAGTGATACGCCGTCTAGAAAAATGGAGTGCTGGTATTGTAGATTAAGAGGGCATCGCAGTTTTAAATGTGGAAAACGGTTGAAAGAGAAAAAAAAGTCGAAGGAACAGGCTTCGGGAAACCCTCACAAGTCAGTTTCGAGGGGCGAGAACTGACGCAGCAAAAGCAGCCCCGCACGGTGAAAGAGCACGTCACAGGCTTTTCTGGGGATTACAGTGGTTTAAGAGTGGAGGGGATGATAAATTAAACTAAATGCCAAATTGTGCTGGATACTGGGCGGATGTTACATTACTCCGTCCGGATGTTTTCGAGCAAATTAAGGAACTTGCAGATTGTTTGAAGAGTGAGCAACGGATTGAGATTCAAACTGTGAATGGTAATGGTTTAGTTGCTCTTGGAACCGCAGGCGTCGATATACGAATTGGAAATGAATGCTGCAGACACACGGCAGTGATTGCTGATATCGTTCAAGAATGCATCCTGGGTCTCGGTTTTCTTAGTGAGAACGGATATGTTTTGGACCTTAAGAATGGAACCCTGAAGACGGACCATGAGGTAATGTTTCTCATGAGGAGTCAACATGGGCACCTGAGGTCGCAAAGGGTCACAGTTCTCGCAAAAGAAAAGTGTGTTTTACCAGCAAAAAGTGAAACAATTCTGGCAGGATGTTTGCCTGAGCTTATACTAGAATTTCCGATGGCAGTATGAGAAATGTCCGATATTTGCCCGTTACCAAAAAATGTACTTGTAGCGAGAGCGCTGGTAAAAACAGAACATTGCATCCCTGTAAGAATAGTTAATCTGGGTGACGTCGATGTAAAGATAAAGGAAGGGTTAGCACTTTGTTCCTTGAATATAGTAATTTCGGCGCGTAGCTGTAGGTAAGGATCCCACCCAACTCGTGCGTGGAAGCGAGTGGCGAGGTGCCGGAGCATTTGCGTGACCTCGCAAGGGAGTCCACGGCGAGCCTGAGTACGTATCAGTTTAGAGAGTGGACCGGGATGATATGCGAATTTGCCGATGTTTTTTCCGCAGATTCAGAATGAACAGGAAAAAGTCATAGCGTACTTTAGTAAATCTCTTACTAAGCCGGAACGGAACTACTGTGTTACTAGAAAATAATTATTGGCTATAGTAAAAGGTATAGAACATTTCCATCATTATTTGTTTGGCAGAAAATTCTTTTTGCGAACCGATCATGGCGCTTTGCGTTGGCTGTTTAATTTTAGAAATCCGGAGGGACAGGTAGCTAGGTGGATAGAACTTTTACAAGCGTATGATTTCCAGGTACAACATCGGAAGGGGAATGCACATAAGAATGTGGATGCTTTGTCGAGAAGACCCTGTCCGCCGCAATGCAAATCCTGCCTACGCGCAGATAGCAATGATCTGCAGCCGGGTACCCAAGCGGTGCGCCAGGCGATAATTCCCCCGACCCCGCCTGTACGAGATCCGCTGAGTCCGGATAAAATGCAAAAAGCGCAGGAAGCGGACGAAGATGTTGGACGTCTGGTCCGATGGAAACAAGGGTCTTCCGACAGTCCTGCGTGGGCGACTTTTGCAGCGTACGGACAGATTTTGAAAAGTTATTGGGCGCAATGGGATTCTCTTGTGGTTAGAGATGGAATTTTGTACAGAGAATTGGAAAATTCTAGGAATGATTCGCGACAAATTCAACTGGTGGTTCCAAGATCTTTGGTGAAAGATGTTTTGAAACAAATGCATGATAGCCCGACTGGTGGACATTTTGGTGTCAGAAAAACTCTTGCAAAGGTCTGGGAACGATCTTACTGGGTAAATGGTAGGAAGGATGTAGAGGATTGGTGCAGACAGTGTCACTTATGCGCGTCCAAGAAGGGCCCAATGGCACGATGTCGCGGCCGAATGCAAGTGTATAATGTGGGAGCACCGTTCAAAAGGGTAGCCATTGATGTAATGGGACCGTTTCCCAAGTCAGAGGATGGCAACAGATATTTGTTGGTGGTTATGGATTATTTCACCAAATGGCCGGAGGTCTTTCCTATGGAAAATCAGGAAGCAGTTGCGGTTGCGGAAATTCTTGTCAGTAGATTGGTGAGCTCTCACGGGGTTCCTCATGAATTGCATTCCGACCAGGGGAGGAACTTTGTGTCTAAAGTGTTCCAAGAAATGTGTAATTTGCTCGGCATTAAAAAGACTCGAACTACGCCACTTCATCCTCAGAGTGACGGAATGTGTGAAAGGTTCATAGGCACCTTGGGACAGCAGCTTTCATTATTTGTTAGTGATAACCAGAAAGATTGGGACAGACTTGTTCCGCTATTTTTGTTGGCGTACCGAGCTGCGGTGCATAAAACCACAGGAATTACCACGAGTATGATGTTGTATGGGCGAGAAGTAGGTCTCCCCTGTGATTTTGTGTTTGGAAGGCCGGAACCAATTGCCCAGGATTCTAGCACGTATGTCACAGAGCTTACCAGAAGATTGGAGAAAGTACATAGTTTTGCTAGAAAGAATATTCGAATAGCTACTGAACGAATGAAGACCAGGATCAGTACAATAATAGACCAGTTAGAGTTATACACCTCGATAGGCTTATACCGTATAGGGCAGGAAATACCGAATCATAAATATTTGAATGATGAGTGTCTCAGGTGATTGGTTTGTTTCCCGTTGGTTGACTTAGTGATGTGAAAGGGTGAGAAGCGGAGAGCTTGAGAACATGGAATGAGTTTGTTGGTTGTAATAATTTTGTATAGTGTACTCGGTGTTGTGTTCTATTGGTGGAAATATTTTAATATTGCAATATGTCGTGTGACGTGGTAATGGAACTGTATAATGTAAATTAATTATGTAGTGTCGTATTTGTGTACTGCCCTGGGGCGTGGCAGTGTAAATAATTATACAGATATGCATGGAATGTGGGCGTTCCCTGAGATTCGTTAGAAAAGGGGGAGTGCCAAAAACCAATTCAAGGTGATTGTTTTTAGTAAGGGTAGAGACGATGATAGGCACCAAGGAAGAGGAGTACTAATGAGTTCTTATCTAGGGTAGGCAGTTCCGGGTAGTGAAATCGCTGCGAATCACAGGTAGCTTATATGCACTCGGGACAAGTTGCATTTTAAGAAGGGGGCGATGTGTCGACCCCCCCACTCGCATAATTAACTGACGAGAGGCGTGGTTAATTAACGGTAATTGAAACTTGATTGGGGGATTTAATTAACAGAGAGTTATAATTTGAAACACTTGCGAGGGGCGGTATATTGAGAAAAGATCTTCTAGCACTTTGAATTCAAGTGGCGAGTTGCAGGTGTTTGCCACGAGAACAAAGAGCCCATAAACGAAAATGGGACGGGTCAGAGTTTAAAAGCTATTTCCCATGACTCAAAAGTGTTTGGACGACAAAAGCGTTTCAAGCTTTTGTCTGTGCCGCGCCCGAAACAATGGAAGCTCTTAGACTTGAAGAGCGGTTTATAATAAAAATGTCGCGGTTTCAAGTGTTGGAATTCACCGCTTACCAATTTCTTGGAGAGGGGAGATTGTTGTTAAAGACAGATCCCGTTTGATATAAAAGAGAACTGGGCCTCGATTTTTCCTCGTGCTAGAAAATGTTTGCCGTCCGTCTGCGTGCTCTTGCAATTCTGAGCATAAGAAGTGAAGCCAGCTGAAAAGCATAAGCTGATAAATAATAACAGCCAGATTTACCTAAAAACTTTCTGATCCTCGCCGGACTATCGATACCTGTCCTAAGGAGCGATTTCAGGTGGAATGCCGACAGAAACATAATAATTACGGAATATCGCCTCACTCATGCAGAGGGAGCGGAGAAGAGAAACGCCAACATCGGAAGGGGAACCACGGAGGAGCCGAGCCCCCCTGCAGAGCCTCTTGGCAAAGAAAGCGGGGAGAGAACTTTTGTGCGTGTGTACGTGCGTTCAGCGACTACGGATGATGTCTTTTTGACCAAGAGACCGTAAGCAACGCGGCGTCATCCGGAAGGGAAAAAGAGCTACCCTTAGTGCCGACATATTAGTGAAGCGAGTGAGTGTTTGTGTTGTTTGTGTCACCATACGGTGGATACTCAAGAACCTATGTAAGTAGTTTTTACGAATACTTTTATTTGCGGCTCATTGTGAACGAACAGACTTTTCGTTTGGACATATTTTCTGAAACACCGAAGAGGGCCAAAGCTGGCCGGAAACTATAGCCTTTGTAATTAGATGAAGAATCCGGTGTAATTTATGCATGTATCCATTAAATCCCTGTTTTAATTGTTATACTGTGCCTCCATTGGTTTATAGGTGTACTGTGTCGGCTGATTGGCTAACGAGGTATTGGCGGATCCAGTGATTCGAATCTCAGTCCGGAAGTAATTGGGCATCCTGACAACTGAGACCCAAAGGACCCAACAAAAGTAGTGATCAGCAGTGGGATCCGTATTGTATACCTCAGAAACACAGTACAACCGGAGCACAGTATTTATGCCAACTTTTGCAACATGCATAATAAGTTGAGCTCAAAGTTTTAAAAATGGAAGGGATTACAAAAAACATTAGATGAACTGAAAGATGAACTCAAAAATGGACTAAAAATTTCCAAAGAAAGTTTTGAGCAGCAGCTCCAACAACAACAAGAAAGTTTTGAGCAAAGCTTACAACAGCAGAAAGAAAGTCTTGAGCCGCAGACGGGCCGCATAAATCAGCTGATTGCTAGAATTGGGGGTTATGAGAAAAAATTTGATAAAAGAATAGAAGATACCGAATTGCGTATCGATCAATTGGAAATTTTGTAGGCAAAATGCGTAGACCAAATGGAACAATGTACCCAAAATTTAGAGAGCGTTCGTAACTTGTGCGAGACTCAATGTAGAAATGTAAAGGAAAAACTTTCTGGGGAATTTCATGGTACTAAGTTAGAACAAACTAAATTTTATAGGGATATTGAGAAAAGGGTACAACATTGTGAGGCAAAAATAAGTTCGTCAGAATTTAAGTCACCGGGAGTGATGAGCGAAGCTTTGAGTAGGCCGACCCGAATTAAGCCGGGCGCGTTTGACGGAAAGACTAGCTGGGGAGCATACAGGACCCAGTTCGAAATGGTTTCGAGTGTGAACGGCTGGAGCGAAAGGGAGAAAGCATGCGCGCTTGCGACGTCATTGAGGATGCAGCTGCTGATATCCTAGAAACTTTGTCGGAAGAAAGATGTTTAAAGTATTCCTGTCTCATCGCTGCCCTGGACCTCAGATTTGGGGAGGAACATTTAAAGCAACTCCGTGTTCTTCAGTTGAAAAATCGCAGGCAGTAGGTCAACGAGTCACTTCAAGAGCTCGCGACCGACATCGATCGGATGACAAGGCTTGCGGATGGGCAATGTACGGCGGAATTACAGGACACGATGGCGCAGCAACATTTTGTGGAAGCGATTTCTCATCCAGACATTCAGCATTCAGTGCGAATGGCGGATTGTGACTCACTTAAGTCAGCCGTCTTGCATGCAATGAAATTTGACTCTTCGCGCCATTCTAGGAGTTCTAGAAAAACAGTTCGTATGGCGACTGTAGCAGAAAGTTCGATCAATGCATCAGTCGAAACTAAACTCGAAGAGCTTTTGAATCTCCTTCGCATAGATGTTAAACATCGTTCTGTTACGTCTCAAGGCCGGGAAAGAAGTGATACGCCGTCTAGAAAAATGGAGTGCTGGTATTGTAGATTAAGAGGGCATCGCAGTTTTAAATGTGGAAAACGGTTGAAAGGGAAAAAAAGTCGAAGGAACAGGCTTAGGGAAACCCTCACAAGTCAGTTTCGAGGGGCGAGAACTGTCGCAGCAAAAGCAGCCCCGCACGGTGAAAGAGCACGTCACAGGCTTTTCTGGGGATTACAGTGGTTTAAGAGTGGATAGGATGATAAATTAAACTAAATGCCAAATTGTGCTGGATAATGGGGCGGATGTTACATTACTCCGTCCGGATGTTTTCGAGCAAATTAAGGAACTTGCAGATTGTTTGAAGAGTGAGCAACGGATTGAGATTCAAACTGTGAATGGTAATGGTTTAGTTGCTCTTGGAACCGCAGGCGTCGATATACGAATTGGAAATGAATGCTGCAGACACACGGCAGTGATTGCTGATATCGTGAAGAATGCATCCTGGGTCTCGGTTTTCTTAGTGAGAACGGATATGTTTTGGACCTTAAGAATGGAACCCTGAAGACGGACCATGAGGTAATGGTTCTCATGAGGAGTCAACATGGGCACCTGAGGTCGCAAAGGGTCACAGTTCTCGCAAAAGAAAAGTGTGTTTTACCAGCAAAAAGTGAAACAATTCTGGCAGGATGTTTGCCTGAGCTTTCACTAGAATTTCCGATGGCAGTATGAGAAATGTCCGATATTTGCCCGTTACCAAAAAATGTACTTGTAGCGAGAGCGCTGGTAAAAACAGAACATTGCATCCCCGTAAGAATAGTTAATCTGGGTGACGTCGATGTGAAGATAAAGGAAGGGTTAGCACTTTGTTCCTTGAATATAGTAATTTCGGCGCGTAGCTGTAGGTAAGGATCCCACCCAACTCGTGCGTGGAAGCGAGTGGCGAGGTGCCGGAGCATTTGCGTGACCTCGCAAGGGAGCCCACGGCGAGTCTGAGTACGTATCAGTTTAGAGAGTGGACCGGGATGATATGCGAATTTGCCGATGTTTTTTCCGCAGATTCAGAATGAACAGGAAAAAGTCATAGCGTACTTTAGTAAATCTCTTACTAAGCCGGAACGGAACTACTGTGTTACTAGAAAATAATTATTGGCTATGGTAAAAGTATAGAACATTTCCATCATTATTTGTTTGGCAGAAAATTCTTTTTGCGAACCGATCATGGCGCTTCGCGTTGGCTGTTTAATTTTAGAAATCCGGAGGGACAGGTCGCTAGGTGGATAGAACTTTTACAAACGTATGATTTCCAGGTACAACATCGGAAGGGGAATGCACATAAGAATGTGGATGCTTTGTCGAGAAGACCCTGTCCGCCGCAATGCAAATCCTGCCTACGCGCAGATAGCAATGATCTGCAGCCGGGTACCCAAGCGGTGCGCCAGGCGATAATTCCCCCGACATCGCCTGTACGAGATCCGCTGAGTCCGGATAAAATGCAAAAAGCGCAGGAAGCGGACGAAGATGTTGGACGTCTGGTCCGATGGAAACAAGGGTCTTCCGACAGTCCTGCGTGGGCGACTTTTGCAGCGTACGGACAGATTTTGAAAAGTTATTGGGCGCAATGGGATTCTCTTGTGGTTAGAGATGGAATTTTGTACAGAGAATTGGAAAATTCTAGGAATGATTCGCGACAAATTCAACTGGTGGTTCCAAGATCTTTGGTGAAAGATGTTTTGAAACAAATGCATGATAGCCCGACTGGTGGACATTTTGGTGTCAGAAAAACTCTTGCAAAGGTCTGGGAACGATCTTACTGGGTAAATGGTAGGAAGGATGTAGAGGATTGGTGCAGACAGTGTCACTTATGCGCGTCCAAGAAGGGCCCAATGGCACGATGTCGCGGCCGAATGCAAGTGTATAATGTGGGAGCACCGTTCAAAAGGGTAGCCATTGATGTAATGGGACCGTTTCCCAAGTCAGAGGATGGCAACAGATATTTGTTGGTGGTTATGGATTATTTCACCAAATGGCCGGAGGTCTTTCCTATGGAAAATCAGGAAGCAGTTGCGGTTGCGGAAATTCTTGTCAGTAGATTGGTGAGCTCTCATGGGGTTCCTCATGAATTGCATTCCGACCAGGGGCGGAACTTTGTGTCTAAAGTGTTCCAAGAAATGTGTAATTTGCTCGGCATTAAAAAGACTCGAACTACGCCACTTCATCCTCAGAGTGACGGAATGTGTGAAAGGTTCATAGGCACCTTGGGACAGCAGCTTTCATTATTTGTTAGTTATAACCAGAAAGATTGGGACAGACTTGTTCCGCTATTTTTGTTGACGTACCGAGCTGCGGTGCATAAAACCACAGGAATTACCACGAGTATGATGTTGTATGGGCGAGAAGTAGGTCTCCCCTGTGATTTTGTGTTTGGAAGGCCGGAACCAATTGCCCAGGATTCTAGCACGTATGTCACAGAGCTTACCAGAAGATTGGAGAAAGTACATAGTTTTGCTAGAAAGAATATTCGAATAGCTACTGAACGAATGAAGACCAGGATCAGTACAATAATAGACCAGTTAGAGTTATACACCTCGATAGGCTTATACCGTATAGGGCAGGAAATACCGAATCATAAATATTTGAATGATGAGTGTCTCAGGTGATTGGTTTGTTTCCCGTTGGTTGACTTAGTGATGTGAAAGGGTGAGAAGCGGAGAGCTTGAGAACATGGAATGAGTTTGTTGGTTGTAATAATTTTGTATAGTGTACTCGGTGTTGTGTTCTATTGGTGGAAATATTTTAATATTGCAATATGTCGTGTGACGTGGTAATGGAACTGTATAATGTAAATTAATTATGTAGTGTCGTATTTGTGTACTGCCCTGGGGCGTGGCAGTGTAAATAATTATACAGATATGCATGGAATGTGGGCGTTCCCTGAGATTCGTTAGAAAAGGGGAGTGCCAAAAACCAATTCAAGGTGATTGTTTTTAGTAAGGGTAGAGACGATGATAGGCACCAAGGAAGAGGAGTACTAATGAGTTCTTATCTAGGGTAGGCAGTTCCGGGTAGTGAAATCGCTGCGAATCACAGGTAGCTTATATGCACTCGGGACAAGTTGCATTTTAAGAAGGGGGCGATGTGACGACCCCCCCACTCGCATAATTAACTGACAAGAGGCGTGGTTAATTAACGGTAATTGTAACTTGATTGGGGGTTTTAATTAACAGAGAGTTATAATTTGAAACACTTGCGAGGGGCGGTATATTGAGAAAAGATCTTCTAGCACTTTGAATTCAAGTGGCGAGTTACAGGTGTTTGCCACGAGAACAAAGAGCCCATAAACGAAAATGGGACGGGTCAGAGTTTAAAAGCTATTTTCCATGACTCAAAAGTGTTTGGACAGCAAAAGCGTTTGAAGCTTTTGTCTGTGCCGCGCGCGAAACAATGGAAGCTCTTAGACTTGAAGAGCGGTTTATAATAAAAATGTCGCGGTTTCAAGTGTTGGAATTCACCGCTTACCAATTTCTTGGAGAGGGGAGATTGTTGTTAAAAACAGATCCCGTTTGATATCCGAGAGAACTGGGCCTCGATTTTTCCTCGTGGTAGAAAATGTTTGCCGTCCGTCTGCGTGCTCTTGCAATTCTGCGCATAAGAAGTGAAGCCAGCTGAAAAGCATAAGCTGATAAATAATAACAGCCAGATTTACCTAAAAACTTTCTGATCCTCGCCGGACTATCGATACCTGTCCTAAGGAGCGATTTCAGGTGGAATGCCGACAGAAACATAATAATTACGGAATATCGCCTCACTCATGGAGAGAGAGCGGAGAAGAGAAACGCCAACATCGGAAGGGGAACCACGGAAGAGCCGAGCCCCCTGCAATGCCTCTTGGCAAAGAAAGAGGGGAGAGAACTTTTGTGCGTGTGTCTGAGTACGTGCGTTCAGCGACTAAGAATGATGTCGCTTTGACCAAGAGACCGTAAGCAACGCGGCGTCATCCGGAAGGGGAAAAGAGCTACCTGTAGTGCCGACATATTAGTGAAGCGAGTGAGTGTTTGTGTTGTTTGTGTCACCATACGGTGGATACTCAAGGACCTATGTAAGTACTTTTTACGAATACTTTTATTTGCGGCTCATTGTGAACTAACAGACTTTTCGTTAGGTCATATTTTCTGAAACACCAGAGAGGGCCAAAGCTGGCCGGAAACTATAGCCTTTGTAATTAGATGAAAAATCCGGTGTAATTTATGCATGTATCCATTAAATCCCTGTTTTAATTGTTATACTGTGCCTCCATTGCTTTTTTGGTGTACTGTGTCGGCTGATTGGCTAACAAGGTATTTGCGGATCCAGTGATTCGAATCTCAGTCCGGAAGTAATTGGGCATCCTGACAACTAAGACCCAAAAGACGCAGCAATATAGAGTAATGCGTACTTTAGAAAACACGTAATTTAACCTGTGGGTTTTAAAGAATAGAGTTACTTTGAAACAAAGAATATGTTCTTTTTATGATCTGGTACATTTGGTATTATTATATTACATTTTGGAATCTACATTAGCAATTCCAGTCCTTTCATAAGTTTCCCCTTAAATTTTTGCAAGTTAAACTCCTTTGTAAATGTTGATTATATTATTAAAAACATAGTTATTGTAATATTATCCATTCCTTTAATTCCTGAATGTTTTTAGAAAAAAAAAATGTTTGTTCAGGATATCATATGGCGCATTAAATTGTTTTCAAATTTGAAAATTTAATCAATGTCTTTGATTAATAAATTACCATTATACAAACCAATATGTTTGTTAACAGATGAAATCAGATTAATAGTAGTAATCTGATTTACTGCCATAGGAATTCATAAATCGGCGTTTCCAAGTTTCGCAATCATCCAGATGGCATTTCCGATGAAGACAGACAGAAAAAATCACTTTCTGTCTATCTTCCTGGAGAAAGCCATCTGGTTGATGCAAGAAAGCTTGGAAGCGCCTTTTTATGCATTAAATCTTCAATAAATTGGATTACTTGTTTAGTTTTACTATTTTCTACATAATTGAGGTATAGTTCTTCCCGATTAATTATTTTGTTTTTAGTTTAATATCAGAAAAATTATATATATAATAATCTATTTCTGTATTTGAGCTCTGGGACGGTTGCTAAAAATGTTTGTTGATTTGAGCCTTTAGTTGGGCTACTTTAAAAGTGTGTGGTTCTGAAATTTATTGGTATCGACGTTGCCATTCTACAGATTTACCCATATGTCTACTGATAGATTTGGTAATCTACTGATTTTTCTCTGTTTTAAGGTCACCTACATACATGCTCATGGAAATGCTGTCTTAGAATGTTTGCATTCTTTCCGTGTCACCTCCTACCGATCCAGTGGACAAGACTCACCCCAGAATTTGGTCTGAAGTGAAAAAGCTGATCAAGACTAAAATTATCCAACACCGATACCTATTATGTAACGGAACGCCTGGCTGAGACACCAGTTATAAAGACGGAACGGCATGTAAAAGACTTATCAGAAATAGCAGAACAAAACAAAAAAAAACGTTAGATTGACGCCTCGGTCCGTACCTAGTGCCAAGCGAAGTTTCATCTCTCACCCTAATTGCACATCATTTTTCAAACTCCCTCTGCTGCTCGTATATAAATTGTACATTCGACGCGGCCTTCTATTATCCTTAAATCTCAGTTTACGTAGATACATCTGTCCTTCTGTTTCATGTTATATTCCGCTACAGTTCATGCCCACGAACATCTGCAACATACCACACAAATTTGATTTGGCAGCAAAAAAGGAGGAATACACGTGTGACATTTTCAGTTCAACAACGAAACGTTGATTGCACAAGTTAACCTAAAATATGTGGGTACTGAGTTAGATATGTTCAACAAGTCTTCATTTATCTGGGTAAGTATCCTCTTTGTCAGACTTGGGGTTTTTAGTGTTCTGTTCACAGAAATTTTCTATTTAGAGCCAAAGTTTAAAAAATAAAGGAAATAATAATTTAATAGATAAAAATTGTTTATGATAACACATCCCCAAATTTAACATTATGATTCGATAAGACAGAAAACCTTTCTACGTGATTTTGTTTGCAACTATTTATTCTAGCAGTGTTTATGTGAAAGTTAAAGAATTGGATAGTTCCGGTATTTCTCCAAATAATGCGTTTTTCATTGCCTAAAAATAGTTTTCAGTTCATTATTCCTAAAGATTATTACGTATAAAATATGTTTTGTTAGAAGTTTTGAACTTTACCAATACTCTTAAAACAGGCAAAGAAATTGCAAGTAAACTCCAAAATACATAGTTTCCAAGAATTATTGGACACATTGCAAAATTAGGGACAAAAAAACTGTGAGCATTATCTGTTATTATATGTCACGTATTACTAACACGGTTTCTATATTTTTGTTTTGCAGAATTGTTATTCCCAGAATCCGAAAGATGGCACTAGGTGTGGCCTGATGAGGAATGTATGAGAAATGCGCAATAAGTAGTCGTGTCATCCGTACAGGAGAAGGCGATGTGGGTGTTGTGGCTTGCGGAAATAACGTCTGTAATTAAAGTTAAAAGACGGAGCCGTTTAGAGTATGGTTGTAATCCTCCGTCAACGAATTCAATTAAGCGGTGTATGAAACAGTTTAAAGAAACTGGCAAAGTGGCAGATCGTGGAGGAGGGAGCCGGTAGCCCTAGTGTCAGCGGTGGGACGGTTGACCAAGTTAATTGAAGTTTCCGACGATGCCCCAGGAAATCCGTTCATAATGCAAGCAGAGAAATGTGCATTCCAAAATCGACAAACCACAATATCTTGCACAAGAAATTAAAGTTTCATGATCATAAAATTCAAACAGTGCAAAAGATGCATGCAAATGATCACACTCTACGATACGATTTTGCTGTGGATATGCTGAATAGAGTGGAAAACGACGGAACCTTTCTCAGTTTACTGTAATTTTAAGTGATGAATCCACATTTATGTATCAGGTTTTGTGAATCGTCACAACTCTAGGATATGGGGCAGTGAACCGCCTCATGCTGCTATTGAACTGGAACGTTATTCTCCAAAAGTTAATGTGTGGTGCGCCCTATCAAAAAGAGAAGCGATTGGCCCTTTCTTCGTCTGCGAAAAAAACCATAAATGGTGACATTTACTTGGATATGCTAGAAAATTTCGATATACTCCAGATCAAAAGATATTACAACGTCGTTTTCCAACCTCAGCATCGGTCAACGTGTGTACGTAAGTGCCTAAATAGCATTTCCCCAACAAATGGATTGGGCGTGGTGGTCCCATTCCGTGGCCTCCTCGCTCTCCAGATCTAACTCCATGGGATTATTTCATGTGTGGTTATGTGAAGGATCGTGTCTATTAGACGTGTCGTACTGATTTGCAGGAACTGAAGCAGCGTATCACAGCTGCTATTAATTCCATAACTCCTCAGATGCTTGCCAATACATGGCATGAAATCGAGTACCGCTTGGACGGAAGAAAGTGAGTCTTGAAGGTGTTATATATGATACACCAATCAGAAATGATGTGTATTTCCAACAAGGATTCGACGGTTACAGTAATAACATCCATGGTAAAGCGCATAAACATAATCGAACCTGGGAAAAGATTCGGTTATGTGCATACGCTTTGCAGTAAGGAAAAAACTAATATTTCGGTACTCCAGTTGGAAATCCATGATAATGTTATATCGATTTTTTTGCAACTTTTGGTAACGTCATGTCTTGCTTAAAATGAAGTCAGGAATTCTTATGAATCGTGTTTTAAACGTACTCAAACTGGTAATACAAGTTTAACCATAGATATTCAACGGAAAATTTCCACTACAGTTTTCGCGCAAGGTTTTGGAGCCTATGTGAATTATCCTGGTGTTAAATATAAATAATTTGAATATACTTCTTCAAAGCGCGTAAGGAAAAAGTTAAAAAAAAATGGTGTTCCACGCCCCATTCGTCTTTCTACTTCAGCTCCTAATATTCAGGTCTCCCGGTCGACAAACTTAGTAGTAACAATTTTTCTTTATGTTTCATATTTTACATTTCATTTTCATTCATCTTAATTTTTATTTATTTTTACCTTTATTATCATTTTTATTTTTATTTTTTCATATGTATTGACAAGCAAAGTTTTGCTATAGATATTAGTTTTCCCCTTATTATTTACAGTGGAAGATTTCCACTTCACTTTCTTCTTTTCTTCTGAACGTTTGTTTTAATTTATATTATTATTTTGGAAGTTATTTTTTCAAATGTGGCCTTTCTTATACGTAGGTGTAAAACTGTAGTTATTACTTATTACTCAGGGTAAGAAACTTGCTGTTAACGCACGATGTACAAACTTGCTGAATGGTTCCAGTTATATACAAACTTTAATAACTAAAAAACACACATAAGTTAATATATATTTACATGGTTTAAAAAGGCATGAGTACTTTCATGCTCGCTACGAGCACAATCAGATGAAAGAGAAGTTAGAGTTCCAGAAAACACATTTATGTATCGGTGCCGTTGCCAAACGTTCTCAATGAGGAAAGAAATACAAGAACGTTCACTTGCTCTAACGTAATGTGAGCAAATAGAGGCTTATAGAGTTCTATTAATGATGGGCAGAGTCTGCGATGTAAGAGGTAGAAACAGGAATCGAGGATAGTAAGGTTTTCCAGGCCTGGGAAATATAGCTGGGTACTTCATCGTTGCAACAAGTGTCCACTCGATACAAAATGTGCTCACTCTGTAAAAAGCACTGTTTCCCTCCTAGTAGAGGTAGAAATAATGGAGACGTCTGTCCAAGATGGGTAATGTGTACCAGCTGAAGAAAGCCTGGCTAAAGCTGTCGATGAAGAGCCATTTTTACTCTATATTGCTGTTCCTAATAAACGACTTCGTTTTCAGAAATATATCTTTGAACACATGGAAAACTGTAGTAAACTTTCATGTGATTAAACTAATATAATAAGTTGTAAAAACGAAATAGTGCCTGACATTACTTATTTATTTAATATTGTTTAAACACATTATCGTGAAAAATTTCTTCAAAGGCTCTTATTTACTGAAGCACTACAAAAGGTCCAAATACAAACGCAATGTTGGTTACCCATATCGTAGAATAAATTGAAACTTAAATTCAAACAAAACGATGAACAACTCTGCCGTGCATTATTCTTCAAATTATCATAAATTAGGATTTAGCTGTTCTCTAAGTAACGAGAGAAAATTGTTGGGTATGTCCGAAAAATTGTTCAGCTCAGTTTCATTCTTCTTTGTATGAGCTCCACAAGGAGTTTAAAGTTTGATATATCCGCTCACATTTCTTTCAGTGTTAAGCTGTATTAGCAGGGCTTTTTCAGAAACCATTGATATATTAACAACACCAGAGCAAATTTTAGCATATCATCCTGAAATTTCCTAGAACGACTTTTTGAAGGATCTCACAGAGATATTGTGTTCATCATTGCGACGTCTAATTAAAAAACCATTCTGCGTAGCATTTCATCTCAGCGTATATTACTCCGTTTGAGGAAAATATACAAATATATGAGTTTTCCAATTACTTCTATGCGGCCGTGACTAAAGACTGAGATAGTTTCTCGCGATTTCTATGCTACCCTTAAGCGTGTGACGTCATAAGCTATTGCTTCAGCAGTATTCTTAGTGCCCAAGTGAGTCCCAGCTGAAATGTCGTTTACTGTTTTGAGTTTACAATTTTAAAGTTATTGTTTCGAATTGAAGATACATTAGAAAATTCTGAAAGTTCTTTTACAATTTTTTCCCAATACTACATTCGCTGATAAGAATCACCAGCTTAAGTTGCGTCTGAATGCAGCTCAACAGAAATCACCAGCCTAAGCGGCGTGTGAATGCAGCTCAACAAAAATCACCAGCTTAAGTGGCGTGTGAATGCAGCTCTACAACAGCAGTTAATTCAAACAAATAATATTTCAAATTGTTTTTTTTTGGGTTCTAGGAATTAACGGAAATTCTACATATTTCGCCATTAGATTTTTTGGAAAATAAGTGATTCAAGTATAATCGTTCTGAAGGGAAAGTAATTGAAACTTGGTTTGTTTTATTGCACCAGGAGTTAGGAAAAAAGAGTCGTATTTTCAAATGTTTATCTTTTTCTTGAAATTCTACAATCCCTGTACTTTTGAGATGATCCCAAATTATTGGTAAAAAGTATAAGGACCAATACCTTACTAAATATTCGGTGACATTGAATCTTTAGGTACGGTGCAAAAAGCGTTAATTGAAACTTTTCAGGAATTTATGAACATCGTTTTTGATATTTTGAACAGTTACTCTCCATTCGAGTAGAGATGGTTGTTCATTTTGTACAGAACGTCAGACCTAATTTCTCAGTACGAGCTGTTTTTACCTATGGTGACACAAAAAGCAGGTTTAATGGCTTTGACATGCAGAAAACAAATTCAGTAGTTACGAAATTGCATCAGTTTGTGCAAGAACTTAAGAGACAAGCTTTTTCAATAATAAACTACATATATCTTTTAGATAGGAGCGTTTTAGTTAAAGATGCAGTTCATCAAAATCTAGGCCTTTTTAAATTTCGAGAAGTCCGTTGCTACAGAAAATGGGGCGTAGGTAGTTGTGTCCGGGTTTGAATCTCTGTATCCTTCATTATTCCTTCTCACGCTGTCCCAGATCTTGTACGAATTGCACTTCTCACCGTGCGCTTAAAAGGGATCAGAAAGCTTCAGAATCTTTATGAATAAATCAAGGTCAAACTAAATAAAATAACTAATTAAACTTAAAATGTCAAACTACTATTTTGAAAGCAAAATAAATATTTTATTTTATAAATATATATTACGCAAATCTAGAATACATGATGCAGTTTAGTTATAGATATTAAACTATGATTTTAGAGTAGTACCTGTGATCCCAGTTCTCCAACAAAAACCTCTTTCAAGATAGTTTCTGTAGCATGTAATAGAACTCTCTATTTTACTCAAGTTCTTTCTCTTTATTTTTTATACTTTTTGACCTTTGACATATTTCTGTTCGAAACAAATATTATATGGTCAAGTGGATATTCCCCGCGTAAAAAAACGAAAACAGTGTTAACGAAGTAGTTCACAGTTGACTTACATCTCCATATTGGAATAACATTTCATAAACAGCAGAATGTAGTAAAATATCTAAACTTTTTACTATTTTCTTCCTAATGCTCTCTACCACTCCTTTCTTTGAACTCAAACGCTGTGTTTCTACGGATGCTAAGATATTTAAAATTGAATTGTATGTAGTATTGCATTACCTTGTATCTGAGAGAGAAATAAATAAATAATTTTACAAAGTTCAGATGCAATTCTCGATACTTTGGTGTGAAAAAGCACTGCCATCATACTAGCAAAAATTACTTTCTAAATGTATGAAATATTTTTCAACATTTCATCTGTCCACACAAATTGAGAAAGTTTCATTTTTCCAAACATAATTCTCTGATTTCTGTGTGTCACAGCATGGTGATTACGTTGTGTGGCAAGAGTTGCACAAAAAGAAGAAGAAAATTATAAAAATCAAAATATTCCCGCAACATATCAATGACAAATATGTATAACTCTATGACGTTTATGGTTTACATACTTTCTCTCATATCTCTGTGCTCATTGTTTTTTCTCCTATGTTACTGAATGATATATTTACTTGTGACTTGTCTTGTGACCGAAAAACACAAAACTTTGATTTTGAGCAAGGCCGCTCTTGGTAAAAAGGTCAATTCACCTATGAAAAGAATAAAATGAGTACTTTTGCAGCATACTCATTGTACTTTTTCGAGGCATCAATGTCAAATTTGCGTTATCTCTTTCTGCAGGCTCTTTTTCACATTAAGGTTTCTTCAGAAAAATCCTAATATTTAATGCTTGATTGATGTAATCAGGAAATGTAGAAAGAAGAGCTCATGGAACATGAAAATGAAAAATGCTGGTTACTCATGATCAAGCTAAAAACCCTGAAGAGGCAATGGGATGTAGGTTCAATTGAGCCGTTTTACGTTTCATTTGAAATATTCTGCAGTATTGTGACCTTTCTTTAGAGGCTAAATTATTTAAAACCTTACGGCCTCTCCTATTTTGAATAATAATAACTCACTGAAAAGATTGAATTCCTCGTTACTACAAAAGATTATTGCTAAAACTGTTTCCACGCGCTAATGTGTGCATAAAAGTTCACCACTAATAGAATTTCCTTTCCTCAGAATATTAACTGAATTTGTTCAGAAATTGCATGCTGCGTGCATGTAATACAAAACCCGTGAATTTTACGAGCATTTTTGAATCACTCATACAGTTAGAATATTATTCGAATTCTCTAAAAGTACAGAAAATGTAAGTTTACGTACATATTATTCTCACCTATGAATGAAATGCGAAAATTGTTTTATCTGTCTCAGATATTTTTTAATAAACCTAATCCTTTCTGGTATGAGCGGGCCATGGGCATACCCGAGTGGAAATAATCGACTCATTTGATCCCGGAAATATATCGGAGCATTCGATTACGTCAAAATCGTTCGAATGATAAACGTTCTCTAGAAAACATTGCGTTGCACCTACATTGCATCGACTCATCGTATTCTTTGAAAGACAAGAAAATATCCGATAATCATATTTCGAATTGTCTTGAGAAAAATCGATCATCTCTGCTTGAGGAGTACTATTCGTGAGTTTCCTAGATCCGAAAAGAACTAGGACCCGCTGGAATTCGCGAGGTTCCTATATCTCGAGAGGACAGAGTGATCTGCATTATATTGTATTCTTTGGTAGTCAAAATTTCAGTGATTTTACTCGATCTTTGTTTGCCGCACAACCCGCGGAACACGATATTGCGGTAATAGTTCTTATCAGCATGCAGTGACCAGTGATTAATATCAAGACATCTCTCTATTGATATCAACATTGTGTTAGACATCACGATGGCAGAGAACCAACTTTGCACCATCTCGTAAAGCTATGATGAGACAGAGCACGTCGATGAATGCAAGGTGCTTTCGTCCGTGCTTCCGTTTCATAAAGCAAACTAAGTTCAAGCTTGGATTGAGAATGGGGTACAGCATGAGCAATCGCTACTCTATTTAAATACACGTGGCATTAATAATTTCAAGTTCGACCTTAGATGATGTGAATAAAAATTGAAAGCGTATTGATCCCCGGATCTTCAAAGAAACTGCTCAGCAAATATTTGAAGCTAACAGAACGTCACAGAAAAACTCTTCAGGTGAGTATCCGCTCAGAACGGCAACTAACATTTTCTCAGATCATGCAGAACCTATGAGAGACACTTGACACCATTGTAATGTGCAGTATGATGCGCGTCATTGAGTACTACGGTTGATCATCCGTCGACAAGGTGTCAATCACTTAGGACAATGCTACACTCAAATTAGCATGACTGAAGGAACTTCTATCTTGAACGGTGTAAATCAACGAAAAACTATGTTATGTACCAGTATGTCACTGTACAATAGTCTTCCATTCTGATAGTTGCTCATAACGAAGTTTTGAGCAAGTTGTTCTATCTCTATAGTTTTCGTATGTTTTACGCGTTTCGGTTTCGGCCTAGTAGTCATTTTGAACTATTCCATGAATACTGAGCTCTAAGTGGATGCCCTGAAATATAAATGACTCCCGGCGTTGGGTCAGAGTATTCGGTAAAGCCCGTGTCACAATTAGGAGAACAACAAATCAATTCATACTGGTTGCGTTGTTACAAATTGGTTTGAGATCATAAGCTTCGATAGTTGATCTAACTAGCTTAGGGCCTCAACCACACAGACAATATCTGGGACGAACACGATCTTTGTGTCCGTAGAACCGTAGATTGCCAAACAAAGGAATATGACATTATCTCTGGTTTAAAGGCGGAATGGTGGACAATATCGGTGAACATCAACGAAGCACTAGTAAAGAGTTTTCCAGAAACAATAGAGTCCATCATAAAATTGATATGTTTCTCTATGAAATTAACTATTTCCTGCAAATAAAATAATTCTTTGACATGCAAAAGTCCGTATATTATTTGTACAGCATCGGATTTCCCGTTTCTAAAGCAAAGTGCCCAAAATTTATTTTTTCGATTTGTTCTGTACAAAGCAGCAATAATTCAATTTATGCTCTGAATTAGAAATATTTTTCTGTCGAAATTCTGGTTTTGAGAGCAAGATATTTTTTTCCAGGCGTAAGAGAACCCGTGCATACAGTGAGAACAGATGGATATGGTTTATTTACGTATAAACTCATGCATTAGCAACGGAATACAAAGGATCCATCACCATTATAACGCAAACAATGTATTGGTACCAATACTGAGTGAGATGACATCGTTCCGAACTGGATAAAGTGAATGATGTACACTGGTGTGCGAAAATTAAGGACGAAGAGGAGAAATTAGCGTAACAGCGGAACGAGCAGGCAGAACAAACCGAAAGACCAATCCAGATATAGACTAGGGTCCGGTACGGTACAGCACGCGCATATATGCAGCATGACGGGGGGGGGGGAGTGTCGGAAGGGTATAAAGCACACGAGCGGTGTGTACGCTTAGCAAATCGGTGAAAGCTATTGCACGATGTACATCGGATTGAACGACGTCGAGTTGCTGCCACCGTGAGATATGGCTAACAGGCAATCCAGTAGACGACATCTGAATGACTTTACCAGAGGTCGCGTCATTGGGAAGTTGGACGAAGGTCGATGAATAGTGTGGCCGAGAAGTTCGGGATCGCTCACAGCATCCTTTCACGAGCTTGGAGATCATTTCAAAGGACAGGAGCAGCTGTCCTAGAGTTTAGCAGTGGTCCTCTACTAGCAACCACGGCGGTGGACGACCGGTATATTGTCCTACAGGCAAGAAAAGACAGATGGCAGACTGCGGGAGAAATCGTAAAGCACATGCAACAGACAACTGGACGTCCGTTATCGCGTTTTACCGTGACCAGGAGGCTGCACAAAGGTGGTCTATTTGCACGACGACCAGTACGGTGTGTGCCATCAACGCCTGCTCATCAGAGACGGCGGTTTCTGTGGTGCTAGGAACACAAGAACTGGGCACATCAGCAATGGGGTCAAGTTCTCTTTACGGCCCAAGTAGAACATGACGTCTAAAAGACGTCGCATTTCGGTTGCAAAAGTTAATATTTGGTCTTCCGTACAAAGACTACGTTTGATAAACGTTTGTTAAATGTTACATCCGTTACCGTTGCGATTTTGTCACATTCATTACGTGTGCTAAACGTTGCATTTTCGTCATATTAGCAAGGTCACAGCTAATCTTTGGCGTGCATTACATTCAGGCAAAAAAGAACAAAATTATACTGTTGATAAAACAGTAAGCTTGTGTATAATTGATAAAGATTATTGAATTCCTCCTTTTTTTTTTTGCTTATACGACTAGAAGATTTTATTCCATTGGTTTTAAAGCAGCTTCTGGTCTGCGGCTGCGTCGCTCTCTAACCTGCTGTTACGTCACTTGTACTACGGACGGTGAGTTATGGCAAGGCTGAACTCGATCGTCCAGCGCTGCATGCCTAATCGATGGATTTTATCGTTCTTAAAAGGTAAGTTCTTTTCCTGTTTCAATTCATAGGCTTCGATTTCGAACACAATTCATCTATTCGTTTCGTAACTCGTGGAGATTCCCGTAACACGTGAAGACATTCATGTATTCGTTTCGTAACACGTGAGGTAGGCTTAACACGTGAACACATTCATGTATTTTCTTAACAGGTATATATATCATCGACTGCATTTTAAACTAGGAGTAGTAAAGAATTTGTTAGATTTTCGGATCTAAACACAGCTGCTTCGTTTTTAATTTTGTATTTTCGTGAAAGAGTACCAAAAATATATTTCAAGGAAACAAAATTTTAGACCTTTTCATTTTTATGAGCTACTGAATATTTGGTTAGATTTTTAAATAACAAATGCAGCTAGTTGTAAAAGAAATTCTAATTCTTCAAATGTTTAGAGAGTATTGAATTTATACTTAATTACTCAAATGTGCTTCCATGTGCCTCTGTGTAGCAAACATTGTGACAAACGCAGCTTATTGGTATGTTAGTTATAAAGGATACTCTGTATTGCTATTATCATATATTAGATCAGCATTTCTTAGGGCTCATTCAGCCAGTTTTTTTGCAAGAAATATATTGGGTGTAGAGTAACAAACCGAATAAGCTGTTGGAGAGATACTTATCAAATCCAGAAAGCTTCAAGGTTGAAAAAAATCAAAACCCACCTTGTACAGAGTCCTGTGGCCAAGAAGTAAATTGTCAGTCACAATTCAAAGTCTACGTAAGGCACGCCAAAATTTAACTTTTTTTTTTTTCGTTTTTTTTGAAAATGCACATTTTATACCAGATGTGAATTAAGCTTACTGAAATCATAATGTATCTGTATCCAAATGGAATATATACAAATATCCAATGCAACATTTTGTTAGACTGTGGGAGTACACACTTACATCCAAATGTGCCCATCTCTCCCTTCCACATATCAGAGTTGTGCCTATCAAATCATGAAGCAGAGGAGTGCTATTGAACCTGTCACAGGCAAGGTGGCCAGTTGCTTTGCTTTTCCAGTTACAGTGTACTAAATTTTTGTTCAAATTTCAGGAATGCAGGGGTGGGAGAAGTTGGAAGCAGAGTTGTATAAAAATAAAATGTATCTGTGAACACAACCATTGAAACAAAACTTGCTGCAAACCCGCATATCACGATGACAATGTAAGATAATTTAAAGAAACAATAAAAAAATAATTATTAGGTCATTACAAATTCCGATGACGGCAAAATACAAATGAATATGTGGGTGAAATTGACTTTTATGGCAAAATATTGGATTATGAACCTCATGAAAACAAGAGAATTAAAAGAAATATTTTATACCATGAAAACAGTTCCATTAATGAACCTTTAAAAATTAGAAATAGTATTTTCAACAGCTTAGTTCAAAAATTACTGTGCCGCCCCCGGTGGCGCAGTGGTCTAAGCGATGGCCTCTGATCATTCGTCCGAACGGGGTCCGGGTTCGAATCTCGTGAGGCATGGATGTTGTGTTTGTCTTACAGCACTGGCTCCCTCCATTCCCTGGAACCAGTGACCCTAAATTAGGGATGGGTGACTGCTTATAGCCCATTGAGTTGCTCACGGTGGTCGTTAAACCTCCAATAAAAAAAAAATTACTGTCGACTTACAAATTACTTAAGAAAAAGATTTTAATTTAATAACTAGTTGCTGCAAGAGGAACCTGGCAATAAAATTTAAATTCCTTCTGTGTAAAGGAAACTTTTGATACAGTTCCTATGTATTCAGAAACGGGCCTTGTAAAAATCTAGAGGCCACAAACGTCCAAATGTGCCCATATTGGCAAAATCTGCTAATAATTTGAAAACTATCGGCGTGCGCACATACTTTTACATTCTATTACTTTGGTTGGAAGTATAGTTTTATGAGGATTTTTTTCTAATTTTAATTAATTTTCTCTCAACAATATTATTTTTGAACACATATCATTGCTCCTTTGTTTCTGTAATGCTTCAAAACCATCTTGATAGCTGTTTACTTTTGGTGCTACTGGTTTTGAATTTAATGTTCACTTTGAATTTCGTAGCTGTTTGTTTCCAAATGGCAAGAGTAATAGACCAATTTTTGTATTTGCTAGTTGAGTCTGTATCTTCAGATTTCTCTGAATGAATAATCTTTTCTAAGCAATTAAATTAGAGAGCCACAAACCAATATTTCTATTCACTGTCGGATTAATACTTTTCCGATTAGGCCAGTGCTTCCTAATTATCCTTTCTCTGAATTATGGATCTCTTCTATTATCAGATTGTTAAGGGCAACAGATTGAAGGCTGGATCACATAGATACGCTGTGTAGAAAAGTAGAAAAGCCGTACAAACTGTCACAGTTTGATTGTACACATTTTTTTTCAGCAATGTATGTATGTATATATATATATATACTGGTCACAAAAAGTTAGGGATATTGCATGAAGTGAAGCCACGTAACATAAACGCCAGAATGTGTTTACAAAAACAATTCAATGCGCAATTTCTGCTCACAACAAGTAGTACCACAATATAGACAAAAGTGTATATTCAGAGAATGTCCAAACCTCTGTATTTCAGTATCCAGTAACACTACCTATGTGTCGAAGAACGTCTTGACACCTACGAAGCATACTTGCAGTGACATTATTGATTAGTGTTTGGTGCAGTTAGTCCCATATTGGTCAACACATTACAGAGGTCTGCCAGTATACTGGGGTATGGAATGCGGTTATCTAAACGTTGCTGTATAGATTCCCAAATTTTCTTAGTAGTATTAAGGTCAGACCTGAGGTAGGTGTAAAGATTCGATCTTGTGGTTTTCCAGCCAGGACGGGTCCAAGGGGTAGGCCAGGTGGTAAATGTGTAGATTAGCGTCCTAAATTATTTCGTTGAAAAAATTTTAGTACCTGGAAAAAGTGCGATGTACAGATTTTAGTGCATGGAAATTAATGTCAAATAGTGCAAAAATTGCATATTTTAAATGTGTTTTAAAGATATATTTTTTTCGTAATATTGACCTGTGAGTCTGACGCTGTGAAGAGAAGCTGCGGTATGCCTAATGTATTGCTCCGGCAAAGAATGTGAAGCTTTGGTCCTTTAAAAGGAAGGTTTGTTGCTGTGCCAAAATGATGGGCGGAAGAGTACAAGAGAAAGAGGTTATGTTGTTGGCAGGAGAGCAATAAATGTAGTGATACGCTACAGAAAATATGTCCACAGCATCCACCCTTTATTTTGTTGTGTCCTGTATTTTGTTGGCAGGAAAAACCTGGGAAAAAACTCTTCGATTTGCAAAAGATATGTATGAGTAAGATAGAAACTGACCTGCGAACAAGCTATTAACACAGGAGAACCAAAAGTGCACTGACACAGCAAATCAGCTATGAATGGAAGCTGTTCAAACCAGAACCGAAAGTTATAGTTCCCCAGTTTCCTGTACAAAAAAGCATGTTAGTACTTTCTATTTTGAATCAAGGAATCGTATGTGAAAGAACAAAAGATTTCTCAACATCGCTTTAAAAACAATGACAAAACATGAACGAACTTTATTGCGTAGCGTATGAGTATAACACGGCTCGCTCTCGTGGTAACAAAATACGTGCTTGGACTTGTAGTCGTCCGAGCGTGAATTAAACGCTGCAGCGAATCTTCCTTTCAATGAAGCAAAGCTTCACATCGTCGCCGTAGCGATGCGCAGAATCACATAATATAGACGTACACGCGTACGCCATACGTGTATAGTTTGCAAATTATTAGCAGATTTTGCAGATAATTTTTGCTTGTAGATTAAAAAAATAAAAATGTTATTACAGCAATTAAAACACAAGGTTTTACTAAGATTAATATATTTAATTCTATCTTAACATGAGAATGTTCAACTACTTTTCACATCTTCCGATAGAGTTATTTTTTTTGCAGAAGTTTCTGGCCTCTTAATTTTATCAAGGCCTGTTCTCAATATATATGAACTGTAACGAAAGTTTCATTTACACAGAAATATTTTTTTTATTTTATTGCCAGGTTACTCTTGCAGTTGCCATTTATTAAAATAAAATATTTTCCTTATATATTTTATAAGTACTATTTTTGAATTAAGTTGTTAAAGATGCTATATATAATTTTTGAAGGTTCATTGACAGAACTACTTTTCTTGATATAAAAATTAGTCTCTTGTTTTCATGAGGTTCATAGGCCAAATTTTTTTAATTTTGGCCTTAAGGTCCATTTTACACATATTTTTGCGGATTCAGTCGTAATGTCCTTTTGCCCTCTCTGGAATCTGTAATTCTTCTAATAATTATTTACTGTTATATTAATTTTTCTTTAAATTATCTCGTTCCATTGTTATCGTGATTTGCAGGTTTGCAACAAGTTTTCTGTTTCAATGGTTGTGTATGCAGCCACATTTCATTTGTATGCACCTCTGGCGATGCATTAGGCCTACCGCAGCGTCTCTTCACAGCATCACACTCGCAGTTCAATATTACGATAGAAAATCTTTAAAACACATTTAAAATATGAAATTTCTGCACCATTTGCCATTAATTTCCGTACTCTAAAATCATTACGTCACACTTCTTCTAGGTACTGACATTTTTCCGACGAAATAATTTAGGACGCTAATATACATATTTACCGGCCAGGTAGGCAGCCTCCAAATGGAAGGGATGCCCATGGATTTATAAATTTTCTTCCATAGTAAAATTATCCGCTAACTTTTTTCTTTTATGAGCTAGTCTGTATTTGCCACAAAAATGAAAGCTGAATACTCCTTTGTTGTTTCTCTGGCACATGCAGAGTTCCTATATATATACCACCAACAACAGGATGCATTTTCAATTCTTGTGCGGTTTTTTTTCTGAGAATTCTTCTCTGCTGCTTTTACGCATTTGGGTTTTCAGGGGGAAATAATTAACCTTTTTCTTTTTTTTTTTTTTTCGTTCCTGATGTTTGTTGACATTTTTATATACACTGAGTGGCCACTTTATTATGACTACCTGACAGTTTTAAGCAAATGAGCTATGGCTGCACGCTGTTGCCGCCAGAGGGTGAGGCTAGTATAAAAAGGAAAGCTTAGTGCTTGCGACAGTAGTAGAAGTGAATTTTGGGTGACGAGATGGGTAAAAAAATGCAATTTGACGGACTTTCAACGTGGGATGATTGTAAGAGCTCGGAGCCATGGAGCGAGTATCACTGAAACCCCCGCATTCATGAAATGTTCCAGAGCCACTGTTGTTAAAGTGTTTAAAGACTGGACTGTCAGCCAAAAAACTGGGTCTCTACGTGCAACGTGTGGTCGTCATCGACTAGTGACTGCTCGGGCGGAACGGAGAGTGTCCAGACTGGTAATAGGCAACAGTGCAGCAATTACAGACCATCTTAATCAAGGATCCCTCAAATGATCTGTGCACGCACTGTTCGACGTACACTGCACGGATGGGATATGGCAGAAGGAGGCCTGTTCGAACACCTTTGCTGTCTGCAGTTAACAAGAGAAAATGTCTCCACTTCGCACAGGAGCATAAGGATTGGACAGTCGATAATTGGAAAAAAACTATTTGGTCCGATGAATCACGTTTTCAGTTGCACCATCCCTATGGCCGAGTGAGAATTTGGCGGAAACAGCACGAAAGCATGGACCCCAAATGCATTGCTACAACCCTTCAAGCTGGTAAAGGCAACGTTATGGTTTGGCGAATGTTTTTCTGGCATGATTTGGGCCCTTTAATTCATGTTGATCAACGTCTGACTGGCACATCATATCTAAACATCGTTGCAGACCAAGTACATCCTGTCATGTGGATGGTTTATCCCAATGGCGATGGCTACTTTCAACGAGATAATGCGTCTTGCCATAGTGCTCGTATTGTACAGGATTGGTTTCAGAAAATGCCGGTTAGTTTACTTTGCTTAGCTGGCCCCCACAATCTCCAGATCTCAACCCCATTGAGAATTTGTGGGATGAAATGGAAGAAGCCATCAAACAGCTGGATACACAACCCTGCTAATTCACACTCCTGGAAAGTGCTATTCATCAAGCATGGTCTTAGATTCCAAAATCCACCTATCAACATCTCGTGGAGTCCATGCCACGAAGAATCTACATCGACGCAGTATTAAAGGCAAAAGGTGGCCCAACGAAGTACTTAAGGGGTGGTCATAATAAAGTGCAACTCACTGTATAACAATAAGGCTTGAGTGACAAGCCTTATTGTTATGTACATCTTGGAAATAAATCCCAAATTCCCACAGCCTAGGGTAAAGCGGAAAAAAACACTTTTTACTATGAAAACTGCATCAGAGCTCCTACAGATTGCGAACCATATATAAATCAATGGTTTTCTATCCACTCATTGATAGCGCATTGTCTGCCATTCAGGAAAGATTTACTCAGTTGCAAAAACTTTCCAACGCTTCAGGTTTCCTTTATAATTTGAAGAAATTGCCTGACATTGGATTCTTTAAAAGAAAAGTGTATTCAGTTAGAAAAATTCCTTAAGGATGCTAGCAGTGAAGAAAAAAGATATCGATGGGGAGCAACTGTTTGAAGAGCTGAGGCATTTGCAAGCACTTATGAGCAAATGCAGCTCAGCTACTACAATAGAAGCTGTAAACTTCATATTCCAGTATGATATGGTTCATTGTTATCCCAACAGTAGTATTTGCTTTCGAATATTGCAATTCCTGTCTGTAGAAAGCGGGAAAAGAAGTTTTAATAAATTAAAGCTGATAAAGACTTATTTGAGATCTACAACGATGCAGGAACAGCTATCAGCTTTATCCATCATTTCTATTGAAAACGATATTGCACAAAAACATTTCTGAAGCAAAGAAGAGGTTTTTGCAAAGAAAAGCAAGACGTGAAAGGTTCATGTAAATAACACAAACAACTATGTATGATTCAGTCATTTTGTGAGTAAAATTATCATTATTGTATTGGACTATTTATTTGTAGCATAGCATATAATAGTGAGTTAGTGACATAACTACTGAGCATGCGAAGTTGAGATTAGAGCTATTTGCTGTGTTTGGGTCCATACTGCAAAAAAAAAAAATTAAAAAAAAAAAAAAAGATCAAAGGGGGGTAGGGGAATCAAAGGAGTCTTTCTGGCTGTCGGAAAAAAACAGAAAAAGTTGAATGCCATGATGACAGCACTTTTAATAGGTTTCATCAGTGGTTTAGCTTTTTTTCTCTTTCTTGTTTTATTAATTTTCATTCCAGTTAATTGTAACTGCAGCTTGTGCTCATTTTGGCTTTTCACTTTACTAGTAACTTGTTTTTCAGTGTTTACTTCCCTTTTTGTTTCTTCTTGCTTCATTCTTAATATATATAAAGATAAATTAAAATTTGGGGGTATATCATAATATAATTTTATGAGCATAATTTAAAAAGTTTCCAGCACTAATTAGGGCAAACTTTTGAGTGTGATTTACATTAAGAAATAATAGGGCATTCAAAACAGTTGAATTATATAAAGAAATTGCATAAATGATTTTTTTTTCTTTTTAAATTTTACTCAGGTTTGGTTATTCATGGCTCTAGTTAGGAAAGTTAGGGATGTTATGCAAAACACAGTTGAGTGTAAATTAAGTACAACCTCCTGTAGCTTTAAAACTTGAGCTTATATCCCTCAGATCAGTATTTCCCCTCCTACCAGTAGATCTCTCTGTAGAGTACAACTGGATAACCCTGTGAAAGTAAACCAAGTTGGTGACTTCACCAAGTTGGTAAATATACTATTATTGGAATTAAAGGATTAAACCATGTGTGAAATTATAGAATAAATAAGCAACATTTATTCATAATTAAATAAATTATTTTAAGATCTATAGTTTTGTTGAGCCTTTAGCTCGGCTTCATCAGGACAAAAGAAGCATAAACATTCATATGTGACATCATCAGGTAGTTGATGATCATGGATTTTGGTGAATTGTCTCCATGCAATTGAAAGAAATCGAGTCGGTGTCATGTTGTTGACAAGTCATAAAGAAAAGTCATGGAAACAAATTGGTGTTTTCTACCCAAGTATATCGTGCAATACATCTATGCGTTACAGAGGATTCCTTGCAGAAAAAGCTAGATTTTTGCCGCCGCAGTGGTCTAAGCACTGGCTTATGACTGTTCGGTTCTTCCAAGTGGGTTGGGTTCGAATCCCGGTGAGGCATGGATGTTGTGTTTGTCTTACGGCACTGGGTCTCTTCCTTCCCTGGGACCAGTGACCCTAAATTAGGGACAGGCGACTGCTTATAGCCCATTGAGTTGTTACCGTGGTCAGTAAACACAAAAACAAAAACATAAAAAAAGTTTGATTTTTTTAAAGAAATTGTGGCGCACACAATATATAGATTGTCCTTTTGTTGTAGACAAAGCTGTCCAGAAATTTAGGAACTTTCAAATGTTTAAATTTCAAAGTTATTTTGAAATCTATAAACAAGGAAAATTTTTATGGATCAAAAGACTACGTTGAAGACATAACTGGGGAATTTATCAGATCGCTTGTGAATGTGGACTTTCATGTATAGGACAGATCCGTAGGGCTTTTAAGTTTTCATGTGAAGGAACACATGACTTACGTATGGAACTGAAGAAGTCGTCTATAGCCCAACATTGTCATGAAAATAACCAGATATATTTTTTAAATGCTACGCTTATTGATAAACCTGATTTGACTATCAAGCTTAATATATTAGAAGCTTTCTACATATAGTGCAACTGCTCATGACTTGTCAACGACATGACATCTACTAGATTTCTTTCAAACACGTGGAAACAACTTGCCAAAAGCAGTGACTGTCAGAATGCTGATAATGTCACGATGATTTGAACGTTTGCACTCCATTTGTCCTAATGAAGCCAAGCCAAATGCTCAGTGAAACTACAGTAGATTTAAAGTCTTAAAACAAAATATTTCATTGTGAATAAACTTTGCTTATTTAAAATATTCTATCTCTACAGCCCAAGTATTGAAGTCATAAAATATATTTGGGAATTACTTGGAGCAAAAACATAACGTACAAGAGTATTAACCAGAAAAGAAATCATGAGTTTCTTTGGAAAAAAAAAATAACCGTTTGCAGTGGGTGTTTTTTGGGGTTTTTTTAAGTACCCCCCCCCCACACACACACCTGTTTATTGGGGAGGGGAGGTAAAAATCCTGCTTCATCTGCAGCATTTCCATTCGGTAGAAATTTTGTGTGTAGCTGGCTTGCAAAACTCCTAAAGCAGCAACTGCATCAATCTGCCGTACACCTGCATGTGACATGTCAACGGCCCTATTTCTGATGACAATACTTAAACGTCGTCTGGACATCTTTTCAAGTTAATCCTACTCTGAAGGAAATGCATTCAGCAAACTTGTAGTCCAAGCAGTGAGACGACCTGTTTTCTACTTCTCGGAAGCTACTTTTATCGGAGCTTGCACACACACACACACACACACACACACCACATGATGTGTCATCATGATGCTAATAACCTATCCCCTGTAGTCACTAAATATGCATATCACTATGTTTCCCTTTTGAAACCATAATATCCCAAACTTTTTGTGAGTACTGTATATATATATATATATATTCTCTTATGATTCAGAATACATGAATTGTGTTTGAACCTATGAAAATAATGAAATGAATGCATGAATTGTTCATTTGTTTCATCATAACTTTTTGTGACCACCTATGAATTGAAACAGAAAAAGAACTTATACATTTTAGGAACTTGAAGTTAATGTTATGTACAGAAATAGAGAGAAGAGCACAGCACAATGTCAGAGTACAACATCAAATGGCATTAATGAACAACCAATAGAAGAAAATATTTTTTTCTGGTTGGCCAAACAATGCAAAGGGTTACTCTTCAAATGAGTATATATGTATGAGTAGCAACAGAATTTAACCCAAGACAGAACAAACTAGATTGGGTGGCTGTTTTCATATCTTATTTGCATACAAATTCTTGAAAAAGGTGTTTCAACATGCATAATCAATTGATTCTTACAATTATTTATATGCTACGTACTGTTTGTTACACAATAGGACCCTCAAGCGGAAACTAAAAATTGCAATTTCTAAGCACAAGATATAAACTAGGGACATTACACTAAACAAACTTCCTCAAATACTAAGACAATTATAACCAAAAATTAAGTCTAAATTCGCAAACTAGTGAAAAAAAGATTAAGAACCAAATACACATTGGTTGAAAAAATACAAAGCAACTAACATACCAAAATAAAAGGCTCATCTGTAAAAATACAGAAAAAATGATATAGAAACGTAAACTGAGATATAAATACACAGATCTGCAGCAGAAACACAGATAGCCTTTAGCTACACTTAAAAGAAAAATTAAAAACAAAGCTGTGAAAGTACTACTTGATTTATCTCCCAGCATTATTTCACCTCACATTTCTAATAATCTATCAGCTAAATTTCAGATGTGTCCGAAAAACTCGTAAATGAACAACACAACTGACTCAGTTTTATGTTGCAATAACTTAGATGTTAGTGGTATTAAAATGTCTACTTTATGTTCAGTTAAATATGAGCAACTGAATTTTCAAGAAAATTGCAACAGCCACAACGAAGCCAGTGAAATGGACTTGAGTCAAAACATAGTTTGTGAAGTCGTATACTTTGTGAACAATAAATATACAGGGTGTCCGAGAATTATTGGACACAGTACAAAATTATGTAAAACAAAACATTAAACAGATAGAAAGAAACTGACTGTACTAACTTACAATGTAACTACACAAGTTAATAAATTTCGATGTGAAATCCCTTGGTTGCTCGTAGTACGTCCCGGTGATACTCGATTTCATGCCATGTATTGGCAAGCATCTGAGGAGTTATGGAATTAATAGCAGCTGTGATACGCTGCTTCAGTTCCTGCAAATCAGTACAAGGCGTCTGATAGGCATGATCCTTCACATAACCCCACCTGAAATAATCCAATGGAGTTAGATCTGAGGAGCGAGGAGCTACAGAATGGGACCACTTAGGAAGACCTTGGGAAATAACCCTTGAAATGGCATGTCTAGCGCGATCCTGGCTGGTCTCGGGCAAATTGAGAACAACGCCTTCAACTTGAGAAATGGTCCACGCCCAATCCATCTGTTGCGGAAATGCTTATTTAGGAACTTACGTACACACATTGACCAATGCGAAGGCATGCAGTCTTGTTGGAAAACGACGTCGTATCTTTTGATCTAGGGTATAGGGAAATTTTCTAACATATCCAAGTAAATGTCACCATTTATAGTTTTTTCACAGAAGAAAGCCAATCATATAGCCAATCAGTTTTTTCACAGAAGAAGGCCAATCATTTCCCTTTTTTATAGGGCGCACCACACATTAACTTTTGGAGAATCACGTTCCACTTCAATAGCAGCATGAGGCGGTTCACTGCCCCATATCCAAACAAAACATAGTTTACGAAGTGAAACAATACCTCATACATGAAATGTGGATTAATCACTAAAATTTACAGTACTGAAAAAGTTTTTATCGTTTTCCACTTGATTCAGCATATCCACAGCAAAATCGTATTGCAGAATGTGATTATTTGCATGCATCTTTTGCACTATTTGAACTTTATAAGCATGAAACTAATTTCTTGTGCAAGATATCGTGAACTGTCTATTTTGGAATGCACAGTTCTCTGCTTGCTTTATGAACGGATTTCCTGGGACTTCGTCGGAAACTTTCATAGCTTGGTCAACCATCTCACTTCTGACGCTAGGCCTACCGGTTCCTCCACGATGTTCCACATTGCCAGTTTCTTTAAACTGCTTCATTCACCGCTTAGTTGAATTTGTTGATGGAGGATTACAACCATACTCTAAACGGTACCGTCTTTTAACTTTAATGACAGACTTTAACTCCGCAAACCATAACTCACACATCGCCTTCTGCTGTATGGATGACATGACTACTGATTGCGCATTTCTCATAAATTACTCATCAGGCCACACCTATCGCCATCTATCGGATTCTGGGAGTAACAATTCTGCAATACAAAAATATAGGAACCGTGTTAGTAATATGTGACAGAAAAACAGATAATGCTCATAGTTTTTTTTTTTTTACATAATTTTGTAATGTGTTTAATAATTCTTGGACACTCTGTATAATGGTAAGATTGTGTTGCACTAGTAACTGTGATAAAAATGGTTTCTTTTTTATAACATTACTTTCCTAACAAAGTCATCCCTTATAAAGCTTCAACAAAAATAAATGATAGTAAAATAACTCTTAGGAACAAGAAAAGTTTTTTGAAGGGGCCTTCATATGATGAAAATGATATTTTATATAATGAAAATGATTTTTTAGGTTAGCTAAGAACTTCATTTATTTACCCCTAAATTTTTGTAGACTAGGTAACAAGACTGTATACAACAGATTAGCATGGCAGCTTTAAGATAAGCATTACCGTACGTCCCTCTTACGGAGCACAAACGTTGCTAAAACGGTTTTGCTACGTTATGGAAACGTCGTTTAAACGGTTTTGCTACGTTATGGAAACGTTTGTTTTCGATGTAATATGCAAAGTAAAAGATTTGAAGAGTGATTCCGTATCAACTCAACACAATTTGAAAGCATTTTTTATCTCACCATCTCAGATTTTAATGAAATTTGGTACATAGGTGGCCTCTATAAAGATTAAGAAAAATATCAAATGATTGCAGCTCCCCTAATTAAGATAGATAGATGGGAAAGGTATCTTTTTGTAGTATTTTTATGCTCTTTTATTTGATGTACAACAAACACCATAGGGGTTAAGATTTAAAAAAATTTTAAATTTTAAAATTAAAATTTTGAATATTTCAAAATGCGACACTCCAAAAAATTTGAAATTTTTTTAAAACAATCTATATGTTTGGTATTTGATTACGTGAGTTGTAACTTGGGATGATAATGGGTTTACTTAAAAAGCTACATTCAAATTTAGCCTAACACAAGAGTTTAATGAAAAAAAAATGAAAACAACATGTAAACTGAGAATAAATTTGGGCTAAATCTCAAAAAGTTTCATTACTAACAATAGATATATTATTTTTGTTATTTAAAACTATTTATTTAAACAATGTTTTATTTTTAATTGATTTGTTTAAAATCTGAGACTACATGGGTTTAAAAATTTTATTAATTTTATTATTCAGAATTTGTAATAATTCACAATTCAATACAAAAAATAAACAGACTTTAAAAAGTAATTTCAGTTACTGCTCAAGAAACACATCAAAATAATAATAACATATGGCATTGAAATGTTTACATTTTTGCAAATCATATTCCTGATCTTAAACTTAGATCGTCACTTAAAGCAGAATTTCCTAAAATTAAAAAAAAGTTGCATCATTGTTTTGAAGTGAAATCACACGTGTAGATCCTTGATATAGTCTTTAAAAGCTTCAGTAGTTTGGTGTATTTCTGTTTCAAAGAGATTGTAGTCTTCCTGTCGGAGTCAAAGGATTTACTTTACACAAGACGTAACTTACAAGAAGCTATAATACATCTTGTGGGCTAGTAGGGTAGGAAAAGGATGTAGATGGACCAGCTGGATGTAAAAATGATACCTTAACTTCATTCTCACTCTCTTCTTTTGGTAGAACATACGCTACCACAGTTGTTTTCATAGATTATGAAAACAACTGTGGTAGAGTTGTTTTCATAGATTATGGTTATGTAACCACTAATTTCTGTTATTTGCAGTCTGTCTTGTAATGCTGATACTTTTTCAGTAGCTGACTCGTTTGATTCTGAGAACATCTTCACTTTTATTTTTGAATTACTCAATGGGATAGGAATAAAAGCATGAAGTTTATGGGTACCTTGTATTGTTAGAGACTTGCTTAGGCGATTTTCCAAAAATTGGTCTGTTCCTATGTATTCTTCTTGACTTACATATGCAAAGTTTGCCACAAAAATGTTCTGAATTGCCCATTCGTACAACTAATATGGTGTTTGAATTTGATTCTCGTAAGAGCGTTGTAAGCTGGCTCGGGCAGCTAACCTTTTCACCGTTCCACCAACGCCATCACATGGCCCCTTCCCGTGTGCTGTTGCTGAAAAATGCCATTCAGCATCAATGTTGAAGTCATCTTGATGGAAAAATGATGCTGAATGCTGAATGGAAACTGGGCTGCAGACCCGTCAGAGAAACAGTACATTTTTTTGACGCTGTTGTCACCAAACTTACTTTTCAAGAAGTTAATAAGGTTTTTTTTTGGAAGCAGTACAGTGTAATTGTGTTGTGCTCTAAACATTCAGAAATTACTACAAAACTTGCATGTTCAGTCTTTTCTGTTTTGTAATAGATGACAAATGGATGGACTGTGGCTTGCCCACTGGTCCCGTGATAGCTCTGGGCTTCATCTTGAAGAAGAAAACTATAATTTTTTGCAAAATCACCAATGATGAGAAATTCGGAGTACTCGAGGTTTTCCTTAGTACTACTATTCATAAAAGCGCTTTGCTGCTTAGCAATGAAGTCATGTCTGACCAAAGCAGACAGTTTTTCGCCAAACAAATCAATAAAATTTGAAGTTGATTTTTCTAATGTCTCCAAGTTGCATCTATCAACTGTAATCCATTGACAAAAAGTTAGTTTTTCAACCAAGTTCTCAAAACCGTGTTCCCAGAACAGGTGGGACACTTCCCCAAATGACAATCTATGGAGGCAGGGTTGCATAATACTCTTGCAAGACAATGTTTGTGGGAAGATAATTGTCCATTCGTTAGTGAACCAAATCTTGCATTTTCCATCATCAGTTTTACATTTTGGTGTGTGGTGCAAACACATACCGTATGAGTACCACTAGACCCTACCAGGACACGGTTTTTTGGTCTGAGCTCTGCGAATTTGGAAAACCTGACTTTCGTGCTTGCAAATTGTCAAATTACATAAAATCAGCCTGTTTGACAATTAAACTTTATCTCCGTTTTCAGTCCTAACAGAAACACAATCTTTCATTCCAGGTAAAACCCGACTAATTTCATCACTTTGGTAAAACGATCGTACTACAACTACTTCTGAAGAGAGAGACTTACCTGGTTTTCTATTAAGGCTTTCCAAAAGTCCTTTCTTCTTCAGAATTTTTTTATTGTCTTACCATATAATTAGGAGCATTGAATTCTTGCATGATTTTCCTAACACTCCATGACTCTGGTAAGCAATTCAAAATCATCAACTGTTTATCTCTAGTGCAGTTAGAAAAAATACTTTTAAGATTGTCCATAAGAGAGTTGTGAAGTATTTCATCCTCGTCATCAGATGAATCTTGAATATTTGTAAAAAGCTTCCGTTTCATAGCAGAACTCCTTTTTTGAATTTTGGTTGAAGCATAACATTTAGATTTTAGCTTTTTCTTATTGACAGCTGATTCACCCAATTCATGGAGCGAAGTATTCAGTGTTTCAATTACATCTGACATAGATGCAAAGTTTCCGTCCATTTTCTCATCAGCACAGGTTTCATTTGCTTCTTGACTTAATTATTAAAGTTTTCAGCTGCTTTCTGCAAGAATCACAAATTTTAGTCTCCTTTGATAAGTCATCAAAATTTTCCATCATCCAGTCTGTCACATTTCTATATGGATTGAAACATTGTATTAATGCATATCTTGTACTTTCCATTGTTGATTATTTGTGCATAAAATGTAAAATTCAAATAGTAAAATAATTGCTTCCCATTACCTGTTCTTTTTATTTTTCCTAAAAAAATTCTGCACAGCTTCAATTTATAAAAGTCTAGTTTCAAAACTGAAAAGGATGTACTTCATTCAATTTAAAGTTTTCAACCACAAAAGTTTTCAAACACATATCACTTTCACTGCAAGAAACACATATGATCCCCATCAAAACCTAAAGCAGACTGAGAAACACATCTGATCACCATCAAAATCTAAAGCAGACTGAGGTCTGCAAGGTAGGAATGCAAGTTGCTGCTTGTTGGGTCTTGTTACCAATGATCTAAACAACAGAATCAGTTTTTAAGTCGAAACATGCAGAGTTTTGTCCAAAACAAAATGTAGCCTACAGTATAACTGCACAGTCTTTAGTTTTTTATATTGTATTGGGAATTATTACAAATTCTGAATAATGAAATTAATAAAATTTTTAAGCCCATGTAGTCTCAGATTTTAAACAAATTAATTAAAAATAAAACATTGTTTAAATAAAAAAAATACTATATCTATTGTTATTAATAAAACTTTTTAAAGATTTAGCCCAAATTTATTTTCAGTTTACATGTTTTTTTATTTATTTTTTTTTCATTAAACTCTTGTGTTAGGCTAAATTTGAATATAGCTTTTCAAGTAAACCCATTATCATCCCAAGTTACAACTCATGTAATCAAATACCAAACATATAAAGATTGTTTTAAAAAAAATTCGAATTTTTTCGAGCGTCACATTTAGAAAAATTCAAAATTGTAATTTTAATTTTAAAATTTGATTTTTTTTTAAATATTAACCCCTATGGTGTTGTACATCAAATAAAATAGCATAAACAATGCTACAAAAAGATACCTTTCCCATCTCTCTATTTTAATTAGGGGAGCTGCAATCACAATTTGAAAACCCATCAATCTTCCGATTTTGGGGTGTTTTTAATAATTTTTATAGCTGTATTTTCAAAACCGGTGGATATATGACGATGAAATTTGGTATTTTTCTTAATCTATATAGAGGCCACCTATGTACCAAATTTCATTAAAATTTGAGATGGTCAAGTCAAGTCGTTGTGTTGAGTCGATACGGAAATGACCCAAGAACGAAATAAAAACGTTGTTCTAACGTTTTGCAACGGCACACGTAAAGCCAAAAAAAAAGTTATGAAACTGGAATATAACCTTCGATAAAACGTTGTGGTAACGTTTTTTGCGAAGTTTGACGTAATACACAAAGGACAGCAACGTTTAATAGAGGAAATTTAGACGTTGATTAACTGTTTCTGTTACAGTTACTAAACTTAACACAGAAAGGAAAAATACGTTGTAAAATCGAAAATAAAACGTCGCTAAACGGTTGTTAAAACCGTTTCTCAACGTAATAAAGAGGGAATATGACGTTTAAATAACGTCATTTAAACGTTGCTAAACGGTTGTTAAAACCGTTTCTCAACGTAATAAGGGAAGGAATATGACGGTTAAATAACGTCATTCAAACGTTGCTAAACGGTTGTTAAAACCGTTTCTAAACGTCATATTGAAAGTAATATGACGTTTAAATAACGTCATTTAAACGTTTTAAAAACAGTGCTATGACGTTATAACAACGGTTGAAACACCATTGAATCAACGAGACGTATTAGCGTTTTATAAACGTAATATTGTGATGTTTTTTCAACGTCTCGCTGAACTGGTTTTAAAACGTTTTACTAACGTTTTTGTGCTACTTGGGGGATAAGAGCCGATTCAGTCTGACGAGCGATTCTGGACTCACACATTTGGATAGAGCAGGGAACACGAAATCACACCTCCAACATCATCTTAAAGGAATCGGTTTCGAGGTGACGGAGCTCTCGTTTGGGGCGGTATCATGCTTTGAAGTCGTACTGACCTCCACATCATCCAAGTAGGTTCAGCTACTGGCGTCCGCTATTGTACCGAGGTTCTCTTGCCTCACGTGAGTCTGTTTAGAGGTGCTGTGGGTCGTGAGTTTCTCTTCATGGATGACAACGCTACACCTCATCGTACAGTGGCTGTCACAGAGCTGTTGGAGAGTAAAGTTATTCAACACATGGATTGGCCAGCAAGGTCCCCGGACCTAAATCCAATCGAACTCGTGTGGGACCTTTTTGTGGGACGCTTGGCAGCAAGTCACCAGCCGCCAGCAACGATTCCGCAGCTGCGATTGGCGCTACAAGAGGAATGGACCGCGATGCCTCAACAGCTCCGTGACAACCTCGTCCTCAGCATGGACAGACAATGTAAATCCTGCCAAGCAGTCAGGGGTGATCATATCCCCTACTAAATACTGGATTTTTTTTTGCAGCCGCCTGTCACATGGACGTTTCTGTCTTCTGTCCAGTTGTGCTCGAAGCTTCATTTTCAATAAAGTGCCTTTGTATCCTTTGGATTTCTTGTTTGGACGGTTTTGCTCACTTGTCCCATATTCTTACATCTTGGGGATCTTATGGTATGATTTGATTCGATGTGGAGCAGATCTGCACGACGTTACATTCGAAAAACCGTCTCGTCTTTAATTTTTGCACGCCAGTGTAGATGTTTTTGGTTCTGATTTTCTTAATTCCGAGTCATTTCTATTTCTCACTTGCATTTTTTTCACTTGAGCGTTGTATAAACTACAGTTGGCATCCATTTGTAAATTTTGAAACTTTCATTTACCTTTGCTGAACATCTGAAACCGTATTTGTTCCTCTCACTTATTACATTAGAATTTCTGTTACGTCGAAATTGTTGTAATTGAACTTTTCCGCAACATTTAAAACCAAGTCCAATATCAGCCAACGAATGGTTTCATATTCTGAAGACACCTTCGGAAGAGTCTGCTAATAAGATTTTAATCGGGTATGCATCAGCCGCTTTAGACATTTAGCACAAATGAGTAGCTCTATATCTGTTATTTTTGCATTGTACGTTAAAGAGAAAACACGTTTTTTAAAGGAAAAGAGCTATGTCAGGAAGTAAAAGCTTTTATATCAGTTAGAACAATGGTCTGGTATTGCTATGTCATTTGATAAAGCAAAAAAAGTAATATGAATTTATTGTACGCTAGTAGCATATGTACGTAGTCTTTTCCTGATGTTCTCTTTTGGCTATTATTAGCCACCCAGCACGTACCTATTTTTTGCTATACATAATCTGCCTACAGATGAAATATTCTGTTCAACATAGCTTTAAATATTATTGGTTTCCAATACGGTTGAAATGGTGACGTTTAAAGGAATCATTTGCTTTATGAAACTGCATTCGTTTATAAAGGAGATTTGTATCGCGCACTTGTTTCATTTCCATCTTTGATGCATGATACACATTATTTATTGCGGAAGTGTTTTCCATACGATGTATGTCATGTTCTGACAAATTAATTTGAGCTATGTGTTAGTTATTTCTAAATAAATAAAATCTATAATTGATGATAGCCTTTTATGTAACGCAGTAAGATGTATCATTTAGTCACAGAAAGAAAAATGGATTAACACTTTTAAACGCTTGAATAACAACACACTAATACTTATTGCACATCTCCACAAAAAGGTAACAACTCACTATACCAACACGCACACCCTCTACATATCACCGACATTGTTGTTGTTCAGTCAAAGGTCAACCACTTAGATTACTAACCGACGTGAGCAGCAGAAGGGGATTCTGGCATGGCTCGCTAGAGCAAACAAATAAAAAAGTTTTGAGCAGCGCCACCTGCAATTCTGCTAAATGTGCGCTGAGGCCTCTTGTCCAAATGTCGAGAAACTCTGACAGTCATATTTATTATAATAATTTCTAACAGTCTCCCACTTGGCTGGAGGAGTTCATTTTATTATGCCTAGTGTCAATCGAAGTTTTTCAAACTGGGGTCCAGCCAATGGCTTGGTGAAATTGTCTGCAACCATTTGAGAAGTATTACAGTAGTCTAATTCAAGAACAGTTCCACTCAATTCTTTCACAAACTGATACGCCGCCCCGGTGGCGCAGTGGTCTAAGCGATGGCCTCTGATCATTCGTCCGAAAGGGGTCCGGGTTCGAATCCCGGTGAGGCATGGATGTTGTGTTTTTCTTACGGCACTGGCTCTCTCCCTTTCCTGGAACCAGTGGCCCTAAATTAGGGACGGGCGACTGCTTATAGCCCATTGAGTTGCTCACGGTGGTCGTTAAATCTCCAATCAAAAAAAAAACTAGAAAAAAACTGATACCGCACCATAATGTATTTAGATCTGGAATTGATCTTTTGATTTTCTATAAGATATATAATTGACTTGTTATCCTGAAGTATTGTAGTGGTTCCAGTCTGTTCACAATCAAAATCCTTGAATAACTCTCGCAACCACAATAGTTCTTTGGTTGCTTCTGCAGTGGCGATGACCTCTGCTTCGGTTGTCGATAAGGCTGTTGTTGCCTGCTTACGGCTGGTCCAACATATGGCACTCTTTCCAAGCGTGAAAACAAATCCAGATGTTGATTTCCAGTCAGTCCGGTCTCCTGCCCAGTCAGCGTCTGCATAGCCTTTTAAAATTAGTGGGTCTTGTGAAGATAGTCTTAATTTAAGGTTTACTTTTGATTTCAAATAACTAATTAACTTCATAATGGCTAACCAATCTTGTTTACTTGGTTTTTCTACTTTTCTGCTTAAGATGCTTATGGCAGTTGAAATGTCTGGTCTTGTTACTGTAGATAAAGACATGAAAGCTCCCACAATTTCTCTATAAAGTCCATTATTTTTTAGAAGTTCTTCTTCTTGAATGTTCTTTCTTTAGTCTGTACTGATTGGTGTTTCACTTTCCTTATTTTGATCTGTAGCATAACTTTGTATAATTTCCTTTATTTTATTACTTTGATTCAGAAGAAAACTTCCATCTTCTGCTCTTTCTATTTGAATTCCAAGATAATATGTTATGTGGCCTAAATGTTTGACTTCAAATTGATTTTTCAACAAATTTGCAGTTTTCTTTATGTTTTCTGTGTTATTCGATGCAATTAATATATCATCTACATAAATAGCTAAATAAGTTATAAGTTGTTGGTTTTCCATCCTTTAGCGATAGTAAGCAAGGATCTGTGGTACTTTGTTTGAAGCCCGTGTTGCACAAATATTCTGTTATTGTTTTATTCCAATTTCTGGCACTTTGTTTGAGACCATATATTCTCTTATGCAATTTACAAAATGTTTCTTCTTTTCCTGATTCTCTGAAACCTTCTGGTTGTTCCATAAATACATATTCTTCTAATTTTCCATACGGGAAATCAGATTTTATATCAAGATGATGAACATTCCATTTTCTATTTGCTGCAACTGTTAAAAGAGTTCTTAAAGTGGTATGTTTTACTACGGGTGAAAAAGTTTCTTCAAAGTCTAATCCCGGTTGTTGTGTATACCCCTTTGCAAGAAGCCTTGCTTTATAGCTTTCGACTTTTACACTTGCATTGTATTTTGTTTTGAAACTCCATTTATTTTAATGGCTTTTTTTCCTTCTGGAAGATCTACCAAAGTCCATGTTTCATTTTCCTTCAATGCATCTAGTTCTTCCTTTATGAAATTCAACCAGTTTTCTTTTTCTACTTCGTTCATGTCCTGGATTTCTTTTAAAATTTGAGGATCCTTTTTATATTGAACTTTTGCAACATATGCTAATCTTTCTGGTGGTTTTCCTTTGTTTCTCCTGTGGACTGCAGTGAAAATCTGAAATTTAGAGTGCATTTCGTTCATTATGAGCAAACTGTGTTGCAGTTATGGGACGATTAGGTGATATTTAACCACGAAAAGTTTCGCGAATAGTGACTTTAAGTGAATTCGGTAAAAGAAATGCAGAAATTGCCCGGATAACCAGGTTGCGCAAGAGCGCAGTTGGACGGCAGTTAGCGAAGATCTGCGATATGGGTGGAATCAAGAATGGCAGGTTGGGTAAATATGACGGAAAAATGAAAATAACTACTAGAAGTAACAACTCGCTGAGACGGTTATATCTGCGAAACAGGTTCGTCTCGTCATCAGTTCTTGCCAAGAATACTGTTGTTTGTCCTCGAACAGTGAGGAACAGGTTGCGTTCTGTGGATCTGACGTCTCATAGGGAGGTAAAGAAGCCACTGCTAACCAATGTACAATGCAAGAAACGTTTAGAATGGGTAAAGGAACATAAGCAGTGAAACACTGGTAGGTGGTGTCAAGTGTTATTTAGTGATGAGTCAAAATTGAACATCGACGGTAACGACGCGGGGTGCCGAGTGTTTCCACGAAATAACGAGGCGTTACATCCTGCTTGCACACTTAATACAAGAAAGTATCCATGCAGTGCTGTGATTTGGGGATGTTTTGTTACTGCTGGAGTGGGCAGAATCCATGTGTTTGAGAGCACTGGTAATGCACAGGTGAACAAAAATATCCTACAGGAAAACATGGTGTCTTCAGGACAAGATTTGTTCCAGGGTCAGCCATACTTCTTCCCGGACAATTCGGCCCCATGCCACCGTGCAAAAATCATTAAAGCTTATATGTGACGTCTTTAGGTAATGTTGGCCAAGCTTCAGCCCTATTAAGAATTTGTGGCGCATTCTGAAAAGAAATGTTCACGAACGTCACCCTATAAATAAAGTAGAACTGATTAACACAATTACTGACGTTTGGCCCAACTGTATTTCATTCGATATGTTGCGTAAGGTGGTTGACTCCATGCCCAACAGGTGTGCAGCCGTTGTTAAATCAAAAGGTCACCCAACGAAATATTAGGTACGTAATTGTATTTGAATTTGAACATGTTACTTTGTCATGATTTCTGTTTCACAGCAGATTTCTGTTCAAAACGTGAGTTATGTTCCAGATATTCCCATTTTTGGCTTCTGCATGAAATGTACTTAAAAATGTTATACATGATTTAAAAGCACATGATATAGATGATTAAATGTGTATTTACTTTTGCAGCAACACTGAAGACCCGAAAACGTCAGAAATTTCCAGAGTTGCTATCAATTTTTCCGTAACTGTATTTAATGTGATATATATGATCACTTTGCGCATTATATTTTTATTTCAATACAGACTCTGCACAACGAATTCCAGATTTTATTCGAGATATTTCAGATGCGGAACAATAATTTCTGAGTGTAGGAATTGTTAGTCAGAGTAACAAACGCAATACAATCACAAAAGGAAGAAACTCTCTCTCTCTCTCTCTCTCTCTGTGCGAATGGGATAATCTTGCCAGTAAGTAATTTTAGAGGAGGGAGTGCCTACACAATATTTTTTCCTGTTTAATTATTTTTGGGAGTATGTGATTTTTAAACTAAAAAAATGAATTAACAGATTTCTAAAAAAATGGCTCATTTATAGAAGTGGACTTGATGCCAACACCTGCTCAAGATGTTACCCGTTCCACTCGCTCACGTCACATGATAGAAACACAAGTTATTTTTCTGTTTTCTTTTTTTCGGCATAGAATAAGGGAGTTCATGGAAATAACTTCTTTTTTTCTACATATCCAGAAAATTTCATCATGGGATCTCAATGGGATCACTATAAAAAAAAAAGTATCGCAGATCAATGGTACTGAAATGCACGATCAGTTAATGTGGAATTGGTTATTTGGTCTTTCGGAAATGTTATCCTTGGTCTTCCAGACACGATCATTTTATAGAATTACATTGTAATTAATTTAAAGGATAACATTTATCCATGGGGTAACAAAGTGCGTTTGTTTCAGGTGGTAAAGAAAACGAAATCAAAATATGGTTGCAGCAAACCAGCCACATTAAAAAATTTTATGTTTATTGCTGCAAACCCCTTGGGACGCCAAACAATAAATTTTGCCAAAAAAAATTATGAGACCAGTTCCAAAAAATCTATTATTTCAGAACAAGTTTCTAAAAACTGGAGACAAGATGTGTGACAGTTATCGTAAAACAGGGCAGAAATTTGAATCTGAAGCTAGAGAACGTTCGTCTTCATATTTTGAAATTTTAATGACCGAGATATCCTGGCCCAAACTTTTCCATCTGGAAACACTGAAATATCATCTGAAAAAGACCATGCTACAGGAATTTAACAGACGTTTACAATGTCTGGATCAAACAGCAATAAATTAAAAATGCCTTCGAGAATGTCCTGAAGAAAAATATAAAAAATCCCAAGAAGCATTTGGAATAAAAATATTAAAGTTAATTCTTGACTCGGAATCAAAGGATTTTCATCTCCTGAGCATGAAATTATAAGTCACTTGAAATAAAGATTTAATTCCACAGATAATAAAGGCATAAGAATGCCAATATTGACTACACTTAGCAGAATAGTTACATCAAATAACTTGTGTCTTTACCGGGCGATAATTAAAGTATTCTTATTCCAAGGTATCAACACAGACATCTAGTTGGCGAAATTCGACTAAACATGAGCAGCCGTACTATTCGAAACATGCGAAAACCATCTCTACGGAAAAATAATACATACAAAATAACCCATTTGGAGATAAAGACGTACGTACGACAAATAGCATAATTTTTGCATGCAGCTTAGGCGATCGATAGGTATATAGAAAGGTACGGGAGATTGTACGAGAGATCAGTAGGTATAGAGTAAGGTACGAGACCTTGCTTAGGACATTTTATAACGAAACAACGGAAACGCAGCTGCGGAGGTTTTGGATTTTTGACAAAGTAAAAGATTCGAAAGAAGTCCATTGACACCATACGCCTCTAAATGAATCAATCCTGGTTTTTAGAAAATCGGACATATATAAGAGTATGGCTAGGAAAATGGAACAAAAGGATTTATTCAAAACAGAACAAAGTTAAAATATTGCCATTTTAATCGTTGACCGTTTATTGGGTATAGTGGCTAGTACCAGATGTAAACACAGAACTTGCAGTTATTTTAATATGCCCCACACTTCCTTGTGGAAAATCTGCCTGTCGTGCTGCACCTTATATCCTTGTAATATCAGCTCCCACATTCAGCGATTGTCCCGTGGCCCTGAAACAAGTAAAACATTTTCTCTAGCATTTCATTCTGCACTGGAAATTGAAGATGGGTTGTCGTAAAAGATTTTTAAGTAGAAATCGTAAATTTTCACCAGAACAGAACTATAAAAATAGTTAAAAATTATCATCAAGGAAGATAACTGACTGAACTCGGTATATTGTTGGAGAATAGTAAAGAGAAGGGTCGCAAAATGCAAATAAAATTTGCGCTCCCTAAGGTACTGTTCAAGTAAAGTTTGCACATTTCACGAGGGGACTGTTCTAAAAACTACTTAAAAGTTATTACGACAGAGTATTTATGTTAACGTGAATGAGTAAGAACGACAAAAAATGACAAATTTTTACTTTAGAAAGTTCGTTATTTCTTTTTTATCAATGCTTACATAAATTGTTTCAACCTCGCCCAAGAAACCGTTCTTGATCGTATCTCCAAGGAAGAAAAGGAAAATCAGTTCTCCCGTCCCTTTTGTTTAGATCTGATTTAGAGCAGTACCAGGTCGTACATCTCGAAATGAAAATTCCTCTTTTCACGAAATATGAAACCAGCAGAGCATTGAAGGAATCACATGGGAAAATAAATCCATTAAAACAAACATGGAAAATGAATTTCGAAATTTCCTTAGAAACAAAAGGATATACGTTCACGTGAACAGATGAATATATACATTCTAAATTCGTAGTACTTGGGCCAGATAATTTTTCTGTAGAAACTGTTGCATTTGATGTGTAAATATCAGTCCATCTTTATTCTTCAACTATCTGGGGCTGAGAATTTATTGAAATTTGTGTACATGTGCGTTCTAAGAAATTTCGTCGAAAAAATATTAGTACCTGGTAAAAAAGCGACGTACAGGTTTTAGAGTATGGTAATTAAAGGCAAAATGTGCCAAAATTTCTAATTTTAAAAGTGTATTAAAGATTTTTTTCGTAAACTTTACCTGTAAGTGCGATGCTGTGAAGATACGCTGCGGTAAGCCTAACGCATCGTTGCCTCGACGATGTCGAGCTTTTCTCCGTTAAAAGGAAGGTTCGTTACTATTCCCTAAATGACGGCCGGAAGAGTTCATTTGTAAAAGAACAAAACATTTCTCGACATCTGCTTTAAAAACAATGACAAAACATGAACGAATTAAATTCTGTAACATATGAGTACATGATGCTTTGCACCCCTGCAAGAACGTACGCGGCTGTACTTGAAGTCATGCGCGCTTAAAATGCACGCCGCAGCTAACCTTCCTTTCAATGGAGCAAAGTTAGACATCGCCGGGGTAGCGATGCTTTAGGCCTACCGCAGCCTCTTCACAGCATCGCCCTTACAGGTAAATATTACGATAAAAATCTTTAAACCACATTTAAAACATCAAAGTTCTGCCCCATTTGCCATGAATTTACATAATCTAAAATCTGGACGTCACACATTTCCCAGGTATTAACAACGCAAAGTTTATATAGCTGAGCTTTATTTTTTTCTAAAATTAAATTAGGTACGTAATTAACAGAAGGAAAATGCTTACTACCAACAACAGTTGAAGGTGACTTGTCATTTGGAGCAAATTCCTGAGGAGATATTGCTTTCAACCAGAGTTGCTCGAGGTACTGATCTAAAGGAAACTCGTGGAATGACAATCCCAAGTTTTTCTTCCCAAAATATCTGCATATCGGCACACAGCCGTAAACCATTTTGAAAATGGGTTAGATTTTGTTGTGAAAATAACAGTTTGGTTTTAAAACTGTAAGGTTTTTTTAAAGAAACACAAGAAAAATGGCGAACATACACAATCCAGCAATTGAAACAACGCGAAAACTGACTTGTTAATACCTTGGAACACGATGCCATTTAACGGCTGAAATCGTCCCTACCACCCACTGGCCAATCACTAGAACTATATTGTCCTCAACGTTAATATTATAGCCTGTTTCTTCATCCAGTTCAGCCTTGGTTAAACTCTCATGAAATTTAGAAGACTTTTCCTTTTTTTCTGAAAACCCAGCAATGAAATTTCAGCTATATCAATTTCGATACTTTTCGGATTCGTAATTAGACTGCTTTTGGGGCAAGGGAGTTGATAAGTAAAGATATTTTTTTCCAGTCAGCAGTATTATTTCTTATTTCTTCCAACAATGATACAGATTTAAGTACCACTTCATTTAGTATGCATTAAATGAGCAATGCAAGACATGCGCTATTTGTCACGCACCGAATGTCCAGTTCTTTGTAATTCAGGTGGTAAAATAAACGTTGGTCATTTGTAAGACATATAATACGCATTTTGTTTTTTACTTTACTTGAGATTCCCATACTCACTCACTGTAAATATCAAATGAACGACTAATTGGCTTTCACAATTTCATAGGAAATGTTCGTTTAATATATATTCTTTTAAAAGTATAATACCGGTAATCAACTAACAAAGGGTCACTGCACAAAATATTAAAAGAACATAAAAGATTTTGACAATTTGACATAAAATCCAAGGCCAATACAACACTGAATTTTCAGATTGATCTAATTTTAATACTCCTTTCTATCATGATGAACTTTGGCGCTTACACATTTGAACCATATCGTTACTCAGTCTTCTTTTGGGTTTCCTCGTGTGGTATAATTGTACAACTCAAAATATCAGCATGTCTGTGTTGAATTTAATCGCTATCATTCAGCGTATGATCCATGGCACAATTTTCAACATTAGGCATTTAGTATAGCGTTGTGCGCATATTCACATGCAGTAGAGCATTTAAAAAATGTTTGATTATCTTATTTACACCGATGGGTACAAAAGCCTTTTACAGTAAAATCAAAAAGCTCAAAATGTTGATCTCATTATGAATTGTAATTTGCGACTTCGTGAGAGGTATTTTCTAAGCATATGTCTTATCATGAATAAGATCTCTGATTAAAATAAGAGCGATCTGCTTCTTCAAATATCAGCATTTCTTTTAAATATTGCAAAAATTCGAAAATTTCATTCAAATCCTTGGGTGTTCGAATACTAAATGCGCAGAAATGAGATATTCTTCAAATGCATTTGAAGCGAAAATCATATCTCCCATACGCGCTTTGTAAAGTCAAGGGTTAGCGAAATGCTTTTGCAGAACCGCAAAATCAAACGGGCAATTAAAATTTAAAAAAAAAATAGTGAAGTGGAACTGCACAGTTAGCTAACTGCGCGCCAAAAAGTAGGAACAGAACCCACAGGAACCAATCAAAGATATGCTGCCACAAACGGAAAATTTTATCGCCTCCCTCCCTCCCACGCACACATACACTCATGTTGCGACTGAAACATGTATAAGAACTGGAGTACGCCTCATGTAGAACTAAATTTGAACTCCTTTCTTTGTCACTTTAGCACACCATTTCATTTGCTGTAATCCAACTCATCGAGCTCGAGGCATAGTAGCATTCTATATTCTTGGTAGTATTTCTTGTTTCTATTTGATCGTTTTTGCCGAAGTGCCGAAGGTAGTGTGTAAAATCCTAAATTGCCAGGTGCCCATTAAATCTCTTCCGGAACAGACTGCAGGGTCTATTGGTCGTTGTTAAGATTATTTACTGTTTGAACGTTATGGTTAAAGTTAATCCTACGGCAACTGTTTTGTACAAATTAAACCTTGACGCTGCTAGAAGGTTGCCATTGTTCGGAAGTGTCCGTTAAAAGAGATTTCACTGTACTTACTGTTCTTTCAAAGCTGCGTAACATCAGCTAAAAGAAAACTTCCTTAGTAAAATATGCCTCCGCGAGTTCCTTACACCTACAAATTATCTACTGCAATGTGGAAGAATTGTTCATACCCCGAAATCGTTGATCTCATTCATTATCTTGTTCGCTCAACATGGACGTCAGCTGTTCAATTCATAAATTGGGATTTTTCATTCCCCGTGGATCCTGTGGAGTTTCAAGCTCTTTTACTTTGAAAGAATAGTATGCTACTGACATAAAATAGCGCATCTTTGATATTCTCCCAAGAAAATCCAGATTCGCTGAGAAAAAAAATTATTGTGTTTAAGGAAAAATAGTAACGGAATCGGTTATTACGTTGAAAGGATAGCGCAGTATATACAGCTGGAAATATTTAAAATCATTTTTCCCCAGAATACAGCTCGCGCGCAACTTTCATGCAGCAGATAATTTCAGAAAGCACCAACTTCGAATACAACTAAAGGCACTCGAAAAGAGGAGGTGTTTTACCCAGGATACTAGACGAGAAGCTCGTAGTGGAAATATTTTTACATTCCGTGATGCGAAGATCAGAAAAGCTCTGATCAGACAAGAATGATGAACGAATCATGTGTATCTTTTTTTAATACAAACATATGATATCTACAGAATTGTGATCTTTAAAAATATCATATTCATTACTATCTTTTTGGAAACAAAATTAAAAAACAAATAAGTAGATGGCCATGCCTTAAAAATCCGCGACTCGGTGTATAATAGAAATTTAACTTTGTTCTGCCGAGCTTTCGCCATTCAACGGGAGGCTTTATCAAGGAGAACGTGCATTAGAATTACAATCCGTTTCGAGGGCAGAAATAAAATAATAATAGCACGGGTATTAAACATAATGCATTAAGGACACGTGAATTGACATTAGCAGATTCCTTGGTCCGATACTCACGCAGAGTAACATATAACATCAATTCATATTTTATACTAGCCTCCGAAAATGAAGGTTCACGGTGATAGAAGCTCAGTGAATACTCCATCATTGCATTCGTCGCTTTTTGTGATTTTCATGAATCATTATCTACCTCATTTATACTAGAGTTGTGATGAGAGACACACAAAAGCAAAATGAAGACGGAAAACATAAGCAGTAATGTGTTCCACAAGGCTGAATCGAAATACTGTACACCATAGTCAGTCGTAAACAATTACAACTCCAGGGTGCTAATGTCCAACCGGACATATGAACATGATTTACTGACCGGTTTGAGATAATGATAAGTTCGCGAATCTTAACTTCTGTTCATCCTAATTTTTTTTTTTGCAGTTTAATATCTGTAAAATAGAAAACGTATAGCATTCAACCCAATTTTTTCAATCCGCCTGCGTGTAAAAACAAAACTTTGAATAATACACTCAACTGCGCATTAATTCAGAAAATTGTATGTTGGCAAGTACCTTACAGGATAGTTCTTGCTCACCCTTACAAATGTGAGCCGTCGTCGGCCGATATCTTCTCAGCGAATCATGGTTTTTATCTCCTCGGACGTTTTTTGAAGATACTACTCGTAACCACGTCTGAGTGCAGAGCCACAAAAACAACCGTCTCGGAAATACTCAGGCACAGTAGATTGGCCACTACAGTTGGCATTTCAAAACTCGCTAAACATCGCTGTCTTACCCAACTGAAGTACAAATAAATTCATTTCGTTCTCAATACCATAAATTACGAATTATTACATACTTTTCCATTTAGCGGTTCACATTTACACCTATCTTACCGAGAACGGCATGGTGAAAACCTATATCTTAATTCTTAATTTTACCAAAAAAAAAAAAAATGATTTCATTGCTTAGCTTTACAAAACATATTGGTTTTCTTCTTTAATACGGAACATAGTAATTTGTCCAAAGGCGGCCTTGTTTAGATTTTTATGTGCGGATTTTACTTCACTTCATTATTCGTTTAATACTACTGATAAACCGGAAATACGGTGGAGAAGGCTGTTGATATTAGGTTTTTTATTTCTATCTTTAAGTATTGCTTATTGAATGATTTAATCTGAAACACATAATTAGGTTATCTCAAATAATATTTGATAGCGCAGCGGTGTAAAAGATATGAAGAAGTTGAATTTTTACATACTTATTATATTTTTTCAATGAAACTGGAGACACATTATTTTCAACTCTTCTTTTTTAAGTTCATGGCATAATTAACATCGCCCAAGAGGTACGTTTCTGTCCTTAAACATATTATCACTCACTAACTTTTTAAAAGCATCTTAAGATTTCCATTACAGATCTTCAATAAACTTCTAATTATGCAAACATTGAAATTAATATGCAACATTTAAACTTTTTATTCATGGTAAAATAATGAAATTTTGAAATGTTCGAAACTGTTCTGAAGTAAGAGGGTTTTTTTTGCAAAAAAAAAAAAAGGAAATAAATATTATCATTTAGCATTCAGTAAAATAGCCTTTATTCCACAGCTTCTACTATGATGAACTACGAATTGCAAATTAAATAGGAAACAATTGGTAAAAATTGTAATTTTGTTATTTTGTGTTTCCACTATTACAGCAATGATAATTATAAAACGAGACACACACATCTGAGGTCATTCAGTTGCAAATTATAAACATATAAAAAACGATGTAGTGTCAGTTAAGCTTAATTATTTTTGGAAGCTCTAATGAGAAGAAGAATACTAAACTATATGGCGAATCATAAAAGAAATATAAAATATTCAAAATAAATAACTGACTTTTGTACATAAATCATGAATCTTTCCTTCAGTGGTTTCATACATGTGTGGGGTGGCTTTACTTGCTACGGTTTTTTGATCCTCTGGTCCTCGTGAACATGTCAATAACCGGTAATATCTTTGTTGCTCTGCTGAGTGAACATTTTCAGTCCTTCACATACTTAGTGTTCCCCAACAAAGATGGGATTTTCCAGGCAGACCAGGCACCATGTCATCAGTCCCAAGTTGTCCAAAATTGGTTCGCGGATCATTCTGAAAAGCTACGACGGATACTGTGGTAACCATGTTCGTTCAACATGAACCCAATAGAGCACGTATGGAACGTAGTGGAAAGGTCAATTCGCACCCAAGAAGTTGCACGAACAAATACCAGGGAACTGTGGCGGGCTGTTCAGACGTCATGGCTCAAAATCTCTCCAGCCGTCTTCTGGCCACATGTGGAAGCCATGCCACGTCGAGCTGCTGCACTTCGCCAGGTTAGATGAAGTATAAATGATGCTAAGGACGCATCCCATGAATTTCAGCACTTCAGTGTATTTTGTAATTCCACGTTTTGTTTCCAAGGTGACCAATAATTTAAGCGTAAGCTAAAGTACAAATATATCCTGTTCAGTACATCATTCGTTTCCGTACAGTTTTGTTTCGTTGTGAAATGTTCTGCTGTTTACTTTGGTTGAAGTTAAAAGAGTAATTTGAATAACAAACTGTTTTTTGCCCTTTGGTTTCCAAAAAAAAAAAAAACGGATAGCGACGTTGCATTTCAAAATTAAATTATTATACCTATTTTTCTATGTGACTTGTAAAGCAAATATTAAAATACCTGGTTCTCGTACTGCCCCTGGCACTGAAAGAGTTCAATAACATTTCCCCATTTGATAAATATAGTTCAAAATCTGCTCATTAAAAGTAAGGACGGCACACGAGCAAAGATCCGCATTCCATCTGGTGCTATTTCATAGTTAAACATTGAAAATGCATGTGAATCCGCTATGAAATAAAATTGATTTACTACATTTTTTTAGATGTTATTAATCGGGACCACTTTTACTCACCATAAACAATACTCAAGGTTCTTAAATATATCATTAAGTTGGGTTCATTAGCGATCTACTCTCATTAGCTTTTTCATTTCACGTCACTCTGGAGGAACTGAGCGGAAGCAAAACATAGCGTACATACATAACTTAGGGCACAGGGGAGAACTTAAAAGTTTGTATGAGTAAAAGCTAAACTTTTCTCCTCTTAAATGTTTTCACTTAGTCACGCAATTACTAAAGAAAAAAATTCCAGTTCAGAATGAATTGCTGACTAATATAAAATAGCCAATTTCACGGTTTGTCATGTGCGCTTCTTAAACGACGTGGTGGGGAACCTGAGATTGTCGCCAAACTAAATTATGATATTCAGTATATGTACAAAATATTCCCGGATGATTTATAATTTGCACTGTTTTAATATGCTGATTAATACCACTTTTATGTTATGTAGATATGTACGCTCCAGAGGCGTGACCGTCAAAATTCAAGATCTTGGAATTTTGAGCATTCACAAAGAATTGTCGTCGCTTTGATGATAACGGGCTTCTAAAAACGTTTTTTCGAAATTTTGCTTTTTCACATGTATCTTTAAGTCTTTGATTTTCAGCTTGTAGTTGTTTCGTGTTTAGTAATATCTGCTGCATTTCCACTGACTGTTTAGAATATTCATAATATGTTTCACACAGAAAATAATTTTCGCTTAAATTGCAGTAGAAACGTTCTTGCAAAATTAGGTTTCTTGGGAATGTGTGATAAATAATACCAATTCTTTTCTTTTCTTTTTATCTGAGGTGCAACGGTCAACAGCACAATTAAGCATCGTTCTTACTATATGACAGCATATTGTGAAGTCTGCTTACAAACACACGCAGCAATAGACGATATCTGGTTACCCGAAGGATGTAAGTTTCAACACTTACGACTTTTCTAGCACAACGCTAAACATTTGTTAACACAACAGTTTTTTCCCAGCGCCAAATAAATTCGAAACTCCCCATCACAAATAATTGATAAAATACCACTAAATAAAACACAGGAGTAATAGCTAATGAATGTAAACGAACCATCGTAGTAAGCAATTTCCCTCTAAAGATCTACGACATGCGCCAGTCACCCAAAAAGCCTTCCCTACTGCGCATCGAAATGGTCCTTCTTCAAAAAGTTTATTTTGTCATTAGCAATTACATCACAGCCCACTAGAAAGAGGAGGCCCTGGAACGAACAAATGTCATATGACCAAAAGGGTATTAGCTTTGTGAAATTTCTCCATGTTTTTCCCGCAAAAGAATTCAGTTATTATTCTAGTGATTAAAGTCTCTTAAAACCCCTTTTTGCATCATGTTTCCCAGTCAAAACTACTTTATTCTTGTACCAATTTTGTGAAAAACATGTAACTGGATGTAATATTAAATTTCGTGTAGGGTTTACATTACTATATACATATATGTCACTCTAAATATAATTTGCTTGCAGCAATAAAACGTAATAAATATTTACATTTCATAAGCTGAAAATTGAGGCTACCTTGATCACGTAACCTTTTGTTTCAGGGCCTCTTCTTTCCAGTAGGATATGCAATTACATAAAGACCAATTAATATGAGAAAAATTAAAAAACAGCCCTACCGAAAGGAGTTCGGAAAAAAATTAGCAACTAAAAAAAAGCTGCTTTGCTCTTTTTATATAACTTTTTTATGAGTTTTAAACTAAACGTTATTAAAACAAATTCAAGTCTAATAATGAGAATTCGAATATTATGAATAATATAGTAAAACGCATGACTTTGAATCATTATTTCAAGATTTACATTTAAACGATGTCGGAATGAAACTCAAAACGTGATATGTGTAATTTTAAACAATGACACCACCCAGGCGATGCAATCGTCTGCACGCTGGCTTATGAATATTCGTTCGGTATGGTACCCTTCAGTAAAGAATCCTGTTCCTGTCTGGTTTCTGGTGATTCACGTTCTGTATTTGCCGATCGACGGTCTGTTTCTGGCGACACACTGGAGAGTGGACGAATCCTTGTTTCTTTCGCCGCCGCCACAGCGCCCGTTAAGCTGTCACCATGGTATATGTTGCTATTGCGCATGACACCAAGTCACCTCTGGTCCGCATCACGGGCATAGTTAGAACTGCACGATACGCGACCGATGTTCTACAGCCCATTTTGACACCGTTCATGAATAGCCTACCGCATGCCATTTTCCAGCAATAACACGCCCGTGTGCACACCGATCGATTCTTTAGGCAATGTTTGCAACATGTTGAAAAATTGCCATGGCTAGCAGAATTGCCATATTTATCCCGAATCGAGATCCTGTGTGGCCATATTGGACGTCGTCTGCAAAAAAATCGGACTGCGCACGATCTCGATGAATTATGGGAGCAAGTCAACTGTGTTTGGTTTTTCATTCCTCAGGAACGTAACCGGCTAATGTATGACACAATGCCACGCGGTATCGCTGCCTGTAATGCCGTTCACGCAGGCGCAACCACTAACTGAATCCATAGTACTGCATTATCTCATCTCATACACACTGTATCTGGCTGAAAATAAAAGCAAGGTAAACCTTTACGTATCCCTATGTGCAAACTCATTTTCATCCCTCTGAAATCACTCCTTTTAGGTGGGGAAATTTCTATGTCGAGCAACGTATATAAAAGAGTTGAAAGTATTGTGCACATATTTGAAATTTCTAAGAATTTTCATCAACTCCTTTTTTCTTGAATATGAGCTAAGGTTATCACTGAAAACGGTTTTACAGGTGATATCTTTAGCTGCAGACAGAATTTTGTTGATGTCGAAAAGTTTGTAATTTCAGGCGATCATTTGTTCTTGTTTTCTGAAAGGACGAAAACATTTAGTTTCCTTTGATACAGTCCAAGCACACTCCATGTTGCAATTCTATGCCTTTTTGTGGGGCTTTACTTTAATTCCAGATAACATCATCAACGGAGCTTCCTAAAAGATTTTTCCCATTTACATCATAAGATCCCGGATTACTTACAAACGGTCCTTCCTCTTTCCCAGTCGCATTTGGGGTAGTTATTGGCCAGTGGGCCGCTACCATTCAGTATCATTTCTACTTCCGTAGGTATGTTTTTACGGGATAGGTTGTCTGTTATTTTTCCAACTCTGCGCATTTATCCGGGCTTGGCATGCAAGACTGAAAACTGAAACAAATGGCTGAGTATTCTTTGATATTGCATGAATATATTTTTCTACCAGCTTCTACATATTATGTGTGTTTCTAGTTGGCTGTCTGCCTGCTTTGAAAAGGCCCTCTGATGGATGGAAAGCTTGGTTTATGTTCTACGCCAAGATATTCGTTTTAATAATACAGTTATACGTTTTAGAGAATAGTTGGTGCTTAGTTCCTTATTATTAATTAGAAGTGATATGAATATTATTTTTTCGGTGAATGTTATCTGACACAAATGGTATATTTCTGAAATCAAGGTTTTATCAGTAGTACATGAGAAAAAAAAGAGGAAATTGAAGCGGGGATGGAGAAGAAAACGGAAAGCATCCGCAATAATTAGTTGTCATCAAACAAAGATATTCGGTCTTTCCACGTTTATAAGTGAGTCACTGAAAAATTCTCATTAACCGCCACCTGGAGTCGAACCCAGGGTCTTCCAGTTACGCGCCAGATATGCTTCCGCTACACCACAGCGGCCTAGAATTCCTCCAGACTCACACATGCTAACTGCCAAGCCAAGTTGGCAGGTTGCGGATAATGAGAACTTTTCCGTGACCCACTTATAAACGTGGAAAGAGCGTATCTTTGTTTGATGTATCTGATCCACATTAAATTTCTGTATTAATAAATTAGTTGTCATTTGCGTTTTACTGATTTTCGTAATCATGACAAAACATTTTGAAAAAACTGTTGCTCGAAATTCTTTGCAAAGGAAGTGAGCTAAAGCTCATGAAAAATAATGTTTTTACCCACTACCTGATCTCTAAATATTTCTTTATATTAAATAATAAGAATGAAATATTTCAATCTAATTACTGCGAACCGTTACTTTTGTTGTATTAAACAACATGTTTTAAGTTTTGGGAATACGAACAAGTGAAAATGAAGTTAATTATATAAAACTGGCAACCCCCTTAGTACTGATTTATATTAGTGTATTCTCAAATTGGGATGTAAGGTCAGGTGATGCGCAACATCACAGCATCTCATTGAAAAATGGCAACCCCGCCTTTCCGTGGTGCATCTTGTTCCCACTAAAGGGGCTCTGACGACCGCAAATAGCGGTATAACTACACCATCGGGATTAGAGGAAATGCTATCCCACATTTACCAACCGACTAGGCCAGCGTGGTGAGCTATGCCCAAAGCCCACCAAAATGACTCTATGCCCAAACCCCACCAAAATGACTCCACTACTTAAATCTTGGCCCTCAGTCTCCGGCAGCTGGAATGCACGTGGCCAAGGCAGCGACCAGCGCGACATGAAGGCAGAGGGTGCTAAAAATCACCGGAGGACCGGACTACGCTGCCATGTGATACTGACCTTGGCTACTTACAATGGACGCTCCCTATCTTCTGATTCAACAATGGACGCTCCCTATCTTCTGATTTAACAATGGACGCTCCCTTTCTTCTAATTCAAGGCTTCTTGAATTGGAAGAGGAACTACAAAGTACCAAGTGGGACATCGTCGGGCTACGTGATGTAAGGAGAAAAGGAGAAGATATCATTGAACTGAAAAGTGGACATCTCTTCTACTATCGTGGGACAGATACTGGCAAAACTAGTGGTGTTGGATTTATAACAAACAAGAAACTAAAGGATAAAGTTGTAGAAGTTGAAAGTTCCTCTGACAGAGTTGCACGACTCGTTATCCAACTCTCAAGAAGATACCAGGCTCAGATTATTTAAACTTATGCACCTACCACAAGTTCCTGAAGAAGAAATTGAAGAATTTTACGAGGAAATTTGTCATCTAAGTAATAAAGGCAAGCAGCACTTAATGGTAATTATGGGAGATTTCAATGAAAAAGTAGGGAAACAGCAACAGAATGAAACTTCAGTAGGTAAATTCGGTCACGGCAACATAAACCAGCGTGGAAATACTCTCGTAGAGTTTGCATAAGCAGAAAGGTTTTTCATCATGAACTCCTTTTTCAAGAAGAGCCACACAGGAAATGGGCATGGAGACATCCAAATGGGACGACGAGAGAAATTGATTTTATTACGTGTATTAAAAAATTCGTCATAGATGACTGCAGTGTGCTGAACATGTTTAACACAGGTAGTGACCATACATTGGTGAGATGTAAGATGCACCTCAACACTAAACTCGAACGTGGCAATCTCATAGGACAAACAAAATGTATTGACATAACAAAGCTTAAAAAACACCATAATACCTTCAAGTTGAAACTGAAGAACAGATTCTCTGCTTTAGAAGGCCTAACATCGGAAGACGTGCATATTTCTGAAGTTAACAAAAAGTAACCAAAGTTCTTATGGAAACAGCAACAAAATTAGCTGGGTCTAAGAACCAGTTGCATGTGAACAAATTATCAGGAAAAACAAAAATGTTGATGCAAAAAAGAAGAGAGATAAGGAAAACGAAAGATGTAACTTCCAAAGTGGAATATATAGAGCTATGCAAAACAGTACGAAAAAGTATCACTGAAGACGTTAGGAAATTCAACTGTGAACTAGTGAGGAAAGCAATTGAAAACAACCAAAGCCTAAAGATAGCAAAGGGACATCTCAGTAAGGGAAGAAAACAGATTATGGCACTGAGAAAAGAAGATGGTTCTTTAACAAAAAATAGAGGGGGAATTTTGACTAGAGTGAAATATTTCTACTCCAAATTATGTGAAAGGGATGATACATATACTACAGACATCATGAGAGGTACCAGTACCAGAATATTTCCAGTCCTCACAGCAAAAGTTGCACATGCAATCAAGAACATGAAGCGGGGAAAAGCTCCAGAAGATAGAATTACTGTAGACCTCATACAAGAAGCATGTGGAGAAATTGAGACAGTACTCGCCCAAGTTTTCACTCGATGCCTTAATGAAGGGAAGATTCCTGAGAATTGGAACAAAGCTACATTGATCCTGCTACATTAGAAAGGTGAAACTGAAGATCTCAGGAACTATAGACCTATCAGCCCCCTATCAGTGGTCTATAAATTCTTCACTAAAGTTCTTTCACACCGCTTAAAGGTAACACTGGACATGGCTCAACCGAGAGAACAAGCTCGATTTAGGAGTGGCTACAGCACTATAGATCATATCCACGCACTGAGAGAACTAATTGAAAGAGAGAGGGAATATGAACTTCCATTGTGCATGGCTTTTACCGATTATGAAAAGGCCTTTGATTCGGTGAAACCATCAGCTGTTACAATGGCTTTGAAATCCGGCGGTATTGAAAATGCATACATTAATATTATTAATAACATCTATGAAAATGCAAGTGCAAAGATTCGGCTGTTTGAAAATACAACACACATAAAAATTGAATAGGGAGTGAGACAAGGAGACACCATATCTCCCAAGCTCTTTAATGCCACATTGGAAAATGTCTTTGAATCACTGAACTGGGAAAACAAAGGGATAATGTTTAATAGAAATTATCTAACTCACCTTCGTCTTTCTGATGATGTAGTCATTTTTGCAACTACCCCATCAGAGCTGCAGAGTATGATCCAGGAACTTGCTGACAGGAGTAAAGAAGTGGGGTTAAAAATGAACTTTCAGAAGACAAAAATGATGTACAATGTTTTTACAAGAAATAAAGATTTATCAATCGATGGAGAAACGCTGGAAATATCAGATACCTACATTTATCTTTGACAGCAGATGTCAAGTAAGGGTCACATTGATGAAGAAATTAATCGGCGTATAAAACTTGCTTGGACAGCTTTTGGAAGAAACTGCATAATTTTCAAGAGCAATATGCCATTATGTCTTAAAAGAAAAGTGTTTGATCAATGCATCCTTCCAGTGGTTACGTATGGTGCAGAGACGTGGACCTTAACTAAAAGAGACATACAAAGGCTGCAGACAACTCAAAGAGGCATGGGGAGGTGCATGCTTGGTGTATCCAGGAGAGATAAGAAGAGGAACTCGTAGTTCCGAAAAATGACAAGAGTGAAAGACATCATGATCAGAGTTAAATCCCTGAAATGGCAATGAGCTGGACATGCTGCCAGAAGGACAGACTATAATGAATAAGCTTTCTTCTATGCTTCTTCTACTGTTTGTTGTTTGTTAATTATATCATGAATAAACTTTCCTACTAGTTGTGTAGTAATAATAATGAACAAACTTTTAACTGGTAGTAATGTTGTAGTAGTAATTAAGATGAATAAAGTCTTATGCTGGTTGTTAATAATAACAACTAATGAAATAAACCTAACAGCCAGACAGAGATCTGACAAAACTATGAACTGAGAAAAACGTACTTACAACAACTTTTCAGTAGGGAAACTCCAGATATGATCCAGCATACACTTCACACACAGCTACTCAATAACACGTAGCTCCTTGCGCATACACAGAAAGCTCTCTCACGTATAAACAACACCTCTCTACCACATAAACAAAAGCTCTCTACCACATAAACAAAAGCTCTCTCAGGTATCGTTGAACACACCTATTTATACTGGCTACCACCACGTCATGACTTACACTCATTGCCAGATCTCATTCAGCGGGAGAAATAACATCTATTTCAGTAAGAAGATAATTTACATAGAAAAATAAAATAACCAGAGATAGTAAAATCAAAAGGAAAGTGAATCTAGAGTATACGTTACATCATCTCCCCCTTAATTTTTTTCCCCGAAAAACCTATCAATTTTGGAGTGTAAGTCTTACACTTCGTTGACTGACGTTTATCGACCTCTTTTTTGTTGTTGTTTTGGTGGCAGCAGTATGTACAATCTCAAACTTGGCATGACAAAATCAAGAAATCTGTATTCGTCTGTGAAACACTTTGTATACTTGAACAAAACAAACCTGCATCGGCATACCTTTATTTTATTCTGCGTAGCAGGAATCACTTTTTAATTTCAAATTACGTCCTCATATTATCGTTGAATACAAACCAACTGTATCAGCAGCGAAGATTGCCTGGAGCTGCCTAACAGTAACAATTTTCATTATTATCCCTATGCACATATATATAGATTTCAAATTACGTCCACATATTATCGTTGAATACAAACTAACTGTATCAGCAGCGAAGATTGCCTGTAGCTGCCTAACAATAACAATTTTTATTATTTTACACCTTAGCACATATATATAAAAAAAATTTGGATTAGTAGATGGACATAGAAGAAATATAAAAAAAAACACATATATACACAAAAACAATGCATAGGCCCACACGAAAAAAAGAAATTCTGACACGCCAACTGGTCGTGCAGGAAAAACAACAAACGGAGAAAAGAACCTGTCCACGAGAACTTACTTATCTCGAGGACGCATAAAAAACTCTAGTACGATAACGTTTTCCAGGCCTAATCGGACTGGTAAATTCAGGTGGTGTAGATCTCTTTAAGGACGTGACTGGATCATCTGTAGTCTGTCGGTCAAGAAATCCCGGCGGCTGACAGGAACGGTCAGGAACGGCTGAAGTCTGTCGGTCAGGAAATCCCTGCGTCTGACAGGAACGGTCATGAACGGTCATGAACGGCTGAAGTTTGTCGGTAAGGAATTCCCTGCGGCTGACAGGAACGGTCAGGAACGGCTGAAGTCCGTCGATCAGGAACGGCAGAAGTCTGTCGGTCTGGAAATCACTGCGGCTGACAGGAACGGGCTCCCCGAGGCTTTTTATATGTAGTCCCTTTGTGCTGGGGCCCGTGTTGTCCTTCCAGCATTCTTTTGGAGGGACGTGGCTCCGGCCACATCGTTTGTTTTCGCTTTCTACCTCGTGGCATGAGAGTAGAAGCAGGCATCGGCCCTGTTTGCCCTGAGCGTAGGTTCCAGGGGCTAAACCCGGGCGGATGCAACGATCTCTGCCTTCGTCGCTGTTGCGGCGAAGCAGATTGGGGAGACAAGTTGCATTTTTGACCAGCTTTTGGTGTTGCTGGACGGTTTGTAATTTGTGTCTGACGTTTAGGAATCGTCAAACTATTGTCCATAACTGATAAATCAGAAATATCCGATGACCCTGAGTCGCTGCTGTAAGTTAGTGGTCGTGCAGGGCGATGTTTATTTCTGCCTATAGGAATACTCTCTGACGAGGTATTCAAGGGAGTATGAGCTTGTGGTGGTGCAGAGTTTTTAGGAAACGGTGCAGCAATAGTCTTGGCAATGGTTGGAGGGAAAAGAACGATACTAGCATTTGAAGAACTTGATTCGAGCCTTCGTCTTATGGGAGAATCAGGTTCCGTGTTTGGAAGCCCGTCTTGAGGAGGGGAGGGTGAAGAAAAAATCACTGGAGATTCTTCAAAAATGTTTGTCGGTTCGTCCAGAATTTCTGGAGGTTGATCGTGAAATATAGACTTTTGAGTCTGTGGAACAGAAGGTTGAGTAGGGTTGATGATAAAATCTATATTTCGTTCATGATACTTGCGACACTGAGCAACGTGCACGTATTGAAATTGATTGTCAGGTTTTTTAAGAATAATGTTATTTTCAAACACATTTGCCACCCGATATGAACCTTCGTAGCTGGGTGCAAATTTCCTCACTAAAGTATGAGAAACAAAAGACTGGAAGTGCGTTTCCACGAGAGTGAGATCTCCAACAACAAGATCTGGTTCCCTACGCTTAGTATTATAGTATCTTGCTTGAGCCGCTTGTGCTCCTAGCATTGCAACACGAGCTTTTTCTGCCATGAGTCGTACTGATTGCGGAGTTGGTCGCTGGTTTAGTTCGTCGATAATCCTCGTTAAATTTTCAAAAGGGGTCTTAATTTTGCGACCCAGAAAAAGTTCTGCAGGAGTAATTTTAGTAGATTCGTGAACAGACGAGCGGAGGGTGAACAAAAAAAGCTCAAGATGTTCATCCCATCGCTCGTGATGATCCTTGACAAATGTAGCAATCATTTTCACTAGCGTGCGGTTTACTCGTTGCGCAGGATTACTCTGGGGAGGATATGGGAAAATGAATTTAACCTTAATGTGTTGTCTCGCACACATTCTTTCAAAAATGTCAGAAATAAATTGGGGACCATATTCCGAAACTACTTTATTAGGTACACCATGTCTAGAGAATACTTCATTAATTAACACATTACAAATAACTTCTGCCGTAGCGGCTTTAATGGGAAAAACTTCAACCCATTTAGAAAAATTATCAGTTAATACTAAAACGTAACGAGCTTTGTTTTTAACAGATAAAGGATAAGGTCCCAATAAATCTATTGAAATAATGTCAAAAACATGAGAACTTGAACTAGATTTCAAGTGACCGGCCGGTCTTACATTACGGTAATTAATAATCTGACACAAGTGACATGATTGAACGTATGCGAGCACACTTTGGTACATGCCAGGCCAATAGGCAACATCCCGCAATTTACAACGGGTCTTGCGAATACCTAATTGGCCTGCAAGAGGTTTGTCATGAAATTCGTTTAAAAAGGCCATTCTAAGGGTTCGCGGAATACATGGGCGAAACTCTGCCCTAGTAGTCCTAGATTTCGTATAGTAAAGAAGACCGTCTATGACTTCAAAATGCTGTGACCTCCTAGCCAGAGAAGGATCACTTTGTAGGGGCGAACCCGCAAGCAAAAAATTATAGATATCCCCAAAATCTGGATCATTTATTAATTCTGCCATTATCTGCTCTCTGGATGTTATATCAGCTATTAGAAGTAAAGGCTGACATCCAGGAGTAGTTTCTGTGGGAACCCCACTAATCGGAACGCGAGACAATGCGTCCGGTAATTGATTCTTATGACCTGGTAGGTACGAAATTTTGATATTGCTCTCTTGTAACTTAAGAGCCCACTTCATAAGTCTTTGAGAGAGATGCTTAGCAGAATTCAAATACTGAAGGGCAGAATGATCCGTAATTATGTTAACTGTCAATTCGTTAAGATAACATTGAAATTTGTCAAGAGCATACACTACAGCAAGACATTCACGTTCCGTAGCTGAATAATTGCGTTCAGCTTTGGCTAAAGTACGAGACGCAAAAGCTATTGAATGCCCAGCTTGTGACAAAACGCAACCAAGACCAACTCCGGATGCATCAGTATAAATATCAAATTCCTTAGTATGATCCGGGAAAGCCAACACCGGAGGCTGGGTCAACGCAGACTTCAGTGTTTCAAATGCAGCGTTAGCCTCAGGTGTTCAAACAAACTTCTTGTATTTACGTTTCAAAGCATACAATGGCTCACAGATTGTAGCATAAGCGGGGACGAACTGCTGATACCATCCGGTCATTCCCAGAAAGCGTGATAGTTCTTTTGCTGTTTTAGGCGGAGGAAAGTCAACAATAGGTCTAATTTTTTCATTATCCGTAAATAAGCCGTGGGGAGTGATTTTCAACCCCAGATATACAATCTCGTCCCTCGCTATCTGGCATTTACTAGGTTTTAACGTCAAGCCAGCATTGTATATGAGTTGGAACACCTGTTTGAGCAAAGAAAGGTGCTCGTCAAAAGTCTCGGATGTAATAATAATGTCATCCAAATATACATGCACATGGGGACCCAGAACAGGTCTGAGAACCGTATCCATAAGCTTTTGGAAAGTAGCAGGTGCAGAAGCTAATCCAAAGGGCATACGTAGGTATTCATAAGCCCCAAAAGGAGTCACAAAGCCTGTTTTATCGACGGAGTCTGGATGTACCGCCACCTGTTAATATCCACTCGCCAAATCCAAGGTTGACATGCATTTAGTTGATGACAGGTAGTGGATAATTGATCGTTTTTGTGACTTGGTTGAGCTTGCGGAAATCTGTCACTAAACGAAATTCATTGGGTTGTTTCTTTGGAACCAAAAAGGCAGGCGCAGCCCAGGCGCTTGTTGATTCCCTTATTATGCCCTGTTTAATCATCTCAGAAATTTGACGTTGTATTTCCTGTTTCTTATGGGGAGCACAAGGGTAAGGTTTCGTCGCTATCGGTTTCGAACCATCAGTGTCAATGACATGATAAACCACCTGTGTGAAACCAGGTTGATCAAAAAATAAATCAGGGCTTTCCTGCAAAAGTAGAGAAAGCTGGTTTCGTTGCCTCTCATTCAATTGGTTACTCAATAACAAACTCGTTATGTCTATAGGATCCGTAGGAATCACTTCGACAGGTTCCGGAAAGGAAATAACATGTTGTACGAAATCCAGGGTAACTTGAAAAGTATTAATAAAGTCCATGCCGATTAGACATTTAACAGGTAGTTCGTCTATGAGCAGGAAAGAATGCGTGAAACGAGCCTTTCCCAGCCCTAGAGATAATGTGACAGTTCCTGTGATACTGAAGATTTCGTTAATTGCACCTCGCAAATACTGCGTCGCAGGCTGAACGAGTATTGCAGGAAAATTGTCAGTGCAAAACTTCGTATTTAGGGCTGATATTTCAGAACCAGTGTCGAACTTTGTTTCGACAATAATATCTTCAATGGTCAAGAACACATCAGGCAACTGAGGAGTTCGGACAGTCACTAATACTGTTTTAGGGTCAGAATGCTTGGTATCAGGAAGCAGGACCGACCCTTAGTCTACTTCCTTTGGAAGTTTAAAGGATTCCTGGTTGGATTATCATGCGGTCTGAAACCTCGGCCCTGCCGGGTATCGGGAAAATTTTCACGATGAGGAAAACTGCGTGAAAACTGCTGCGGGAACTCCGCATGTCTGTTGACATTTTCATTTCTATTACTTCTTCCCTCAGCACGGGCAGAAAAATCATCATTGCCCTGAGCATGAAAACGTTCCGACTTCTGCGGATTGGAACGGGGTCGAGCATACTGTGCACTTGTACGGTACCCAGAAAATTGTTCAGAAACTCGCGGTTGGTGTACCACTCTTCTATGTGGTGGAACGTATGAAGCTTGGGCGTGCACTTATGTACGCTCGCGTTGAATGTCATTAGGCCTATTATGCCGCTGAGGATATTCGTAATAAGCCTCGCGGGGTGCCCGAGCATGGTGAGTTGGACCATGTTTGCCGTGTCGCTCTTCATACGTTCGTATGAGGCGAAGGCATTCATGAATTATAGCAGGGTGTCGAACCTCAAGAAAATCCTGTAGAAATGGATCGAGCTGCTGCGATAGGGTGTCCAACATGTCGACATGACTGGCATGTGGATCCCATAAGTTATACAAGCGTGTTGTTTCCAAAGCAAATGCAACAGGGCTATCGTTGGGTCCTTGCTGACGAGAAAAAGTTGTTGTGCAAGGCTAGCTCGACTGAGGCCGAAAGGAAAGACATCCAAAAATTCCGCGCGGAAATTCTCATAATGAGAATCCCGGTTCGACACTCTCCACTGCCGATACCAGGTCTTAGCGGTATCCTTTAAGCAAGTGCCTGGGATTTGCACTTTGCAGTCTTGAGGAATATTGTAGAGATCAAAATGATCTTCCTAATCCTCGAGGAATTTTAAGGATCTCTCCAAACCATTGAAAAGAATTGTTCCTGCCTGCGGCACGAAATGGGCAAGCATTCTGCTTCGCTGAGAGGATTGAACTCCCTCAGATACGACCCGCGGCTCAGAGTGATAGGAAGCTGGTGCATTACGAAATTGTGAAGAATGCCTGGGCACTTGGAAATCATTATCAGTAAAGTGAGCCCCACAGGCTTCTTGCAAATTGTCAAAAAAAAAAAAACACCATCACCATCGAAACTTGCCTTAGGGTGAAATATTGAAGTTGTCTCAGGTAGTGAAGACATGGGTAATAATTGTCAAGACCTCGTGTTCGAGAAAAGTTCGGGCGCCAATTATAATGAATAAGCTTTCTTCTAAGCTTCTTCTACTGTTTGTTGTTTGTTAATTATATCATGAATAAACTTTCCTACTGGTAGTGTAGTAATAATAATGAACAAACTTTTAACTGCTAGTAATGTTGTAGTAGTAATTAAGATGAATAAAGTCTTATGCTGGTTGTTAATAATAACAACTAATGAAATAAACCTAACAGCCAGACAGAGATCTGACAAAACTATGAACTGAGAAAAACGTACTTACAACAACTTTTTATTAGGGAAACTCCTGATATGATCCAGCATACACTTCACACACAGCTACTCATAACACGCAACTCCTTGCACATACACAAAAAGCTCTCTCACGTATAAACAACAGCTCTCTACCACATAAACAAAAGCTCTCTCAGGTATCGCTGAACGCGCCTATTTATACTGGTTACCACCACGTCATGACTTACACTCATTGCCAGATCTCATTCAGCGGGAGAAATAACATCTCGTTCAGTAAGAAGATAATTTACATAGAAAACTAAAATAAACAGAGATAGTAAAATCAAAAGGAAAGTGAATCTAGAGTATACGTTACAAGACCATCGATGGACAGCCGAAATTTTAGATTTGATTTCAAGGTACAGGGAAAGACCCAGAAGATGACCACATGGATGATGGGTGGATGAAATTCGAAAGTATGCGGGAGTAACATAGAGGAGACTGGCACAAGACAGACCATTGTGGAAGAAGCTTGGAGAGACCTTCGTCCAGCTGTGGAATTATAATGGTTGACAATGATGATGATGATAATGATTCTCAAATTACTAAAATTTAATAGGGGAATTTTATGCATTTTTTAAATAAGATAAATTATGCATAGGTCTGGTTAATATGAAAACATTGTTACTAGAGACCATACGAGCTGTGGAAAATTAAAAAACTTAGTTTTTCAACAATTTCTTTTCTCCCTTTGTAATTATATTGAACTTTTAATTATTTTCTAAATTCAGATGTTCCAAGATTTCCAGCACAATGACCATATTATTCATTATTCCCTATCAAACTGGAGACAAGTACCATAAATCGTTATAATGATTAAAGATGTATAAGGAATGATGTGCTTTCTTCGGCAGTGAGCTCTGAGTGTTTTTCTGTTCGTAAGGTAGGAGCTTGCTCCGTTCTTCTTTCTCAATGTGTGGTGTGAAGGCATGGTATAACAAACAGCATAAATTGTAAAGGAGTGTAAGAAATTCAGAATAAAATTTCTGAATTTTATGCCATAGTTCTTTTTAATAGTTCTGTGGTGCAGAACATCGAGGTACGGAAACTTAAATGAAAATTGCGAATAATGATGGAATTTCCTTTAAAGATTTGACTAATGTTTTACTGTATGTCCGCGATACAAAATTTAAAATGTTTGGTTGTTCGGAAAATATGTTTAGAAACAATGGAAAACGCCCTGATAATTGAAAAAAATAATCAAACATCAGGTAGTAACATACCCTTGCGATTCCATAGTTTGAAAGATTGATAGTGGTCAGTCGAACTAATTTGGGGGAATGTGGTTAGATTTTGTTTTTCCAAACACTGCTATTTAGCACACAGAATGTCAAAGTTCTCGGTTTAAGCGTTTGATGATGCAACAAATCCATGTACTTTCACCTCATTCTGTAAAGAACATGCTGCGTTTTTTATAATCCTTTTCCGCCGTACCGTGAAATTAACGATTACACGACTGCAACGCACAGCTGGTTCCAACGATAGAAACCTTCGGATTACAGATTCCACATCAACCACTTAGAGCATCCCCGGTCTCGCTGTGGTCTAAGCAATGGCTTCTGATCATTCGTCCAAAACAGGTCCGGGTTCGATTCCCGGTGAAGCATGGATGTTGTGTTTGTCCTACAGCACTGGCTCTCTCCCTTTCCTTTAACCACTGACCCTAAATTAGGGACGGGCGACTGCTTATAGCCCATTGGGTTGCACACGTGGTCCGTTAAACCTACAATCAAAAATGAATTTAAAAAAAAAAACACGAGTAAATTGCCGTCTTTCTAAGAAGTGTATCACAGGTATAACATCTGGTAATCATATGGGGCACCGTCCGAACTGTGTGGAGTAAGGAGTTCGATCTTGACTCCTTCAATTTATAGTATTTCACTGCTGACCATTTGAGACAAGTGACTTGTTTCGTTATCAACTTGCAGAAAAGTTCGTTGCCTATTGATCAATGCTGCGTTGAAAAAATTAAAGGATATTGCTGATATAGAAATTTTTCTCGTTTTACATTGGCAAAAAGGTGGAATGCTAGTAAAAGGATAATAGTATTCGATCCAATGTTCTGATTTGACTACACGTTGAATAAATCGCACTGGAATTCATAGGCGAGTACCTGTATTTTTTCATTGGCAATAGTTTAAAGTTCAGCTCAGCTACACATAGCGAGCGATGGGGCTGTCAGATCATATATCTTATTCACCAAGACATCATATTCAAGACGCAAAACCAAATTACAAAAAAAATTTCTTCGGAATATTCTTTTGGTCATTTCTACGCAGGGTGTTCTGTAAGTTTCAAGTCTAACATACAATGACAATATTTTATTTTTAAAAAGCTCATCTCTGTTATTCCATATAGTCTTCCCTGATTTTAATATCCTGGTTGTTCATGTCATAGTAATGGCGAATTCCAAATGAAAAACATGTTCTACCTTTCTCGTCAAACCAATATTACGTTACCTTCTTCAGTTCAAAATCATCATCAAACTGCTTGTGTCGCCTGATATTTTTTAAAAGGAAAAATCACTAGATTCAAAGGCGGGTGCGGAAGTAATAATAAGCCATATTCTGTCCTAGCTTACATGGAAACATCGGCTGTATGGATTGGAGAACTGTCGTGGAAACGCATAACGCCTAGTCGGTATTTTGCTCACCGTTTTCTTTGATGGCTTCATTCCATTGTCGTAAAAACGCAGAATTATATGCTGCATTCATACTCCTTTTATGATGCAAATGATTTATTACGAGCAATCTTTCTGAGTCCCAAAATATGGTGGCCATATTCTTCCATGCTGATGATTGTTCTGTTGTTGATCCGTGATGCTTTACAATGCATGCTCTTTTGTTTAGTATCAGGCTCCCAATCATGAAGCCAAGTTCATCACCAATCACAACACAGGAATAGAAGATAACTGGATCGCGGTTAATGTGGTCATGTTGGACCCGACTTTCTTCTTTCAAACTGATTATTCTTCTTCTCAAGTTTCAAAATACAGGAATTCATCTCGGAGGTTAAGGATGTCAAAAATGCCGTATAATTTTTGTCGTCCTTAACCTCTGAGACAAAATGGTCCAAACACAGAAGGTGCTTAATTTCAGATCTTCAGCAATCTGTACGATAATGATTCGCTGTTTTAACATCACCAAGTTCTCCAATTTCTGGCAAATTTCTCCCGTGGTCATATCAACTGAGAGTTTTGCGCGATTATCGCTATAGAAGGAGTTAGTTTCTTTCTAGTTTAAAGAGTGCAGCAAATCTTTTGATTGTGGCATATGAAAGGGCACCACCACCGACGTACAGACGGACCATCCGTTGATGAATACAACTTTGAACTTCACCTTCTTTCGACGAAAATTCAATCACCGCTTGTTTCTGAAATTCCATCTGTCTCTCATCCATTTTCACCTTATAGACTTCTATAGATTGTAGCGTTGCCTCAAATGCTGACACAGCTACCAGACGAGGTTTTTACGTAACTAAAAGGCGATGAAGGACTTTATAATACTTGCGTCAGCCACCAACGACTATTTTCAAGGTCACGCTCAGAGGTTATTAAATCAGCTGTGTTTTTTGTGAAGGAAACATAGGAAAAGGAATTCAACTACTGCGGCTCGTACCACTGCATTTGAAATGCTGGACGTAATTTTCTATGTCTATAAACTCACCAAATATGTTTAAAAGTGTTTCGGATCTCAGAGGCGTGACAGCAAAATTCTGTATCATCAGTGTACAGCTCATGGACTAGGCTAGGATTAAAGAAGGTAGCCATGAGAGTTTAACAAAGGCTCATTAAAGATCTATTAGAGAAACTTGTTTTCCATTTGAAAGCACAGCTCCACACCCGTCCAAAGGATGACACAGTTTTATCTCAGTAAATGACAATATTTAAGAAAGGAAAGAATGGCTCAGGCAAAACACCCTCATTGTTCTTAAATGTAAACAATTATTTTGCTAAAGATATGGTACAATGTTCATTTTCACAAAACTTTCACACAAATGTCCTTAGGCACAGCTTGAGTCGTATCATTTTGTGAGCTCAAAGGAAAGACACTACATTTTGAAAATCGCCCCAAGTCCGAACATTGATATCCAGAGAGTGAGAAACAAAACTGAAAAAGAGAAACCTTATATAATTATCTTTTCAGCCAATTAATGAGTAATTATCATATCATACGTTTTAAAACAAAATAGTTTAAGATACTTAAAGATAAGATTGTTAACTACTTAATTACAAAACCACACTGAAAGTCGTTTTATATTTACGTATAGGTTTCATATGTGATAGCAGTTTTCCAACATATGTTGTATTCTAGTGATGGTTAACATTGTACAGCCCAAAAGGGCTTTTCAGTAATCGCTTAAACACATTGCTTTTAAAATGAAGCAACTTACATTTTAACTGTACAAAGTCTCTTAGGTATAAAACTATAAGAATTTGTATTATTTCTTGCGAATAAATATCATTAGGAATTATCAAAATCATAACTGAAATTCGCCTTACCTCCTACATGACCTACCTTTATCTATTACCAATCTTTATCTATCTACCTTAACGTAATATCTATGGTCTATTTAAAAGCCGCACTGTTAAATATAATTTACCCACCGAACTCTTTCTCCACCGAATGCTTCTTTGTAAAATGGAAAAACAGTTCTCCTCAGCTGATACCTCCGCAAACAAGAACCAAAATCCTTTAGCTGAACTGAGTAACTTCATAGAGAAAGCTCCATCGATCCAGCCTTTTGCAATCTTGTCGAATTACGTTGCCACTTTCTGCTAATAAATTATTCCCAAATAGCAGAAATGACAGAACTGCCATGTAAACCAAGGTCTACATCCTGAAAATACTCTGTTTTGAAGTTTGCATGATGGGGATTCTAAAATTTTACATTAAGAAGGAAGACAAGTGAAATACTCCTTTTTTATTTACGAGGTCATCTATCTACCTAACGTTATGTATTTGTTGAACATAAACAAACACTGGGACGAATGACTAGAGCTGGAGATACCATCGATAGCATATACAATTTTGTCCACATCCTCATATTAATTATACATCGATACTTTTTCTGTACTATCTATAGTTTTCTGTTATCCAGTGCTCTAAGTGAAAACCATTAAATTCCCGCAGATGGCACTCGTTAGAGAAAAGCCCACTTTCCGCTCATTGGTTGGAGTCCAAATGGAACACAAAAACATTGATTCGGTGGTTATTAATTTTCATTCAGCATAAGGAAATTAATCGATTTAACACATAGCCTGTGGTGGTACCTCTGCAGCTTTACTTCCTAAATGCTCTCCCTAATAATTTACTGCTGATATTTTTCTACTGTGTTATATGTCAAATAAAGTTTGTGCGGGTTTTTCTTTTTTTGCTGCAAATTTGTGAAGTTACCCATTAATTACGATCAGGAAGATTTCAACAGGTGTGGTTTCCTGTGTCTGCCGTGTTGGCTTTTTCCTCATTTGGAACTGGCTCCAATCCCAGGCATTTGGAACCAATTCTTCAAATAACGCCTTTTTCTGCTAGGATACTCCGAGACCAACCAATAGGAGACCGCGTGTATTCTAGTGACAATTACACGGTATCTGTTGGTTTATTGTCAAATAAATAACATATCTCTTTCAAATTGTTGACGCTTCTATTATTCACATTGAAATTTCTGTCTAACTTCCTTGAAAAAGCAATCTAATTGACGTTTGAAGACTTGGAGACATGTATTTATATCCTTTGCCCAATGACTGGCCTTACTAGAATAATTTTACTATTTTATGTATAATTGATGTACAGGTCCCCGTTATTAATTTAAAACGATACAGCTTCCGTACGGCTTCTTCAAAAAGAGAAATCTTTTTATTTTGTAGAACCGAAAGGATTAGTTTTTTCCAAAAGAATTATTTTTTTGCCTTTCCAATAGAAATGAGCTTTGAAATCTTTATTAATGAAATTTATATATATATATATATATATTAGTTTTTTACTGCACACTATAAGAATACGGGCTTGCTCCTCTTTAACGATTCAGTAAGCAAAGTCATTTGACATTGTTGAACATATTTTGGTAAGAGCCTACCATTCTGAAATATCAGCTAATTTCAGTACTTAATTTACTTCACAATGATTTTCCAATCTAGATATGTATAAGATAGGAAATTTTAATAACCAATTAAGGTATATCATGTTGTTGCATCGTAAGTCCCTTACACAAAAGGAAAAGCAATTGTCACTGTTCATCGGCCTCAGTACATTACAATATTAAATATAGTCCTCTAGCAGCTTAATGTCAGCTAAAATGCTCAGTGTAAATGAAGTTTTCTAAATGAATATTGAAATTACCGTGAAAATGTATTTCTTAATATCCAAACAAAAATTAAAAACATTCAGTAGCGTCATATGAATACTAAGGTAAAACTTAGACTAATCTAAAATAGGGATGCACATCAAGGTTTTCCCATCTTCGATTCAACGAATTAAGAGGAATTCGAGCATTATTTTACATATGACATAAAGAAATAGTGAAGTTTATGCTCTTAGAAGACAGGGATCGCTTATTTTAAGCTTAATTGCATATAGAAGTTTTACTTATATAACGACGTTAATACATTCAGTGTTTTTACCGGTTTTGTTTTGTTGTTCTGTTATTGTTCCAAATCGCAAATAATAATTCAGAAATCCCAGTAAAATACGTAGGTTTCTACTGAAATCCATTGTGCATACTAAGCCGGGAACAGAATTTTAAGTCTAATGTTGTTTTAAATGGATAAGAGAAGAATTAGTGGCCTCAGTAAATATTGCTAATACGATTTTGGCTGTGAAACATATTTTCTTTAATCTCAGCATTCACGTAACTTCCCGCTATAAATATGGAAATAACGTCCACGTGACCTAATCGCTTGACAAATCCCCCAAAAAGTTTGCGTAATCGCGTGGTAGCTGTCACTTTGTGCAACAATCTGAGTGAAATAGAAACAGCGATAAGTGCCAAAGTTAGAGCAGCCAAGCAAAGTTACGTGGCAGTTTCGCCTTTAATTAAGGTGCGTTTGGTAATGCTACCAATTAAATTCTATGAAAAAACTTATTACAGAAATGGGTTGACATAGCAACAGTGTCATCTACCAACACACCGACTAACAGAAATGGGTAGAACTTTAGATTATACCATTGGGTCCTTGAATTTTGTGCATGACACAGAATATTGATAAATCGCTATCTGTCAGACAAAGATGACTGTTCGAATCAACAACAAAATACATTTGATTGATGGAGGTGTGACATTGCAGGCTTTTCTTAAGCACACGGACGCCAATGCTTGATAGCAAGGGCCGTGCATTTCTGGGATGTAAACAAGCAACTGTAGACCACCTCCGCCAGCCATCAGTGATGAAGAGTCAGAGATGATAACTCAGCTGCCCATTGCATCCAAGGAAGTCTTTTAAAGTGTTGGAGAAATATATCAACAATTTGGACCAAGGATCAGCCTCCATCAAGGAGTGGATTCACACGCTTGAATCCATCCAAATCGAGCATGACGCAAAACTCAATGCCTCCACTACTGTGGAAGTAAAACTGAGTCTTCTTAATAATCACCGTTCGGTGAGTTATAACTTCATGCGTTTTGCTCTCAATTCTCTTAGTGTTATTGTTTAAAGACAGCACCACTTGGTGAATAAGCTACCTCACCTGATTGATAATCAAGTATGGTCAGCATTGGCCGCTGATCCCTTGGAAAAGAATTTGGTCACTCCACAGCTTTCCTAAGCTAACGTAGCGTCCAATTCTACAACCCCCAGCCATGCCACAAGAGCAGACTGATTCAAGGCTCCAGCTGGAGCATATTAGGAGGTATAATCGCCTTCACCAAAAAGTCTGGAAAACCGTAGCACCTTCTACGGTTGAGGCTTTACTGGCACCTTCAAAACAAAGGGTCACTCATGAAAGATTGAAAGAAAGAATAAAAGAAAGAATGCATCCAACGGTGAAAAAGTACACGTTAGTTGGCCTCCAAAATGTCCCACACTCCTACAAGGGAGCCGTGAGATTGCAAGAAAATCATGACCTAGAGCATTACACCTGCACCAGTCTCTACGTGTAGGCCACATGGGCGTCGCGCGTTGTTAAATATATGTCGTAATGAGCGTATGGATTATCCGTCTGATGTAAGTTATATAATAATTAACGAAATCCGGATTTTGTCAGAATTGATAAAAGATCCAATCAGGTAAACTTCGCCTGGTAACGCAGTGTTCTAAGCGATGACTAATTACCGTTTGTGCTCGTGTGCTCGGATTCCAATCCAGTTGGCGCATATATGTTGCGTTTACCTTACATCGCTGTCTCTTTACCTTCCCTGGAACCAGTGGCCGTAAATTGGGGACGCGCGACTTCATATAACCAATTGAATTGCCCACGGTGATTCTTTATTACTAATCCACAAAAAAATTGCGTATATGCGTTCGTTTTCAGAAACAGAGTTCTAAAAAAACAAACATAATTACTTGCATCACAAACGTAATCTTTTTGAAAAATGTTTTTTTTTTTTTGGAGGTTTAACGACCACCGTGAGCAACTCAATGGGCTATAAGCAGTCGCCCGTCCCTAATTTAGGGCACTGGTTCCAGGGAAGGGAGAGAGCCAGTGCCGTAAGACAAACACAACATCCATGCCTGACCGGGATTCGAACCCGGACCCCTTACGGACGAATGATCAGAGGCCAGTGCCTTAGACCACTGCGACACCGGGGCGGCTGGAAAATGTTCATGAATATAAGGCAACCAGATGTTCTGTAGAGAAAAAGCAAAAATGTGACATACAGAACATATTTTGAAGAAACATCAAATTTGTTCTGTGGAGAGGAATATGCGGGATTTCAGCTCTCCGGAACAATGCCGAGACTGTGCCCTGGTTGAGAACAAGGGCAGCAGAAGACCCTCGACCCAGTCCTTGTGTAAGCTGTTAAACAAATCGGGAATTTTTAGTAAACATCCTGTTTGCAAAACACTTAACTTATCAAAAAAACAAAACATATACAAATCAGTTACAGTACAGCAAATAATTATTAAATTAATTAATATTATGAAATTAAAGCAGAATTATTTGAAAATGATGTTTTAAAACATAATTTTGTTCAAAATGTATTAAATTACTTAAATCACATATCTCTAAGAACGTCACATACCAATTTTGCAAATACGTTAAACTTGAAGCTGTCCTAAAAACCGCAGAGACCAAAAAGTAAAAAAAAAACGCGTTCTAAATGACTGTTCTTATTTTTGGTTTTTCATTCTTTACGTCGTGCACAAATAAATTTGCATTGTGTGAAACGATTTCTTATTGATATTATGTTTTAAAGTTAATCCTGCTAATGAAATATTGTATTCAGATTTTCTACATATCCGAAGTTTGAGCGTTATTTAAACGAGATTCTTCACATTTCATTAAGTGTAAAAAGTTTACGACAGAAGAGAAGGAGAACAAAAATATAAAATTGCGTGGAATAAGATAGAGTATCACAAAAACGAGATATGCAAAATGAGAGTAACGAAAATTTCATGGAAAATGAGAGTAACGAATGTTGTTGTTTGAAAAAGAATTCGCCATTTATAGAAGAGTATTTGGATTCCATATTTAATAACCCGGCATGTGAAAAGAAGTCGAAACAACAGGTGTTCATTAATCCGCTCAAAAAGATTCTGATTCAAAATCTTTTCAGCTGGCACTATCTATCTACCACATCACCAGGCGATCAATTAGAAAAGTAAATTAGCATGTATTTACAACGATTTTTTGATTCCTTTTTTTTTTTTTTTTTATTGGAGGTTTAACGACCACCGTGAGCAACTCAATGGGCTATAAGCAGTCGCCCGTCCCTAATTTAGGGTCACTGGTTCCAGGGAAGGGAGAGAGCCAGTACCGTAAGACAAACACAACATCCATGCCTGACCGGGATTCGAACCCGAACCCCTTACGGACGAATGATCAGAGGCCAACGCCTTAGACCACTGCGCCACCGGGGTGGCAAATTTTTTGATTCATGGTATACAGGGTGTCCGAATGATGACTCTGTAATGAATGTACGAACTGCAGTAATGTAATAATAAAGAACTTTTCAATGGAGTTCCAGTAGAAGGGACCCGCCAAGTGCAAGTGTTCTGTGTCTGGTAGCTTTCCTGTCTCCTCCCCTCCAGGCCCGCGCAGCTGCCATTCGGAGCGTAGGTGACTCCCGGGCGCTTGGTCCACGAAGCAAGACGTTTTAATTGATCACTTGTCTCGGCGCAAGGATAATGGTGTTGATGGTTGAAGAACGAGGGTTTTGGGTGGAACATTTCTTTCGCCATGACGACAAGAACACGGACGAATTCCAAAAACAGTAAGCTAGGAAATTTCGTGAAGCAGTCTTCCCGCGCCGAAATATGGCAAGTCAGCTCATAGCGAAGTTTGAGAAACTGGCAGTGTTCTGGATGTTCCCCGCTCTGGCAGGCCATCCACAGCAGACGAAGCTGTACAGGATATCGCGTCCAGGATACAGAAGATTTCACACAAGTCCGTGAGGCGGCGGTCACAACAAGCTAATGTGCCGAAGAGTACAGCCCACGATATTCTGAAAAGGAAGTTGCGTTTCCACGCTTACAAAGTGCCGGTTGTGCATGAGCTGAAAGAAACAGAGCACAAGGCTTGTGTTCGGTAATGCAGGAGGTTCCGGGAGTTCCTCTCTGAAGTTGGTTGCGATGTTTTGAACGTGATTTTCTTTATAAATGAGAAAATGCTTTTGGCTGTTGATGTCCGGGTACATCAACAGCCAGAACACTCGTCTGTGGGGGTACTTAAAACTAACCAAGAATTTAAAGAAGTGTCTTTCCACAACCAGAAGGTCAGTGTTTGGTGTGCTATGACTCGTACATTATTAGGCCCATTTTATTCAGTTAAGCCATTAACTAAGAACGGTCCGTGCCCTGATTATCCAGCCATTCATATCCGAAATCACGGAATGGGAAATCAACGAATGTTGGTTACAGCCAGATAGTGCAAATGCTAACACCGCTGGCGAGTCAATACACCTTCAGATGGAATTCTTCGGAAATCGAATCATATTCCGGGGACTGTGCTTGCCCTAACACCAGATCTGGCAACGCCTGCCTTTTTTATGTGGGGAGCATTGAAGGGGAAGGCGTATTCAGGTATTATGTAAACACTTCAACAGTTACAGGTTGCAATAACGAAACGCAGCCAACAAATCACACCACAGATTCTCAGAAAGAATTGTCTTCAACAACAGGCAAAAGCGTGTGCAGACATGTCTGGACGTCGGTGGGGCCTATTTCTTACACGTCCTGCAGGAACCAGTTCGACACGGTAAGTGTTGCTTTCAGTTGAGTTCAAATTCATTTCGACAGCAAAGTGCTGGTGGGTCATTAAGATCTCCGTTCCTCTGGGCATTCGGTGGATTTATTATTTTGAAACATTTATCGTTGTGTAACGACGTGATGTGCTAAACGTTTTTGGTCTATGATAATTTTATACTAAATATGATAAATTGGGGCTGCATAGCTGATACACATGCATTAACATTTTAGTGCTATATTGTGCTATCTGGAATTTTATTTAGTGATAGCTATTATTCCAGAAATGTTTAGAAATACTGTACGTAAATCCATTAAAAAGTTTTAAAACTTAAGAGTTTTAGAAGCACATTAACAAAGAAACTTGGTCAGCAAATTGAAATTTGTCACATTTAACTAAGTGAATAAAACGCTTTCACTTTATTAACTGTAAAAAAATTTAATACATTTTTGTGTTTTTATTAGACATATTTAATGTCTTTTGTATTACGACGTTCGTTAATGTTAACAACGTTTGCACTGAATTCCCGTTTATTAATGTTTCGCAGCATTAACGATTTCAAGTTCTGGCAAGGTCAGAGTATGAGTGAAGTGTTTCAGTAAAAGTGTCTCCAGGTGTCGGCGGAACGTTGCGAGCACGAATATATCGGTTCACTTCGTCGCACTTCAGTTAGAAGATTTAAAATCACATGATATCAGAATGCATACATGTATTTATTAGCAGGAGGGAGCATAGTGGCACAGATAATATGCAGTTTCATTTCGAATTTCCCATCTGTTACATTTCCAATTACAAGGTGTAGTGCTATAGAAGAGGAAAGTTACATCACAAAATAGGAGACGGTAAGATGGATTGAGATAATGTCACTAAAAACAGAAAATCAAGATTTAGGAACTATTTGCTTCAGAGGAAAATTTAACAGAAGATAAAAGAAAAACATGAATTATTATCATTTCAATGGCTATGATCGACAGATTCATACACTAGTGTGCAAAAATTAAGGACGAAGAGGAGAAATCAGCTTAACAGCGGAATGAGCAGGCACGATGGGGTTGGTCATGCGCATAGGTGCAGCAGAATGTAACGGAAAGGGGCGGGGGTCCGATGGGTGTAAAGCACACGGGCGGTGTACACTCAGCAATTCGGTGAAAGTTATTGCACGCTGTACATCGGATTGAACGACGTCTAGTGGCTGCCACCGTGTGATATGGCCACAGACAATGTAGTAGACGGCATCTGGATGACTTTACCCGAGGTCGCGTCATTGGGAAGTTGGAAGAAAATCAAAGTGTGACTAGTGTGACCGAGGAGTTCGGGAACGCTCACAGCATCGTTTCACGAGCTTGGAGAGCATTTCAAACGACAGGAACAGCAGTCCGAGAGTTTAGCAATGGTCGTCCACGAGCAACCACGGTGGCGGATGACCGGTATATTGTCCTACAAGAGAGAAGAGACAGACGGCAGACAGCGCGAGAAATTGCAAAGTACATGCAACAGACAACTGGACGTCCGTTATCGAGTTTTACCGTGGCCAGGAGACTGCACAAATTTGGTTTATTTGCACGACGACCAGTACAGTGTGTGCCACTAACGCCTGCTCATCGGAGACGGCGGTTTCTGTGGTGCCATGAATTAAAGAACTGGACACATCAGCAATGGGGTAAAGTTCTCTTCACGGATGAGAGTCGATTTAGTCTGACGAGCGATTCTGGGCGTAAACACATCTGGAGAGAGCAGGAAACACGCAGTCACATCTCCAACATCATCGAAAGGGACAGGCTTGGTGGTGGCGGAGTTCTCGTTTGGGGCGGTATCATGTGTGGTAGCCGTACTGACCTCTACATTTTCCAAGGAAGTTCCGTCACTGATGTCCGCTATTGTACCGAGGTTCTCCTGCTTCACGTGCGTCTCTTAAGAGGTGCTGTGTGTCCTGAGTTCCTTTTCTTGGACAACAACGCTACACCTCATCGTACAGTGGCTGTCGCAGAGCTGCTGAAGAGTGAAGATATTCAACGCATGAACAAGCCTGCTAGGTCCCAGGACCTAAAGCCAATCGAACACGTGTGGGACCATCTCGGAAGACACTTGTCAGCACGTCACCAGGCGCGAGCAACGATTCCTCAGCTGTGATGAGCGCTAAAAGAGGAATGGGCCACGATGCCTCAACAGCTCCTTGACAAACTCGTCCTCAGCATGGACAGACGTTGTAAATCCTTCAACGCAGTCAGGGGTGATCATATCGCCTACTAAAGACTGGATTTTTCTTGGCAGCCGCCTGTCACATGGACGTTTCTGTCTTCTGTCCAGTTTTGCTCGAAGCTACCTTTTCAATAAAGTCTCTTTGTATCCTTTGGATTCCTTGTTTGGACTGTTTTGCTCACTTGTCCTATATTCTTACATCTTGGGGATGTTATGGTATGATTGGGTCAATATTAGCACTTCTGCACGACGTTACATTCGAAAAACCGTCTCGTCCTTAATTTTTGCACGCCAGTGTAAGACAAGTACATACATTTTGGAGTCACATTATTGTGACCAACTCCTACATTTCAGTTCAACAGCGCGTAGCTAATGAAAGACGGCACATGTCGTGAGCTGGTTTGGAGGGTATATAAGGAGTGCGGCAGGCATTCTGAAAACATATTACTTGTTACTGTCATGGACAAAAGGATTGATTTATCAGATTTGCAAAAAGGGATAATTATCGGCTTTCTGGCCGAGGGTGGCCGTATTTCTGAAACATAGAAGTTTGTGAAATGTTTGCGTGCTGCTCTGATTAATGTGTATCTTGATTGGAGTTGTGGCACCATCACGATAGTGACGTGGAAACTGCGGAACACCACGTGTCATTGATGTGAGACGTGAACGTTGGTTTCCAAGGTACGTGAAGGTCGATAGACACCTACAATGGAGCAAATAACTGGCCGTATGAACCAGGGTTCTACCTGAAGTGTGTCTAAAACGACAGTTCAGCGAATCCTGTTTCCTTTGGGGCTCTGATGCAGGGCTTTCGGGCCGAGGGTGGCCGTATTTCTGAAACATAGAAGTTTGTGAAATGTTTGCGTGCTGCTCTGATTAATGTGTATCTTGATTGGAGTTGTGGCACCATCGCGAATTAGTGACGTGGAAACTGCGGAACACCACGTGTCATTGATATGAGACGTGAACGTTGGTTTCCAAGGTACGTGAAGGTCGATAGACACCTACAATGGAGCAAATAACTGGCCGTATGAACCAGGGTTCTACCTGAAGTGTGTCTAAAACGACAGTTCAGCGAATCCTGTTTCCTTTGGGGCTCTGCTGCAGACGGATGGTCACTGGCACTATGCTAACGAAGGTGCATCGTCAGAAAAGGCTCACATTTAAGCGGCAGTGTCGGAATTGCCGCTCCTCTGTTTTGCAAAAGATTGTCTTCTTCGATGAGTCACGTTTTCTGCTTCATTGGAAGGATGGATGTTGGAGTATAAGGCCAGAAACATCGGTAAACAAGCACATTTCAACCATCGCTGGAAGAACAGAAGCCGGTGGGGCTTGTGGTATGGTCTGTTAAATATTTTTCTGGCACTTCCTGTGCCCACTCACACCTGTGAAAGGCACTATGTACCTAATTCGTTATAAATCCATCCTTGAGACCACGTACCCCCGTACATGCTGATTGTCTTCCCAGGGCGGATGGTATTAGCCAGCACGACAATCCGACGTGTCACACAGCTAGAAACGTGTGAGAGGGGTTGGAAGAGCACGATGAAGATTTCAAAGAACTTCCGTGGCCCCCTAATTCCCTGACGTAAACCCAATTGAGCATCTGGGGGACCACCTCCACCGAGTTGTTCGCCCTATGGAAACTCCACCACGCACCCTCCAGCTGCTGTCAGATGCATTGCAATCAGCATTTCTGCGCATACCTGTGAACACCTTTCAGCACCTTACTGAGTCACTCGAAGCCCGTTTAGCTGCTGTCCGTTTAGCTGCTGTCCGCGCTGCACACACCAGTTACTCTGGATATTAGCTAGTGGTCACAATAATGTGACTCGACCGTGTATTACACTGAACAACAAATTGGAACCTTCTTCTTTTTTTTTTTTTGCTGTAAGTTCAAAATCAAACTTTTTTTTCTCCCACGAGTTTGAACTTTTTCTTTTGCCCCGAAACAAAAGTATATGATTATGACTAATTAGCGTACCCTGATTTCGTATATGAAATCCAAACTGCTCAATCACTTACCAATTTTTTTCGAAACTCATATTGAAAGCTTGAGGAAGAAATTTAAAATTATATACATGAAAGATTGCCACCTTACTACAGTTTTTTTTACAATTTTTTTACAATATTAATTGCTGAATATTGATTCATTCGAAGGAAGAACGACATGCTGAATCCAAACATGAGGTCAGCAAAGGTTTAAAGATAGAAGATATTAATTACTACCAACAAGCCAAAAATATTAATAAATTAATTGTTTTACTTCTATTTTTAAAACGTTATTCTGGAAGACTTCCACTTGTAACTGGACACCAAAACGTCTGTAATAAGAAACCAGAAATAGTTATGTGAGCAATTAAATAAAAGAAACATATTAAATCGTTGCACTTAGCTGTTGAGCAGGATCAAACGGAATAACTAGTAATATTGGATATGACGTGGCAAACAATATTTTCGCATGTGAACATTTATTTAGTTCATAAAAAAATTATGAAATTTGGATCCTTATTTAGGACACTTGCAATCGATAATCTTTATGATTATTGCTTCAAACTACAAATAAAATAGCTACACTATTACTAACGTACTTTTGTGCTTTTATAAGTGCACTGTGATTCCTCCATGTAAATGACTTGTATTTCATCATATCTTTTAGACCTCTATATGTTTGTACATCGCTGTTGAAAATTCTAACTTTCATAACAAGTTGATATTACTGATAGTTTTTTCATGGACAATGTTTTTACTGAGTGAAATATGTTTGTGTTATCAGTCATATACGTGCATGTGTAAAATGAGGAATGATATATATTTTGTATGCTTTTTTCCCTACGGGACCATCTGTCCAAAAACTGCATCGCCTTTCGTTAGGCCTTTTTGTTCAGACTGGAGAATATAAGCAGCTTCATTTGAACCGAAAAAAGTCCGATTAACCATACTTGTAAAGTTCCAAATGACATGATGAAATACAAGTTTGTTTTTCTTTGATTAAAGGTTTAACGACCCGTGATCACGTCGATGGGTTATAAGCAGTGGCCCGTCCCTAATTTAGGGCCACTAGTTAAAGGAAAGGGATAGAAACATGGATGTAAGACAACCAAAACATACGTGCATCACCGGGATTCGAACCCGCGCCCTTCTCGGACAGTCATAAGATAGCGCTTAAACCACTGCGCCGTGGCCATATGAACTGCAATAAAGATATTAAAACAAACTCATTTTTTTCGTGTGGGGCAATCTTTAAAATCCCGCATGCTGATATGAAGTAAAACATGGCGTTTTGAAACTTGTAAACAGTAGTTTTAGGCACGAGGAATGAAATAATATATATTTGGAAATTAAGAAAATGACCGTTGCACACTGTATTACTCAGACTTGTACTCCTGTCTCTCATAAACCGGAAGTGTCAATCCTGATAGCCAAGCTTAACACTAACAGTAGTAGTCGGGAAACTGTCGCAAGCAGAGACACAACGCAACTCATCATTCTTCAGTAACTCTTTGCATGGATTCCTCTTTTAGAAATGTTCTTCAGTCTTTGATGTTACGCCACCGGTAGAACTTCTCATTTGAAGATTTATTGAATAATATGAATTCCAGTTTTTCTATAGAAACAGACCTCGAACAAACAAATACATTAGTACTGTCATGCGGGAGTTAGCTTGTGTTCCGCGCAACTAACACTTAGATGGTATTCAAAACACTACATTAGAACTTTATCGTCTCTGGATGAGCGCGTAATGGAGCTGCTTAGCATGAGGAGTGCAGTAGTAGATCCTCTCTCCTGTCAGACCATGGTGTTCGGCGGTTCTCAACAATTAAACTTAATATTTTAATGAAAACGTAATTGTGCCAGACGTTCAGAGTTAAAAATGCGCTTAATCCAAATAATATTACAACCAATGTCTTAGGTAAGCAATGGTATTACCAATGTATATGTAAGACATTAGGACTCAGAGGCCGTAAACAAAGAATAAACCGCTCCTGTCAATAGCCCAGCGAAAGGCTCGGCTGCTCTGGGCTAAGCAACAGCGATATTGTTCTACGGCTAACTAGGAAAAACTGGTTTCAGTGATGAGTCGACATTTTCCGTTGTAGCAAATAATTGTACCTCATATGCAAGGAGGTATCATGCAGAAAATGAAAGTCAGAATTCACCAAGCGAACAGTTAAATGCCCAACATATGTCATGATTTGTTCTTATGTGGGTGCATCTGGCGTTGAGAGCCTGTGCATTGTTGACACAATGTTGAATGCAAACAATTAATTCGGTGTTCTTACTGAAGAAATACTTTATACTGCTGCTGATTTCTTCCCAAATGGCGACCTCATGTTCCAAGTTCACAGCGTCCCTTGCCACCGAGCGAAGGCTGTGCAAAGCTGGTACACAGCTAGAGGTGTGCGTCGTCTTGACAGGCCCGCTCAATCTGCTGACAAACCAAATCGGGAACTTGTGGAGGAAACTAAGGGTGCAAACATCGAACAAACAGCCAATAAATAAGCAAGAGTTGATTGAAAGCATAAATCACGGATGGCAACATATAATATCTGTTGACTTAGTGTAAAAAGACTTGTCCATATGATGCCCAATAGGCGTGCTCAAGAATAAGGGCTAACTTATCATATATTGCATGTGTTGTTTTCCATAAAGTGTATGCAACTGTGCATTCTGCTAATTTTCAATTGGTACTTTGCATAATTCCAAATGTATGAGTAAAAGACTGACACTTTACCCTTTTCCTAAAGAAACACTAATGGTTATATGACGCATACCCTACATTCCCCCCCCCCATAACTTCTATAACGTTAGAAAGTGCGTCAATGTCAGGTTACATTTAAAATCTACATACATTTTCCTTACGTTTGGTATATAATATAGGTTAGTAACCCTTTTTTGGGCTTTCCAAAAGTAGGTTGAAAAAGCGTATATACACCAGCTTTGTCCGTATGTCTGTCTGTCTGCCAACCGGCAGAATAACTCGCGTAAAAATGGTTCAATTTCGATAAAATTTTAGTATGTGGTAGGGGACAACCTATGGACGACCCCTATTGAAAATGCAAGAAATGAGGTAAAAAGTCATGATATATGAGCGGGATCCATTCCATCTCCTTATGCGTCATAACTTACGTACAAATGCTTCGATTGCGACAAAAATGTATCATGTTGTTACGGAGGTATACTGAATCGGTTATGTCGAATATCATCGAAATGGGCTCAAAGATCAGGTAACAGGGACGAGATTTATTCAAGAGCTATTATCCTCAACTTGAAAAAAATTCTTCAACTGCGACACAACTTCAGCATGTAGTTCCGGAGGCATACTGAACCTATTCTGTTTAATATCATCGAAATGTAGTCAAGGGTCGGGGCATAGCAGCGGGATCCATTCCATCGCTCTGATGCGTCATATCCTACGTAAAAATGTTTCGATTGCGACACAACTTTATATTGTTGTTCCGGAGGTATGCTGAACCAATTCTGTTTAATATCATCGAAATGGTGTCAAAGAACTGGGCACAGGAGAGAGATTTATTCTGCAGCCATAACCCTCATACCTTGAGTAATAAATTGAGCAAATATTTTTGGCATGTTGGAAAGCGTATCATAATAATAAGTAATGCATTGCATGATTTTACTCACTTTGTTATTGCTGTTCAAAGATGTTTACATCTATGTCGCAGCAGCTGTTGCAATACTTATACACAATTCCGTATGTATATATTTACTGAATGTTACAAAGCTAAGTGTACTGAGAAGTTTTTAAATAAAGCGAAATCAGGGAGTTTTATTTTACCGTCTAAATGTGTATATTCTGTAATACTACCAGTTTTAAGAGCATTTCAATTTTACAGTTTGCAGTTTTAAATATTTAAAAAGCGTAAATATAATTAATTTAACATTTTGATCCAAAATGATGCATTTTTATTTTGATGTATAAATTTCCCCTTTTTGAAGGCTCTGTTTCTCAAATAGGTAGAGCTTAAGATGAAATAAGACTCCACCAAAAGACTAGAAAATTACTGAAAAAGTGCTAGGCTTTGTCAGTGACTCCCTCTCTTCCTTGAAACCAGTGACCCTTGCGAGCGATTGCTCATAACCTATCGAGTTGATGATTGTGGTCGTTAAACACCCACATAACAAATGCTTGAAAAGGACAACTCACGTTTGTTCACACCTTAAACACAGTCGTGTCACATTATAGTAACTATCTCCTACTTTTGAAGTCAACAGCACGTAGCCAATGAAAGAAGTCACACTTCGTGGGATGGCTTGAAGAGCATATACGGTGTGCTGTAAGCAATCTGAAAACATAGCACTGGTTGATGTCATGGATAAATAGAGAGATTTATCATATTTGCAAAAAGAGATAATTATTCGCTTTTGGCCGAGGATGGCAGTATTTCAAAGACAAATAAGTTTGTGAACTGTTCGCGTGCTGCTGTGGTTAAAGCGTATTGTGTTTGGAGAAATAGCAGCATTGCGAATAAACGACGTGCAAACTGCGGAGCACCACGTGTCATCGATGTGAGAAGTGAACGTCGGTTTCCAAGGTGCGTGAGGGTCGATTGACACCTAACAATGGAGCAACTAACTGGCCGTATGAACCAGGGGGCTACCGGAAGTGTGTCTAAATCGACAGTTCAGCGAATCCTGCTTCGTTTGGTGCTCTGATGCAGACGGATGGTCACTGCAGCTAGGCTAACGGAAGTGCATCGGCAGAAAATTCTTACATTTGCACAGCAGTATCGGAATTAGACCTCCACTGATTTGCAAAGGATTGTCTTCTCCGATGAGTCACGTTTTCTGCTTCATCGAACGGATGGCCGTTGGAGTATAAGGCCAGAAACATCGGAGAACAAACACATTTCAACCTTCGCTGGAAGAACACAAGCTAGTGAGGGCAGCCTCATGGTCTGGGGAATGTTTTCCTGGCATTTCCTGGGTACACTTATATCTGTGGAATTTACTACAAAGCTTATTCGTTATGAATCACTTTTTGCAGACCACGTACACCCATACATGCTGATTGTGTCCCCTGAGGCGGATGGGATCAGCCAGCACGAAAATGTCACGTATCACACAGCTAGAAATGTCCGCGAGTGGTTGGAAAAGCACGATTATGACTCAAAAGTATTTCCTTGCTCCCTAATTCCCCAGACTTAAACCCAATTGAGTATCTACGGGACCAGCTCGAACGTGTTGTTTGCTCTATGTATCCTCCACCAAGCAGCCTCCAGCAGCTGTCAGATGCACTGCATTCAGCATGGGTACATATACCTATGAACATCTTCCAGGACCTTACTGAATCACTCCAAGCCCATATAGCTGCTGTCAGCGCTGCACACGGCAGTTGCTATGGGTAATAGCTGGTGGTCACAATATTGTGACTCGACAGTAGAGTTCAATGCATGTTGAATATGTTCATAAAAATCTTTTTGTTGTCCGTAGAAGTTGTTCGACTTATTCCCGAATTTTAATATCTACCTCATATTCATGCTGAAGTCCAATGCCTCTCATCTAACTTTTCTAGTTGAATTGAACTTTCTTCAGATTGATATTCCACATCCTACATTGTTATGTATTTCTTCATTTTAGCCATCGTTTCCTTCAGTTTCTTCATACAACTTTCGTCCCTACATTCGGGCAATTGAAATTTTGAAGCATCTAAATTTGAAATTTATGATGCTCAGCAAAAGAGCAGCAAAGCCTTTTCTTTTACTTTTCTGCGCATCAAATGAAGAACATACACACAGACATGCAAACTTACATTTCTTGATGGTTTTATCTTCTTAGCATTTTATTACTAAAATGGTTCCTTGAAAATCAAATAAGTGTTTACTTGTGGGCAACATTTACCTTTAAATTTACGGAACACATCATCCTCCCAAATAAAATGACATAATCGAATCTGTCGAAGTGGCAAATTCTTTTGCATTTATAAAATTCCAAGTGTTAAAGAACTGCAATTTACCTGGTCTCGTAGAAATTTCGTAAATGGATTGCCGTTGCTTCAGTAAGAAAAAGTGAAACTACTCGTACAAGCGATTTTAAGAATAGAGAACGTGTGTTGCACACCATTCGCGGGCCTTCTTGATGAACGGACCTATTCATTTCAATAGCAGAAACCGGTTCACAAGTATCCACAGATGATGTTTTTCACACATTTTAATGGAGAGAACAGAAAAATTGGTTCCAAGGGTACGTTCTTTAAATACAGGAAATTACATCACAAAAAAAAACAAAAAAAACACGATGCTTAAATTGCTTGCACTATGTTATTGAGAAAAATATTTATTTCAAATGTTTAATGGTGTTACTTTTGGCGTATTGTTATCTTCGATAAATTTGGCATTAGCTTTTAAGTAGGCCACAGACTTTGGGAAAGTATTTGAAACTATCATTCTAGGACGAACGGCCTGCCGGATAAATAATTTAAAAGTGTTCCTATTTTAAGGTGTGATAAATCATTAATCATGGATACATTGGTAGTTCTGTTCGAAAATGTCGCTCATTAATTTCTTGGTACAGTTTCGAGATATTATCTAATTCACATTTGGTAAATGCCTTTCCAATTCGCTTACGACACGTGTGGCAGCCCCTTATTATTTAATCTCGCACAACTGATAGCGGTTAGGACATGTGCAATTCTAAAATCATCGTCAGCATTTCAAGGTGAGTGTTTCATTTCATCGGCATTCGGATGCAGAGGTTGAAGTTTTGGATCCTATTAGGAGAGAAACAACGATAAGAGAAAGTAGATTTATGCTTTGCGGCTTTTATTTTTCAAAGAATCACTTCTATCTAATCAGTGCGCTTTCACAGAAACATTGTCTTCGATCATGATTTAGTTGCTACTATTGCACTATTGGGAATAAGAGATTAGGAAATTTGAGGGAAAAGCACAAGTAAAAATTTGAAAGGGAGTATGAAAAGGTGACACCATATCTCCCAAGTTCTTTAATGCCACATTGCGAAATGTCTTCCCATCACTGAACTGGGAAAAAAGGGATAAAGATTAATGAACTAATCTTCGTTTTGCTGATGACGTGGTTATTTTTACAACTACCCCTTCAAAGCTGCAGAGTATGATCCAAGAAAAGAAGTGGGATTAAAAATGACCTTTCAGAAGGCAAAAGTGATGTACAATGCTCTTACAAGAAACGAATATTTATCGATTGATGGAGAAACGCTTGAGACAACCGATACCTACATTTATTTTGGGCAGCAGATATCAAGTGAGGGTCACATTGATGAAGAAATTAATCAGCGTATAAAATTTGGATGACGATCTTTTGGAAGAAACAGTACAATTTTTAAGAGCGAAATGCCATTATATCTTAAAAGAAACATGCTTAATCAATGAATCCTGCCAGTGCTTACATATGGAGCAGAGATATGGACTTAAACTAAAAAGTAGATATACAAAGAGGTCAGACAACTCAAAGATGCATTAAGATACATGCTTGGTGTAACCAGGAAAGATAAGAAGAGGATCTTGTGGATAAGGAAAATGACAAGAGCAAAGGACATAATGACCAGTGTGAAATCACTGAAATGGCTGTAGGCTGGACATGTTGCCAGAAGAACGGACCATCGATGGACAACCGAAATTTTTGACAAGATTCCGAGGGACAGGCAAAGATCCAGAAGAAGACCCCATAGGAGATGGATGGATTAAATTCGAAAGTATGCTGGAGTGACATGGATAAGACAAGCCCAAGACAGACAATTGTGGAAGACATTTGGGGTGACCTTCATCCAGCAGTGGATTGATAATGGTTGACAATGATGATGTGATGTGAATGATGATTGAACTATAACAGTATCTGGTTTACAAAACCCACTAGGGCTACTGAGAACCGGAACCTTTTCGTGGAATATCGAGTGTTCAAAGTTGAGTGGTTGTGGAAGTACTTTCTTACATATAACAACAATAGGTCATTTTGTCTTATTTTTAACGACGCTGTGGCAGTGTTCAAGGACCTGATTCTTGCATGACATCTCTCATCCAAACGCCGCAATGTCAGCTATGTTGCTATGACCGAGGCTGAACGAAAACAAACGCTGTAAGCACTTCAGAAAAAACTTTCATGTCTGCAGAATATTTTTAAAAAACAAAAACACTGCACGGAAATTGTCTACTCATGCTAGCTAATTCTAGAATATAAAATTGCAAAACGTAACAGATACTTTATGATTTGAAGATCTCAACATAAAACACTTTATGTTGAGGGTTTACAATATCATTTGTCCCTGAAACACGTAGTAATTTGAATTAATTAATTTATCTAAAAAAATTTGCAAACAAAATATAAGATATTGATCATAATTATACAGTACTTTGCAGCTGAAAAACAAAGATTGCTATTTTTAAATTTACCTTTCTAAATATTGCTGATTTAAATAAACCACTTCAATTAGTTTTTTTTTGTAAGAGGGATTGATGACAACTCTGGTATTACTGAAGAATTAAGCGCCTAAAAATCAATGAATGGTAACTGAACTCTGTTAGTATTTTATCGGGAATTTCAACAGTGTTTGTCAGAACTAGAAGTACCTATTGCAAGCACATGGAATTTACAATTGATGATGCGCCAAATATTACGGGAAGAAGGTTATGCTTTGTCGAGTATTTTATTAAAGAAAATCCTAATATTAATGCGTTATTTTTACTCTGAATTCTACAACATGAGGCACTTTGTAAAACTGCATTAGATTTTAAATACCTCCTTAACGTAATAGCTTTGATCTATGCTTATAACAAACGTTGTTTTGAAATCCAACAAAGAAATTGCCGATTCAGAAGTCACTATTTTTTTAGACTAGTTATCGTTTCAATTGCTGTGTAATTTGACTGGAACTTTTATGATAAATAAAATATAAGATAATGACATTCGTTTCTCTTTTCTTAATATTTATTTCTTCCTGTGCAAATTTTTATTGTTTTACCAGTCATTTTCTTGCTCATGACAACCCTGCAGATTATTTCGTGCATATTTACTCATTAGATTACGATATTTAATTTGTTTGGCAGTTTTTTGTAAATGACGGACCTTTAGGTGTTTTTGCTCATCATGACGATAAACTTTATATTAGTCTTTAATGAATTTCTGGTGATTATATAAAGCTTCCGTGTAACATTTAAAGTAACATGATACATCTTCTGAAATAACATGCTTAGAAATTTCAAATTATTTAAAATAATTTAGCCTTTTCTAAAATGTATAAGGCACTCCATGGAACACACTAGAGAATGTGCCCCGCTAGGGATCTTTGAAGTCAATGTATCACACCCTCCCGAAGTCGAGACGGTTAGAGATTAATACACAGAAAACACTGCAAAACACTCTTCACCATTCAACAATTAGAAAGGCTTCGAGGGTCTCTTCTTATTTTTAAATATCTTTCAAAGCAAGAAACGTATTACGCTTCCTGGTTATTACTTTAATGAATTTAGAACCCGGTGACTACTCAAAGGCGAAATCAATTAAAATACAGACTCTAATACTATTTCAAAAACAAAATTCAAATAAATATTTTTTTGTGTGTGTGTTTTCATAAAAGTTGCTGAAATTAAAATTTGCAAGCTTTTTTTAATGAAAAAATACTGCAGGAATATTAATGTTATAATAATGAGGTTTCATTTCGTTGTTTATTCCAATTTTTTATATGTTCACTTAGTCGTATTTCTAGGTTTCGTTTCGTGCTTCCTAAATGCGAGTATTTCAATTGATTACAATCTCCTTTGATTGGAATTCTGTATACAACTGCTTTCTTCAGTACGCCAGTTTTTCCTGTGTATTGTACAGTTCTTCATTTTATATATATATCATTTACTTTGATTTCTATATCAAAGTTTGCTTTTTTGCATATGTTTTTGGTAGTCTTCCTAATTTTTGATATGTAAGGTTCTGATTTGGAAAGATCTAATTCTATTTTATTATTTGATTTTACATATTGTGTGTTATATCAGGCTTCAGATTTTTATTATTTGTTTACAAATATGGTATTACTGTATCCAAACCTTTTGTAAGGGTTTTATCAAACATATTTATGACATTTATTTATTCACCTTCATTATTCATTTGCCTCCTTGTTCTTTCCATTTATTCATTCACCTCCTAGTTATATTCATTTATTCATTCACCTCCTAGTTATATTCATTTATTCATTCACCTCCTAGTTTTTTGTTCAGTTGCTGCTGACCATCTTTGGTGAATCCCCAGCATTGCGCGGTGCTCCAAGAAGCAATCTGCCAAGTGGCTTGGCAGTTAGTCGTATGTGAGTCAGGAGAAATTCGTGGCCGCTGTGGTGCAGTGGATGCATGTCCGGCGCGTAACTGGAAGACCCTGCGTTCGATTCCCGGTGGCGGCCAATGAGAATTTTTCCGTGATTCACTTATAAAACCGTGGAAAGAGCGATTACTTCTTTTTGATGTTCCTGGTCCACGTCACTTGTCTGTATTAGCTGTATTAAATTCAGGAATGTTTTCTTAAAGATGAACATATATTACTCTAAAATGTTTTGGTAGCTAAACATGTATGTGTTACATTTTGCAATAAAAATGACCAAAATTATAAATATTCCTAATATACCAGATTCCTTACAATGCGTTCCTGCAGTGTTGAGAGAAGATAATTCGAAAATAGTATTATATACAATTTTTGATTGATTTAGTTTCAAGAAGGTCATTTTTTTCTTTTGTTAAAGGAAAAAGAAAAACTTTCGTCGCAGCTTGCAATCAGAAGATATATTTTATATATTATTTTTCTGCAGTCAGTTTCCGGGCCGTTAAACCATTATCATGAAGTTAAACGCCTTTAATTAGGCAATATAATCCTAACGGTGGGATACGTATCGTTACAACGATAACAATCTCTCACGAACGTAAGTGTCTTAAGAGCGTACTAATTGGTGTGTTCTGATTACCGCTTGAGGTGTTATGGTCGCCCAAAGTGAAGCAGATCTATAGTTAAAGAATGTGCGTCACACATCATTAATTTGCTGAATGTATAACAGAAAAACACCACCTTTTGTAGTGTAGCTTGTTAAAAAAAATCTTTAGTTCTCTTCTTATGTAAATAGTATATGACTAAGGAGAGTACATCCCATATTATTGGTTTTCTAAATGTGTTACTGAAAGTACAAGTTATTACTTGTACTTTGGAGATCTTGTCTAAACATTATCTTAAATTATCTATTGATATAAATTAATATATGCTTAAACGGTGTACATCACACATCTTCGTTTGTTAAACGTGTTCAAGAAAAACACAACTTTTAACAGAATAACTTGCTAAAATATTGTCTTAAATTCTCCATTGGTGGTACAATTAAATACTAGTGATACATTTGAATATTTTCAGGATCCTTCCTGCGCTGCGTTCATATCGGATTTTTTTCTTTTTTTCTTGGAAATTCGTCACCTTAACTGCAGCTAATACTTATATTTCATTTTGCATTTGTTTCTTGGGATTCCTTTGTATTTCTTGGAACTCATGTGGTTCATTTAGTTCCAATTATATAATGCAAAAATACCTAGAAATTTAGTATGAATTGAAATTGGTGAAATATATTCATAACAGTTTATCCAAAAATAAATCATAAGATCCATGGAATTATCTCTACAAACTCAGGGACAAAATAATTTGAAATGTTTGGGGTGTCGTTTAGTACTCCAAAAATCACACAAAAATTCAATTGTCCTTGAGAACCATGAGCTATGTAAAGGGGCCGTCCACAAAGTACGTCCGAGACTACAGGAGGTGAAGGGTTCCTGACAACCGGACCAAATGTGACATGGGGCAGCAATTCGGACATCCAGTGCCAAAAATATAGTGGATGGTATGTCTTCGCTTTGATTTCTCTCTTTTTCTTCTTTTAATAGTTAAAAAAGGTATGAAATACTTCAGATTTCTGGTGATATTTAGCTAAATCAGAATATTAAGTTCTCGTATGTGTATTACCGAATCTATAGTGTTTTGTAGACGGTATGATCGGGTGTGTTGCAAACTTGAATGCGTGCGTTCATTTGTAGAGCTTTATTTCAGAATGAGAAAGTTCGTGAAACAATTTTTAAACATTAATGCTTAAATAATAATATTTTCTGAAAAAAAACTGTGAATATATAGAAGATTCCTTTAAATACTTATATGTTTTCTTTCTGTTTCTCAACGGACTTCTAAAAGCAGTTGTTAAAAATAAAGGGGGTTGCGGGAATTAGGATGTACCTTTTATTGCGGAGGGGGATTCTAAAGAATAGTAAACAATCACGGACGTACTTTGTGGACGGCCCAAAACATTAAGAAGCAGGCAATCAGGTAAAAGAACGTCTATGACCAGCTGTAAGAACTAAGAAGAAGCTAACATGAAATTCATTGTGTTTGTCAAACCCAGAATTTTGTGTTTTACCTTAAAAACAGTATTAGCTACAGGAAAAATTAAATCATTTTTGAAATCCCCATTAAATTTTGAATCTAATGGCATATAAAGCACGAAATCACTGAAAATTAGTTAGTTAAAAAAAGGTCCAACCTACAAATTCACGATTTCTGCAGCTGGTGCAATACTTTTGCATACCCCTGTATACTGTATATATGCAGGGCTGTACAATATAAAAACAAAAGAACGAATCAAAAGACAAAAAACAGTAGGAACAAGTTAGTAAATTTATGCAATGCAATGATTATGACACGCTTTCCAACATACCAGAAATCATTACTCAAGTTATAAGGATACTGGCTGTGGAATAAATCTCGCTCCTGTGCCCTGATCTTTGATCCCATTTCGACGATGTTCAACAGAACTGGTTCAGTATACCTCCGAAATAACATGATAAAGTTTTGTCGCATTCGAAGCAATTTTACGTACGTTATGATGCATAAGGGCTATGGAATAAATCCCGCTCCTGTGTCCTAACCTTTGACCCCATTTCGTCCATTTTTAACAGGATTCGTCCCCAGGCTGGTCCCTACAACATACTAACATTTCATCTAAGTCGAAACATTTTTACGTACGTTATGACGCATAAGAGCAGAGGAATGGATCCTGCTCTTATGTCCTGACCTTTGACCCCATTTCATTTACTTTCAATAGGGTTCCTTCCCAGGTGTTCCCCTTCCACAAACTTAAATTTCATCGAAATCGAACGATCTTTACGCGAATTATCATACGGATGAACATACGCACACAACGCGAGACGTAATGAGGCAGATGGGAATCGCAACCATCTGCTCGCAAGAGTGGGACGTCATAAAACTTTAATAGGATCTACACACAACGCGTGACGTAATGAGACAGATGGTGTGACCGCGCGCGAACATCTGATTTGCGAGAGTATGACGTAATAAGATTTCTAAGTATGGATAACATTAATCTGACGACGCCATGACACCAAAAACTTGGTGATTCGGGGTGGTTATTTAACCCACTAAACGAAGTTTCCTAAAGTCCAGATCAAGCTAAATCGATTTCTAGTAGCAGAAAACGGTAGGTTAACGACTTTCATCAAATTGTTAGAGCCTTTTTCAAAATAAAATTTACATACATACAAGAATTGCTCCTTTAAGGTTAACGACAGGTAATTTTGCTTCTTGTACTTCGAAAGGAAAATTTCTGTACACATTTTCTTCTTAATTAATGCGTTCCCAAAAATGAAAATTTGAACATCGATTAAAATATCTTCATTTTATAAATTGTAATACTTAATACACTGGCGGAAAGTGAAAAAAGAACACCAAGGAGACGTCTGATACCAACGAAATTTATACAGCATAATAACGGAATACAGAGGATGACTTGATCAAAACATTATGGCAAAATACAGCTGTATTTGCTGGTAAACTGAAAAATAACATTTCCATGTAACATGGTTAGTACGAGGTTCAACCGCCATGAACTGCGCCACACTGTGCAATTCTGGCATGGAGTCTGTCGTACAGATGTTGGATGTAAGTTTGGGGTATTGAGTTCCAAGCATTTTCTTCCTTTACTCAAGATTACATGCACATGCCGTATATTTTATAACATTTGATCTTCTCCTCTCTCTATATATATATTTCAAAATTTCCTACATTAAAATATATTATTACTTAAAGAGAAAATTCATTATACAATACCTTTTCCCATGTTTTTATATTTTCTATTCACGATGCTGCGTATTGTAAAGTTTGACTTTCAAACTACTGATAAATTATTGTAATATACTAAGAATTGACCATTTTATACTTGATTCAACGCGACATAAGCTCAAAATCATCATTTTAGATATGAAATGTTTTGACATACTAATACAAATGATAAAAGCAGTAGGCTTTCATAGACTGTAGCGAGGAATTTTAGATACATTAGATAAGGATATAAGGCTGTCCAATGGCCTTATTTAGGATCCAAAAGTTCGGGGACTTGGCGTATAGTTCCTTACCTTGAATATTTTCAAACACCGATGTACAACCACCTTTGAAATAATCCCCTTGGTCGACGATGCATTTTTGCCATCGCTCGTAAACCTTCTGGAATCATTGCTAAAAGCCATATTTTGCAAACCCTTGTAAAGCCTCCTGCGTTGCTGTTTTACCTCATTTGTTGACAGAAAATGACGTCCCTGCAGATTTTGTTTCATGAGTGGAAACCTGTAAAAATCTCAGAGGGCAAAGTCGGGTGAATAGGCGGAATGTGGAAGCACATTATTACGATTTCTGGCAAGAATCTCCGTAAGCAGTAGGGACAGATGTACAAGCGCGTTGTTTTGGAGAAGGTATCATTGTCCACTTCGCCACATTTCCGGCCGTTTACTGCAATTTCACCTCCGTAAGCTATGTAAAATGTCCAGATAACGTTCTTAGGTAACGGTTGTGCCCTCAAGAATAAATGCGGAACGGATAAGGCTCTGAGAATAAAAACGTATAAAGCTATGAGAATAAAAATGTACCTAAAGCATGGCTGTCTCTGTGATGAGTTCCTGCCTGAATTTCTTTGATCGCGGTGAAGACGGTTATTTCCATGTTGAAGAAGCACGCTTCAGCTGAATAACAAACAAGTAGCACGACGTTTCATAACGTGTGATGATGGCATCCAAAAATGTAGGATCGCTATCGACTATGTTTATTAATTCGCCAGATATCTGCACACGTTCATTCTTTTGCTCTAAAGCCATGTTTATCACATCGCAAAAGATAGACAGCACGCATTCCAATCACATTGCATGTTCCAAACCATTCTGACAACGGAGGCGATGGATGGCTCGATGTATTTCAGACACCGTAACTTTAAATATATGCTTGCGTTACCACGCGTAGGCGGTGTTCCTGAACTTTTGGATCTTACTCCATATATACATATGTATGCATCATCATCATCATTGTCACACATTGTCAATCTGTTGCTGGACGAAGATCTCGCTAAGTTTTTCCACAATCGTCTCTCTTAATCCTGTCTGCTATATGTTACGCCGGAATGCTTTCAAATCTCATTCGTCGATCTCCCGTGCTGTCTTCTAGATTTTTGTCTGTACCTTGGTGTCCAGTCTGAAATTTCGGTTATCCATCGGTGGTCTATTCCCTTGGCAACATGCCCAGTCTATTACGATTTCAGGGATTTTACTCTGGTCATAAAGTCTGCCACTCTTGTGTTTTTCCTTATCCACGAGTTTCTCTTCTCATCTTTCCTTTTTACACAAAGTCGGCTTCTCTCCAGGCTTCTTCCAGTTGTCTTAAGCCTTTGTTTGCCTTCTTTAGTTTAGGCGCATCTTTCTGATCCATATGTTAGAACTGGAAGGATGCATTGATTAAACACTTTTTTCTTATGACGTAGCACCCTATTGATCTTAAAATTTGCGCTGTTTCGTCCAAAAGCTTTCCATCCAAATTAAATGTGTCAACTAATTTCCCCGTCCATGCCACATTTGCTTGATATTTATTGTCTAAAATAAATTAAACTACCAATTATAAATCAGAACCTTCAACTGGTGGAAATCTTAGTCTGTAAACGTAGTAGTGCTATCTACTAGGCGTGAGAAATACGAAGTAAAACTGCAAACTTTGCAAAATGGTTTTGTTTGCGTTTGATTATGACATATTTACTTTGTAAAACATAATACATACGGTGTCACATCCAGTGTAGGTTTTCCTAAGATGCTGTTGCGTTTTTGTTACTTTTGTATCCCCCTTTAAGCTTCTATAGGGCTTCGCATTCAAAGTATACTTCAACTCATGGACTCGCAAAGAGGAAGAAGAACACTCGCAAAAACTCTGCAAAACATTTATTCCGCAGAGTGATACATGTCCTAGAAATAATTAAATCAATGGTCTTTACAACCGTACTTTAGCCCGCAATGTTGGAGCAAAACAACATCGCAAACATTGCTCAGAGAGCGTGCGAACAGAAACCTTTCAACTGTACCACATCAGATACAGTAAAAATAATGCGAGCGACATACATGCATAGACCGTAGTGGACTTCGGGAACTATCTAAGTATGTGTTACTTAAGTCTTTGTCGATAAGGTACACTTCCAGTTTTGCTTCTCCCAATTAAAAGAGAAGATTTCATTCGTCAACGAGCAAGCGCAAACGAAATTACTTCTCGTGAAGACAAAAGCGTCTTGAATTCCAAATGATCTTTAGAATTCGGTTCGTTTTTATTATTTTAATTAATAATTATTACAATGAAGAATAAGGGATGAGGGATGAGGGATGATTTACTATAAAAATCTACGGAAAATGCAAATTGATATATTTAAAAAGGAATGCTAGAAATTTGTAATTCCCATCAAATTTTCTGAAAATATGTACCTTTATACAAAGATGTTTATTTAGCTAAAATCCGTTTCTTACTCTTATTATATTAAAATTCGGTGTTAACACGTCAATAATGAGGTAGGAAAATAAAATATGTACAGTAATTTTTTTATTACCAGGCATTCTCTCTGTTAGTGATGTCTAAATGTGAAAGTATGTTTCATGAACATTTCAAAAATGAACATTACAACAATAAAGAACGTATACTGATTAAGGCAGAGTTTCGACAAAGAAAACATTCAATCGCTCTTTCCACTGCGCCACCACAGTGGGACAACTGTTTAAAACTTACACGAAAATAATATTGTTTGTTATTGCTGAAAATAACTTTGGAAAATTCGCGTATAATATTTTTCACATACTACATCACTTTCACTACTTCTGATTAAAGGCTGCTGTCTCTGACATCAGATATGTTTTAATTACTTTAATATAAATAAATTCAATTCTAGATATTTTGATCACTACATTTGTTATGATATAAAGCGAAAACTCGATGTTGACCCAATATTGACTGCCCATTCGTCATGCTTTCAGTTAGTGACACGGTGATATCGGCATTTAATTGTCAGGCTCAAAAGTATATGGTGTATAATAATAATGAGTTGATAATTCCGAAACACGTTTCTTGAGTGACACTCAGCAGCTCTTGCCGAAAAAACAAAAGTACAAATATTCCATGTCGTTCATCAAATAATGGCCGATTTAGGGGTAAAAATGAAAGAAACATACCTCACAGCACACAACCTTGTTTTATTCGTACTAAGCGCCATCAGTAGGCACACATTTCTAACCAGAGTGATTCAATACCAGTCTGAAATATATCTTACTTCCTGGATGCAAGAAAGTCTCAGAATGCAATTTTGGCCTCCTCTCGGTTTTAATGAGATAGTTGCTAAAATGCATGAACAGACGGAATTTGATAGGTTCGAAATGAGGCAAGCAGGCTGGATGTGGGAGGGATCCAAACTGCAGTTCTTTTAATATCTGTTTCGTCATTTGTGAAACATGTAGTCTCATGTTATAATATAGGAGGATAGGACCCTTCTGTTGAAACAAATGGCAGTTTGAAACACAACTTCTGGTGCATTTGATCAACTTCTTCAGAGTATATGACTGAAGTAATGCTTTTAACAGCATTCAAGAACCTGGAGTATATGACACTGTGAACAATCCACCGCACAGTCAACAAAATCTTTTTGTGTCGACTTTGGTTTAAGATGCTCTTTCGGTAGTTCAAAATGGTTTAGCCGCTGTTCAGATCAATTACATGAAAGTTCAGTTTCCGGCCATATGTGATAGTTTTCCTAAATAAGGGGAAGAGAAACGTGCTTATCGTGAACCTTCATTGAAAACAAAAGTGCCTTCAGCAACTGTAACACAGGATTACCTTCAAAACATTTCCTTTTATTTCATGACAAAGAGGAACACAGAGTTAGGTTTATAGTATTTCCTTTCATTTCTGGTACAAAAAGAACTTTCAAGACAAACCAGAAAAATGACACTGGATTTTCTGTTCTGATGAACATGTCGTTTGAATCCTTTCCGAAACGAATACAATTTATCAAAGCTAGTCGAAGAAAAAAGGGCCGGTAGGGATTGAAAATCAGCCGAATTTCTGTAATCATTAATATACCCAGAAATAGAAACTATAGTTTTCATCGGCGGCTGAAGTGAATGCTACGAAGATTAACAATTGGTGCAGAAAAAGTTTCTCATAGCGGAAAGAAGGTATCAGACACAAAGAGATTATCGAGTAGAAAAATGAAGGGAAGAAATGTACAAGGGAACATGATATGATTCTAGTCAGTCCAGCGTAAGAACTTTGCTTCATGGTAGTGTTTAAAATACGTGGAAAATATTTTTCATTGCAAAACATATGGTAATGAAAAATGACCTTTCAAATGCTCTTGCAGGTCGCTGACATAGCGAGAAAAACGTTTTTGACCTTTATGATCCCCTTCTTTATTGTAGGGAATGGCGTACTATGAAATAAAAGTTTCTCAATAGGATTTGTGAAAATTTGTCTTATTTTTAATTTTGAGAGGTCCGTTCTATTACCCATGGGTTATACATATATGTGTGATTTTTCTTATAAACGTTTTGACTTTTGAAACTTTCTTTTGAACTGTTGCCGATAGATTGCGATTGACGAAAAGCTACGAAGTTGGAAGTTGCTGCGTGCGCGAGTTAAAGGAATTGTGCCAAAAAGATTATGTTTGTTTCCGTTCCAAAACCTTAAATTCACACTGACGGCTGTACTATTAATACCTAATAAATGCTACTTCAGTTATTTCATTAAGTTGTTCCTGAACAATGAGTCAGAGTTATTCTCCCCTCTAGTGAATCCACGAACGCAACTACTAATATATATGTATAGAGTAGCGAACAAAAGTATTTGGCGAAACACTTTTTCGACAATAATTTTTTCTGCTCGGCCAAATCAGGTAATTTTGGGATATGATATGTGTTGATTCGTGGGTTACAATGCCACGTAGTTTGTATTTCGCTCAGATCAAATTTGTCGTTCGGAATGGGCCATATTCGAGAGTCGCTAATTATTACCCATTTGTTTGCTGCATGTATTATTGTTTTTCTTGTGATTTTTGTGGGTTTTGTGATGTGTAGTGTGATATAAAGTCAATCTTAGGTTTTCAGAAATGGGTAAAAAGGCGAAGATCCCTGTTGGAGCTCGCGAGGCGGCCGTGAACCTGATGGAATACGGAATGCGCGTCACCGACATTGCGAGGGCCCTGAAAATACGACACTAGTCCATTTCAGCTATCCTGCAACGTTATAAGAAGACTGGGACCGTCGAGAAGAGTCCGCGATGTAGTAGGCTTCTTTCCACTACGTTGCGTCAGGACAGACGCGTCCTCCGTCTATCTCGTGCTCATCCCACCTTGACTGCCATGGACATCGCTACCAAATTCCCCGAAAGCGATGACCTGAACTTCAACCGAATGATCATCTGCCGTCGTCTCCTTGCTGGTGGATTGAATGAAAGACGCCCCGCCAAGAAACCACTAATTGGAGTCAAGAATTGACAAGCCACAGTCGCGTTCGCGCGCCGTCATCGACACTGGACTGCGGCGGACTGGAGTTAGGTGCTTTTCACCAACGAGAGGAAGTTCAACCTGTTCGGAAGTGATGGCATCCGATAGGTACGACGTCCGCGTGGCCAGAGTTTCAACCCCCAGTTCATTCAGCCGACTGTCAAGCACGGAGGAGGATCGCTTATGGTTTACGGCATCTTCTCTCGCAATGGAATGGGCCCCATCATCAAGATTGACGGAATACTGTCCGGCCAGAGCTACACAAACATGCTCATAAACGATGTCTTCCCATGGGCAAACCAGAACATGCCACCCGGATGGATCATGCAGCAAGACAACGACCCGAAGCACACCTCTAGAGTAGCGAAGGCAGCATTCCAGTAGCAACAGGTTACACTTCTAGACTGGCCAAGCCAATCTCCAGACCTCAAACCCATCGATCACATGTGGGAGGATTTGGAGAGACGATGTGCGAAGAAGACCTGCCGGAATAGGGCCCAGAAGATCGACCACCTGTCTGCAGAATTGGCGCGAATTCCGCTGGTCACCGTCGAGAAGTCAGTGCACTCGATGCCGGCTCGTTGTGCAGCTGTTATTAAGTCTCGTGGTTATATCATTAAGTGTTAGTTATTGTTTTGTCATTTTCTTGTACTTGTTTTCTGTTATCGTTGCATTAAATGAATGTGATGCACACCTACTTTGTTGATCAATTTGCATGATCTTTGCGATTAAGCTCGGTACCTGATCTGTGTTAAGGTTTCCGATCCATCTGCATATGGATCATGTTTACAACTGAATAACACATATCATATCCCAAAATGAACCGATTTGGTCAAGCAGAAAAAATATTATGGTTGAAAAATTGTTTCGCCAAATGCTTTTATTCCCTACTGTACATTTGAATTTTCTCATTTTTTTGTGACACCTGTGCCCTATCTGAAGTAATTCCGAGCAATATGGTGTGCATTAAACATGTTGTTGAAGGACAAGAAAAAAATGATTTACTATGACGTTTAGGATCAAGAATTTAGAGGAGACGCCACTTAGGCAGGTTGTGCCATGAAAATAACGTACCGATAGGAGGCAATTGGTTTAAAGTGGCTCGCGTTTGTATTTTGAACGAATTATCTTATTGTCAGGCATTTAAAAAGTTATAGCTTCTGTGTATCTCAAAATGTTTTTGTAGTAACTTTGTTTCCTCAAAACTGAAGATTTTATCCATACCTCTTTTGGTGAGACACGAACGAAAGTAGAGAAGGAAAGTACTCAGTCCAATACTGAAAAAGACATGTCAGCTTTATTTCGCTTGCAAGTTCAGAAACCGAGACAAACCGTGGGTCGTACAGGTATGCTGCGGTACGTGCGTTAGAAACCTTTCGAAGCCGCTGAAAGGTGTTTGTGTCACTGCCCTTTGCTGTTCCTATGGTTTGGAGGAATCCAAGCTATCACTCAAATGACTTCTGCTTCTGCGTGGTACCTTCCGTTTTGGGAGGCGTCACGAAGAAAAAGAAGCTGCCAACAGCTTACCCAAATATATCATGTGCTATGAGACTAGTTCCGTATGGCCAAGAACTTCCTGTTCCTTAGCCTCCGAAATAATTTTCCATCGATTCTCAGGACGAATCAGAATACGTCGCTTTTTTCCGGGATCCCTGCCTCCAATGCTAATAAATATATCGACCACGCTGCGTCATCTGGGTTGCACATTCTCACGCAAGAAGGACTAAACCATCTTGTTCATGATTTAGATATACCCAAGGCCAAAGCATAGTTATTCGAACCATGACTTCTGCAAATAATCTTCTAAAGAAGAATGTCTGAATGACTTCGTTTTGCACTTTTTATTAGCGTTCGCACCGTGCTACCGAAAGGAAGACAGCCTTGTGTTCTGCCACGAAATAGATGGACTGATGATCACCCTTCATATCAAACATGACCATAAGGTTAGAAACTGTTCATAGACACCTCGAAATTGAGCCACAGGGTGGGGCTGCTACGTGCACAAGTGCAGCAACATTTGTGTATACAGAAATACCGTTTGTGTGCTGAGTACGCAAATTTTGTTTCTCTTTTAGAGGAGAAGGTAATTTTCTCCCGAAGGGAAACCACTAATAAATTGGTTAACATTTTGAATATAAAGAAACAGACGAAGACGCGAAAAACATGGCGTACAAATTGAAGATAAATCCCGCTTTAAATTAACGCACCTGGAACAAACTCTGCAGGGACAAAGCCTCTATGTGCTAGTAATTTCAAATAGGAGTATTTCCATAATTTTAAATAATATACATTTGTGGCCGGTATTTAAAGTAAATAATGAATTACATTAATGAAAAGTACCCTGAAAAATTTATTATCTGAGTGTCCATTACTTTTATTTGTATTAAATGCATCATATAAGTATTGTGAATTTTAGTATTTTGATGATTTGCAGTGCTTTATTCCTCTCAGATTTAGGCAAAAATCAGAAATGGCAACTGAAATTAGCGAATGATTGAAATTATCTCATAAAATACAATGCTGTACGCGCAAATGACACGTAATTTCAGAAAACATTTGTTATTTAGCATTCATTCTTTGGCACGTTTTTTAATATCTAGAAAATGGTTAGCGTTCTGTATCTTAAGATTTCAGATATACACAGACAACCAAAAACGTTTAAGGTATTTCAAAGCACAAAACAGAATTATAAGCCTACTGAAAAGAGATAATGTCACCGGATTCTACCTGTTGGGCATGCTAATAAACATATGAATTTCATTTAATTACATATTTTTATGGATATAAGACGTAAACGAAATGATAGAAATAAACTCATAAAATAGAAATGTTAACGTCTGAGTATAATCCTGCATAAATATGTTAAATTGAATAAAACATATGCTTTTTTTGGAACTTTAAATAAGCCAAGCTGGGTTATGAGGGATCATGGTTGTTCATTCGAATTTGTTTCGTTGCTTATATAAACGTATCCGATAGCAGAAACGATTTTCTTGTGTGTTTTTTCATATGAATTATTTGAAAATATGTAGAAAATAATCTGCGGTTTAACGGTGGTCAGTAATTATAGTAATGTGTCCATCCAATTTCTGCGCCAGTTTCGTTACATTGATCAAAATGCAGTCAAGTTGTGCTATTTTCCGATTCACTAATCGTTTCACCTGGTGAGATCAGCCACAGCCTTGGAAAGGTACATCCCAGCCACCGGATACGTTTCACCAGTACTTAAGTTTGGATAAATTTGGGGTTTTGACAATAGGTCACCATGCAGCTGAAGCTGGTTGGACACGAGCTAACGGCGAGAGCCATCGCTCCTACGGGTTACACGTTAGAAAAGAATGAAAACAACAACTGCAATGAAAGATATTTCAAATACTTGGAATTTCAATCTTCAAGGATGAGTATATCTTTCATGTATTTCTTATTTCCTGTTTCATGAATTAAATAATTTTGAAGTTAAAATAAATGAACAGCTTTCGAATAAAGCAAAATAAGGCCATTGCTGTAAACAAACATATTGCTGCATTTCGTAGTGAGCATGCAGTTACAAAATTCCGATGTCTTTCCGAATGTAAAGAATTAAACTTCCAAAGTATTTGAAGTTCTTTGATTATCAATACTTCAAGTAAATACTTTAATGAGCTGAACAAACAAGAAGTAGGTAACATGTCATTTATTATTTCACTTTCATTTCTGCAAAACAAATCAGATAGATCTTTACAGAAACCCACTTTTTACCGTTCGATTTCACACAAAAATTGGCAACAACAGATATGAAAAAGTGAGTTTTTCAACCGGGTTTTAGCATTCTACTTCTGAAAATTGCCCTTAGTAAGGTATTTTAAAAGGTAAAGTGTGAATGTACGGAAATACCTCATGCACTGACATTCGGGGAGACAGCTAGCTTATTTATGTAAGCAACATAAGGTAATAAAAAAAACAGATATGAAAAACACAGTTCTTCAACTCGGTGTTTAACATTGAAATTCTGAAAAATGTCCTTTGTAAGGTATCTTTAAGGCTGGAATAACTGTTCGTTTTTCCGTTTATATTGATTGGTGGCAACAAAACAATTGACATCAATTGCTATTATAAACTTTCTCATACTATTGCAATAGCAGATAGAATATGTATGAAAACAAAAATAAAAATCGTAGCGCTACAAATCTTGGTACCAAGCATTAGGTCATTTTGGGGAACTTTTCCGCTTGCTCAGTTTTCTAGGTGCGCATCTGCAGCTTTCGGACTCTAAGCTTTGCTGTGAAGGAATCTAAAGCCTATGAAAGTTTTTGTTATCACATAGAGTTTGATTAATTCTAATGGAGTATCAGGATATTTTTAACATATTTAATCACATAGCTCCCCACAGCATTTAACCTAGGAGTAGAAAATGTTTTACATGAAATGAAGTAAATATTGGCTGTAATTGACTGATTTTGCTAAATCATTCATCAGAAATCACAAAGAGACCACCTCGTGACAATACTCGTATTCAGCACGAAGATGGACATCACCAGGTACAGCAAGTTCTTAAGGCAATATTACTTTTTGGTTCACGGTAGGCAAAATAGCCAGCAATATATTTAAACCCTACGGGAGCAATCATTCACATTAACACATTCTGCAAGAGGATAAGGATTAACAGGATCTTTAACTGCAATGTCTCGCAACTCAGTGATATATTTAACTAATGAAAGTCGGTTTGATATATCTAGAAGCTGTTCTTAATAGCTGAAATTCTGAAAAGGAATAATTGTTATCAGCATCCGAAGCAACAGAGGAAGCACTAAATGAAAAAGTAACTGATGTGTTGCTATCCAGTAGTAAGAGGCGAACGCGGCATTTCACTTCTGTAGGTAATGTTTTGTCATAAAAGTGCCCAGATCCCCCGATGCAAGAGAAAAAGTTCTCAGACAGTCCTTTTTTAAGCGAGACGTCAGTATATATTTTATTTTAAATTGTGTAAGGAAATAAATAATTCCCGTTAGTGACTGTATAGAACTGAAACAGTCTTTTTCAAATATCAAGAGGTCTTTTGCAGTATCAAATATCATTCCTTGACACAAAAAGCAAACAGTTGCTTTAATGCGATTTCTTGAACCTATCGATAAATGCGAAATCCACACATGCATTGGGTATATCATTATAGGGCTTTTTAGAATTGAAAACGTCAAATGAATCATTGATAACTTGAAAAAATTCCATAACTGAATTATCATTTGGTTCAAAATAACATATGCTTTGTGTTGTATTGTTGCAAAAACAGCTCGACTGCGATTCGTATTTGTTGTCGCTCTCTGCCGTTTACTGTGAGACGACGTGATGTTAATTTTGGACAAATTTAAATTTCCCACAAACCGGAAACAACAGTTTCACAATTGCAGCTTTGTGCGATCTTGTAACATGCATTCTGAGTAGTGTAGCATATTTTTGTAATGTTATACACGGACGGAAAAAAATTCCAACAGCACGAAAAAATAGTTGTAGAGGAATGAAATGGCGGCAATACATTTGTATAGCTAACATATTTAATCGATTAAGGTTTCAAGATCACAGCTTATTGTAAGCGCGAGAAGAGCCATTTTAAATGTGAAATGCTGGTACATTAATAACCGGTGTAACCGCCAGAATGTTGAATGCAAGCACGCAAACGTTCATGCTTTGTGTCGTACAGGTGCTGGATGTCAGTTTGTGGGATGGAGTTCCATACCTGTTGCACTTTGTCGGTCAATACAGGGACGTTTAATGCTGGTTGGGGGTGACGCTGGAGTTGTCGTCCGATAATGTCTCATACGTGCTCGATTGGTAAAAGATCTGGTGATCTAGCAGGCCACGGCAACATGTTGACACTCTGTAGAGCATGTTGGGTTACAACAGCGGTATGCGGGCGAGCGTTATCCTGTTGGAAAGCAACCCCTGGAATGCTGTTCATGAATGGCAGCACAACAGGTTAAATCATCAGACCGACGTACAACTGTGCCGTCCGGGTGCGTGGGATAAAAACGAGAGTGCTCCTGCTGTCATAGGATATTGCTCCCCAGACCATAACTTCAGGTGTAGGTCCAGTGTGTCTCGGCCGCACACAGGTTGGTTGCAGGCACTCACCTGGCCTCGTTCTAACCAACACACGGCCATCACAGGCACTCTGGCAGAACCGGCTTTCATCAGAAAACACAACAGATCTCCACTCCGTCTTCTAAAGAGCTCTAGCTTCACACCACTGACGTCGCAAACGGCAGTGGTTTGGAGTAAGTGGAATGCACGCTACAAGGCGTCTGGCTCGGAGCTGTCCTTCAAGTAACCGATTTGTAACAGTTCGTTGTGTCACTCACTGTGGTGGCAACTGCAGCTCGAATTGCTGCCGCAGACGCGGTACAATGCGCCACGGCCATACGCCGTACACGGCGGTCTTCCCTCTCAGTAGTGCCACGTGGCCGGCCGGAACCCGGTCTTGTTGAGGCAGTACCTTCCCTTGACCACCGCTGCCAACAATCATGCACAGTGGCTACATTCCTGCCAAGTCGTTCTGCAATATTGCGGAAAAAAATCCACCTTCTCGTAGCCCTATTACACGACCTCGTTCAAACTCCGTGAGCTGTTGATAATGGCTTCTTCGTCTTCTTAAAGGCATTCTTGACTAACATCAACACCCTACGTCGAATCTCAACAATAACTAACGCTCACGAACGTTACAGCGCGTATTTACAGCAAACCTGCTTTGCATGTTCCAAGGGGCACTACTAGCTCCACACGTATGCGCCGAGCGCGAAATTTGCATAGACGTCATCTTACAGATGTACTCTCACCGCCTACCAACTGTCGTTTATCTAACACAACCCCTTCTTGGTGTTGGGATTTTTTTCTGTCAGTGAATAACCATCATGTCGTACAGCGCACTTTCGTTGGTGAAATCCATGCTATAATAAACATTTTGATATCTCATTGTATAAATTACAGGTCCTCAAGTAGAAGTAGGCACGATACATCCTTAATGTACGAGTATCGTTTTAAAACAATGGCGTTTGAAATTCATTCAATAGCAAAATATGAATTGTTAAGGGCACATTTTCGCTAAACAGTAAATACTCGATTCGCAGTGGAGTTAGCACCAAAACTAAAGTTGAAATACAATTACTGAAATTTACGATTTATGCTTGACAAGAAATGACAAGAATATGCAGCTTAGAATGATCTTAATACACTGAATGGCCGATTTATTATGACCACCATACAGTTTTAAGCAAATGAGCCATGGTTTTACGCTGTTGGCGCCAGAGCACGAGGCTAGTATAAAAAGGGAAAGCTTAGTGCTTGCGACAGTAGTAGAAGTGATGTTTGGGTGACGAGATGGATACAAAATGCGCTTTGACGGACTTTCAACATGGCATGATTGTAGGAGCTCTGAGCCATGGAGCAAGTATCACCGAAACCGCCGAGTTCGTGAAATGTTCCACAGCAGCTGTTGTTAAAGTGTTTAAAGGCTGGACTGTCAGCCAAAAAACTGGGTATCTACGTGCAACGTGTTGTCTTCGTCGACTAGGGACTGCTCGGGCGGCACGGAGAGTGTCCAAACTGGTAAAATACAACAGAAGGGCAAGAGTGCAGCCAATTACAGACCATCTTAATCAAGGATCCCCACAAATGATGTCTGCACGTACTGTTCGCCGTATACTGCATCGGATGGGATATGGCAGCCGAAGGCCTGTTCGAACACCTTTGCTGTTAACAGGAGAAAACGACTGCAGTTCGCACAGGAGCACAAGGATTGGACAGTCGATAATTGGAAACAAATTATGAATTCCGATGAATCACGTTTTCAGTTGCACCATGACGATGGCCGAGTGAGAATTTGGCGGAAACAGCACGAAAGCATGGACCCCAAATGCATTGCTACAACCCTTCAAGCTAGGGAGGCAACGTTATGGTTTGGGGAATGTTTTCCTGGCATGCTTTGTGCCCTTTAATTCATGTTGATCAACGTCTGACTGGCAAATTATACCTAAACATCTTTGCGGACCAAGTGGATCCTATCATGTGGATGGTTTATCCCAATGGCGACAAGTTAATGCGTCCCGCCATAGAAAGTAGAATGGTTTATCCTACATTCAACAAGTTAATGCGTTCCGCCATAGTGCTCGTATTGTACAGGATTGGTTTCAGGGGCATGCCGGTGAGTTTACTTTGCTTAGGAGGGCCCCACAATCTCCAGATCTCAACCCCATTGAGAATTTGTGGGATGAAGTTGAAATATCCATCAGACAGCTGGATCCACTACCCTGCAATCTCACACTCCTGGAAAGTGCTATTCATCAAGCATGGTCTCAGATTCCACAAAGCACCTATCAACATCTCGTGGAATTCATGCAACGAAGAATCGACGCAATATTGAAGGCAAAAGGTGGCCCAACGAAGTACTGAGGGGGTGGTCATAGTAAAGTGGCCACTCAGTGTATATCGGGATAATAAACCGTAAATAGTTTAATTGTAGATACACCAGATGCGTTTCCAACAAACAGAAATATGAAGAGTTCCTTAAGAGACTTAAAATCCAAAGTCTGACCAGGTAGCTTCGAAGAGGTAAATATTATGTTGTAAAGGTATTGGTAGCATATACCACAAGTCACTATAACAAATTTCCTTTTGGAGGCATGTGGAGGACCAGCATCGTATTACGTTTGTGATCATAAACGTTAAGCCCTTCCGTGCAAATATTAACTGCATACATCAGCTTTCATCTGCGGCTTGGCATCGTGTTTCAGATATTTTCAAACATAAATTGCATCCATTGATTCCGTCTATATGCCACAGCCTTTTATGAGGAATCAGAGAATTTCGAACTAATCAATCCAAATGTTTCTCTGAATTGTCACAAGTATATTTTATGATTGTGAGTTTGCCTGTCGCAGCAATGGAAGGCGAGTAATGAGGCTTCTCTACAGCAATCGGTGACGAACAGTGCTCGTAGACAGAGGACGATGTATGACGGTTATCCATTGATGCCCAAATTAATGTCCATGTGTCATGGATGGCGTTGTGCGCGACGTCACTTCCATATGGTCAAGCCGGATTCTTCCCGCTGAGTCGTGAGATTTACAGCTCCATACCTTGCACGATGATGTGTAGAACTTTCTGATGTCCATTGACCCCATGTGCGTATAACGGTAGTTACGTTACACGTAGCGCGTGCAGAAATATCACGGTATGATAAACCACCATCTCTGAGTCTAACGATTCTACTTCCTTCAAACTTCGTTAAGTGTTCGTATGGTTGTCTCGTCCTTCTTCGCGGCATGTTTGTATGTTAACAACTACGTACGGTCGAGCTTAACATAAGCAAATTTAAACACCTTCTCTCTGTAGGTCTTCTTTTACACCACCTTGTGTGACGTCTCCGAAGTCGTTGCGCGCGCCTCACATTTGAATGTGCGCTGCATATGTAATTATCTGCATCTCCCATGGTGGCCTACCTTTCCTGCAAATTTCGGGCAAATCCGAGCATTCCTTCATGGTGTTTTAATTTCTATTAACAGCCATGTATGTTATTTATATTTCAACTATCGTCATATTCATTACGTAAGCATGTGCAAAGTGAAAAATAGGTTTTTTAATTAGCATGCTACTCAGTATTTTTTTCTCGGCATGTGATATTTCTACTTTTCATGTTGTACAATATGTCTAACATTTTAAACGCCAAATTTTTCAGTTGTCATTTAAGCAAAATTTCAAAAGGATGTTTTCGTCTGCCTTCTGTGTTATGCTTTATTCTGTGTTTTGAAGAGTTTTACTTGGCTACGATGCGTAAGTTCTAATTTCTGCTAGTTTTATCCATTGTTCGGATTCCGTATAAGCCAAACGCATAGTAAGAAATTAATGAAATATATACCATTCAAACTTGCGAAAAAACCTTGAGGAATACATCATCCTCACAATAGATCAAGCGGATAATAGAAATATGTTAATTATTCTTCAGCAGCATGAGCAATTCTCTCTAAAGGTTTCTTCTTGCTATGAATCATTCATTCAAAGAATGTAAGAAAAAGTTTGAAAATAATATTTCTCAATGAAAAAAATGCGTTTAAAAACCTACTGCAGATTTGTCCTTATTTAAATATAAAACGTTTTGTAGAAAAAACTTATCACAAGAGTTTACTAAAGGCAACCTTTTGAGCTTATGACTACTAGTGATACGAACGGAAATTCATAACACAGAACATACGAAATGAAATTGTTGTCACGATAAGAGATGATCTAAAATTTAATTTATCGCAATGGAACTAATTAAAATCGTGCTATTTACAGGGATGTTAGTAACTTTAGCGAACATTACATAGCGCCATATGTATCCCAAAATTATTTAAGAAGAAATTAAAATTCAAAGCTAATTCTTCCTTTTGTTTTCGTTTTTGCTTGGACGTAACGAACACCGTGAGCCGTGGTGTGTTAGCAATCGCTTGACTTCAATTTGTTGGCACTCGTTCCAGGAAATTGAGAAAACCGGTCGCATAACGCAAACAGCATGGGACGTAACGAACACTGTGAGCTATTGAGTAACGAACACTGAGCAACTCCGTAACGAACACAGAAAGTTACTCCGTGGTCTGTAAGCAGTCGCTTGACTCAAAGTTTTTGCGACTGGTTCCAGAGAACAGAGAAAACCCGTCGCATGAGACAAACAGAACATGCATGCCTCAACTAATTTCGAACCCGGACTTATCTGGTGCGAATCGTCAGAAGCCAGCACTTAAACCACTGCGCCACCGGGACAGAAAAATATTTCATTACTATGTAACGGAATAACAATTTTTCTGCATCCACTTCCTTTAATCATTTTTCGGGACTTAAAGGTTTTTGAAACTATGAATCTTGAATACCGATTTCCAGATTTATATTTAAAACATCTGATGTCACATGTACTGTATTTGCTTGAGTTATTGTAATGAGTATTTCCTGAAAATAATTTGAATTTAAATGACATTTATCCTGTTGCTTGTGCAATAATAACACTATTACCGTTGTCTGTAAGGTAGTGATTTTTATTGCTGTTTGTATAATAAGAACACCCTTACTGTTAAGCAAGTTAACATGCCTTTAAAAACTTGAAAATTACAATGTACTGTAAAGGGAAATCGAACTCGCAGCTCCCGATGTACGTTCCAGTATGCTGCCGTTACACCACACAGAAAAACAGAAACACCGCCTAGAACAACTGCTCTGGGTGGTGAAACTGTATTACAGTCGAGCCTAAAGCGGGAACTGCGGTTTCGATTTCCGTTCCAGGGCGTTGTAGATATCAAATTTTCTGAAGGATGATTCCATTAGAAGGAATGCAAGTAAGGTTCTTCTCTCCGGATAATATGGTTTTGAATATTATATTATGAAACTTTTAAAGTGTTAATGTGTTTCTCAAGAAGAAACACCTGAAATCAATGTTGCTACATGTTCGATTTTCTTCTGAACTTTATATGAGAAATTAAGAAATTCTCTGAGAAAACAGATAACATTCTTGCCCATATTGCGGGCTGGTTGATGCTAAATGTTTTGTTAACCGTTGTATTTATCATGTTTCTGCTTTCTGTAAGAATGTTCCTGAAAAATCACATTCTTTTGTTTTCAATGACTCATTGTAGGATATCATTGAGAACTCCTTTCCCTTTCAATAAAATATGCAATGAAATAAATGTAAAATAGAGATTTTATTCAGATCTTTGTTGTGTTTAAAAATAGATATTTCCTCTTTAGGATTGTTTCTGTATAACTGAAATTTGAATCAGCGAATAGCTATCGCACGATATTAAAAAGACAGTATTTGGTAGATTAAGCGTAATATATGCAGAACAAATAAGACAATAAAGAAAACGTTATCTATAAAGGTTGTCGGATAATATTCACCACAGACAAACCTGTAAAATTTGAATATTCCCTTATCACACCTTGATATTTGACAAAGGAATATATCCTTTATGGACGTGAATTTATCCTTGAATTACTGGCATATAAATAGCATGACGCTAAACATATTACAATAAACTGAAGGCTAATACAGACACGCTACTCAACACATAAGAATATTTTTTTAATATCGAGTAAGAACACCATTGTTTAGATTGAGAGCAGCCCCTTACTGGGGATGAAGCGCGAATGTATACATTAACTTCAAAGTAATAATTGCATATTGCTATTTAATTTAAAATTTATGTTATCTGTACATATAACGCTAATCCTGAGGTTTCAGAATCATACACTAGAACGCACACAAATATTTCTTTCTTTCATTGGTTTTAGCACTTCTACTGTAAAAAAAGGTCGTGCTTATGTAATCAGTATGTCCGTCAGCCTCTAGAAACGATATCGCTGCAGCTATTAGTCCGATTTCAAAAATTCTATCTTTGTTGGAGAGCGTTTCCGTGGGGAAATGTTTCTCACATAATATCAAACTTTTCTTAGCGCTCAAGTGTGCCGCCAGACGGAGTAAGATCACTTTTCTGCTTACAGCAATATCTGCGGGATTAAAAACTCGATTGAAAAACTTCTTTCTTCGGTCAGATACCACTAACTACGCAAACTCTGTTTGTGTATTTTCTTTCTAAATTAGTGCACACGTTCGCCGCTAGGGGCGCAAAAGCTTATTCTGTTTTTATCAATATCATTGCTTTCACATTTACAATTTAAAAAATTCTTTCAACACCGGATGTCATTTCGCTTGTAAAACACTTCAGGCTAGTATATGAAGAATTTTGCAGTTCACAGTTCTATCGGTAGGTGGTATTTCGGCAGTTTGCAGCTGTATTGACCGCCTACTAGTAAAGTTATTGATTTTTTTCTTTATTGTATGCCATTAGCTACAACAGGGACGTGGAACATATTCCTCTTTAAATAACGCAAAGATTTCCTGCTAGCTATGTATAGGTCGAAACGGTTTTTTTTCACTATGTCTGCACCCCGGGGATGTACATGAAAAGTAATTTCCCCTAGCATAGCATTTTCCACGAATAGCATAGCATTTTCCACGCTTATTTTCAACTTTTTCCTTTATGCAAAACTTTTCCGCTAGCAGTCTTAGACTTATATCATGCTCCTTTTATATTTCTTTTTTTAACCGTCCGATTCGAAAATCTCTTTGTCTATCTTTATCTACAGTATCTTCCTTGTAGTATTTGAAACCTTTTATTCGCCATTTGTTAATCTTAGTGACATGCTTTTAGTCGCTGGTGGAATTCAGTAGATGTTTCTATTTATGGATGTTTAGTTTGTAGGAACAAGTTGATTGTTTTCGAAACCGATTCTGTCGACTTTGAACAGCTTTGATAAACCTTATTCGCCTCATAACAGATTCAAAAGAAGTGCTCATTAAAACCGGAAGTTCGGTGTCAACTTTCTTGTTTTGATCTGGTAGAGAACACGTTCAGAGTTTCCTTCATCTAATGACCGAATTTTTGACATGACTGGCCGAATAAAAACATTTACCCTATGTGTTTAGATGAATCCAATTCAAGCAATGGTAAAGCTTAGAGTATAATGCAAAATTCCCTTTTAACATGTGTACAGATAAGCAGGAAATAGAGCTACCGACACAGAAAGCATCAGAAAGGATCATCAAGAGATTTTTTTCATGCTAGTTTAACTGTTTGGTTTAAACTTACTTGACGTGACCGTTCGTTCCCCCAAAGAATTTCTCGTTCGTACACATTGGTGTAAATTCAGAGGCTGTGATTCTAAAGATACATCCTTTATATCCTGTTTCAAATTTTCTTATGAAAAAAATACTGCGCGACAATTGCAACGACTTAGCGGGACCTAGGTGAACCGTTTGCGATGTGATATGCAAATAGTTAAAGACTGTGATCAAACCTCCCAAGAAAGGACCCGGTAAACCACCGAAGCAAACACGTCGCATCAGGAGAGCTCTCCAGAATTCTGCTGAATAAAAGTACGCAAGTGAAAAGCGATTCAGCTGAAAAACCGTGAGAGTCACAGAGCGATTGTTTTATGGAGTGCATAGATTCCGAATGTTTAGGGGTTTTTTTGTATAAACATTTTATGATATGAATTTCTGGATTCTTCTCCATTTCAATCTTAGCAAATATTCAAGTACCAAATATTAGTTCTGTGTGGAAATTCAGGCTGTATGTGCTTTTCCAAAAATAATAAGCCTACTAAAAGGCGAAACAGACATGAAATTGCCTGACCTATACGCACCAGAAAAACAGACATGAATAAATTAATTAAATTTATCTTTTCCAATATTTTACTATAAAATTAGTTTGTTTAGGTTTTCTGTAATACTACATTTGGGTATACAGATCTATAAATATAAACAGCGTATCCAGTATATACGATCGTATCAAAATAATATGAACATCCCCTGGAAACACACCCACCCAGGAGCGTCACAAAGTGCACGTGACATGGTCGACCACACGGAGATATAGACAATCGTCCACTCCAGATGTGTCATATTATGTGACGTGAACACAATACATAAATATAGTGATCTTACGGACGTTCAAAAGGAATGATCATTGGCTACCCCGACAAAGGTTTAAGCATCACAGAAACATCATACTTTTTCGGCTGTTCGCGATGTGCGTTAGTAAGGGTGGACCACTGGGACGCCCAGAAACTCACGACGCCATAATTGTGCAGCCCCAAAACCTATCAACCCGAGAAAGGAACGTCGCCTTCGTCGACTGCTAAAGGCCAATCGACGCTCAACAATGCAGCACTTGACAACGTAAATGACCGCTTGGTACCCAGGTACCTGTCTCCGATAACAGCAGAGCGAACTATTTTACGCATATGTCTGAGGAGCCGACGCTGTGTTAAGGCCCCATGTTAACCCAACTTCATTGGAAGGACAGAGAAAGATTGGAAAAATGTTGCCGTCTTCCTGACGATTCCGGGTTTCTACTCGACAGAAGTAACTGATTGTGGCGCATACAGCGTCGGAGACAGGATAACCAACACATGTCCTCGCTGACCACATGCATCCCTTCATGTTGGAGGTTTACCTTGGTGGTGATTGTGTCTACAGACGGGATAATGCGCCGTCCTACGTAGTTATAGGGTTCATGAGAACACGATAGCAATGTCTGCGATGTCCATTGGCCGACGAAATCGCCGTACCTCAAACCCATAGAGCACTTGTGGGACTATTTTGATCGATAAGTTCGACGTGCCGACCCAAACCCACGCCATCTCCTGGACCTCCGTGCTCTGGTGGAGCCCGAATGGGCACGCGTGCCTCGCGAAACCTCTCAACGCCTCATTACGTCCATGCTACCCAGTATCTCCGCCGTTATCTGGGCAGCGGGTGGTTATTCTAATTATTAGATATGTAGTCATATTACTCTGATACCACTGTGTAAAGTAGTATAATAATAGAATAAGAGTTAAGTATAATTAAAAAAAAATTAGCAATGTAACAACTACATGAATGTATAATTATTAAGTATCATTCAATGTATCATGTATTATGTGAAATTAAAACGCCTGAAATAAAACGAAGTAACAAATCGCCTGCGTTTGATTTCCAAGATTAGGTCAAGCGGATCTTCAAATTTTGTTTCATTTATTTGTGATTTATACTATTACATTGGCTTGAAGTTCTTATAATGTTAAATGCAGACAGCAGTTTACAAAGAAAAATTTTCCATGATTGGTATTTCGAAATGTATTTAAAAGATTTTTTTTTAATTTGATATCGTTTAATACATCTATGTATGAATTTTTCTTTTGACTTTCTAGAAGACTTTCGATTGAAATGCTATTGACTGTTAGGTGAAGATCAGATTGGGCCAGAAGTATCGTTTGAAAGTCACATTCTAGAGAAATGCAGTATCAAGAAAATCACTCTTATTACAAGACAATAAGAAATGTCAAGAAAATCATGCATACATACATACATACATATCACTAAGCTGTTCTCTGAGATTCAGAGATTAGCTCCAAAAAGAAATACAAACTTCCAGATATTTTTACTTATTGTTGTCGTATCAAACTTCGCCATTTACAGCGATCTTCACATACAACTCGTGCTTCACTGATATCCATTACACGCCGTACACAAGATCTTTTATACTTCATACTCATAATCTTTTTCTCATGCAGAAACTCCTGAATCTGATCCACCCATGTCTTCCTTGGCCTTCCTCTGCCTTTCCTTCCTGCTACTTGGGCTGAAAAGAATTTCTTAGTAAGCATTTCATCACTCATTCTTTCAACATGGCCAAACCACCGAAGCATATTGGTCTCCACCTTGCTAACAACGTTTTGCTTCACATCACACAACTGCAATACATCTTCATTCCTCACGCAATCAGATCGTCTCTTGCCACAAACCCCACGTAAGTAACGCATTTCTCCAGCACACAAACGACTCCTATGTTTCTTCTGCAGTACCCAGGTTTCACTGCCATGCATCAGAGTAGGAAAAATTACTGTTTCATACACAGCCATGCGGAACTCTCTAGAGAACCCATCATTCCTGTGAAAACCTCCTAGAGCAGCTATGACTTTCAAAGAAGAATTCACTCGCCTACTGATTTCACCATCCAACTTGTTCTCTCTGTCAAACATGCTTCCTAAATACACGAACTCATTCACCTGGTCAATCACAGTGCCATTTATCCTAAATTACATTCAGTGCTACCCATTCCTCTCTCAAACACCATAACTTTGGTTTTTCCGTTATTTATACTCAGTTTGAATTTCATGCAAACTTCATGCATCCGAGTCAACATAATCTGCAACTCACTTTTTCTATCTGCCAACAGGACAGTGTCATTAGCATACAGCAATCTGCACACCGGATATCACCAAGACATAAACCACTATTATCTATTTTGGCCTCACGCATGCATGCGTCCATAAATATAATAAACAGCCATGGTGACATTACACAACCTTGTCTAACTCCTGCACCAATGGAAAACCATTTTGGTAAAACACCATTCAGTCGTACACAAGCTCTACTACCAGCATACATGGCCTTTACACTATTAAGTAGATTCCGAGTAACACCATATTCATTCAATACCTTCCACAAAAGTGTCCTATTGACTCGGTCGTAAGCTTTCTCTAAATCTATGAAGGCAGTAAAAACTTTCTTCCCAATAGCCAGATACTTTTCAATCAGCATGCGTAATGTAAAAATCTGGTTAGTGCAGCCTTTACCAGGCATAAAACCACTCTGAACATCCCACACTTTCTCTGATGTAAAACCCGTACTTTTTCAATAACAACCTTACCAAACACTTGGCACAGTCAGTAGGCTAATACCACGATAGTCCTTGTATTCAGTCTGATCACCTTTTCCCTTATACGTACAAGGGAACAATAATAGCATCCTTCCAATCCCGAGGGACTATTCCTAACTCCAAGCACAAGTGGCAAATTTCAGTTAACCAGTCAATTATAGAGTCACCACCATACTTCAACATCTCTGCAGTTATGCCATCAACTCCTGGAGCCTTACAATTCTGAAGAGATTTTAGAGCTTTAGACACTTCTTCTCATGAGATCCCTCCTGTGCTTTCATCCCTAATTGTGACATCATCTGCATCTGTCTCAGAATCATTTTTGCTCCCCTGATCTAATAACTCACAGAAATATTCACCCCATCTGTCACTTAACTCATTAGGCTCCCATATCATTTCCCCCATCTCATTCTTCACACAAATTACGACTTTGTTTCCCCTATTTTTCCTGAGTCTCATGTACTTCCAGAAGGACTTTCTATCTTTCCAAAAAGCCAGTTCATGCCTTTCCACTTTCTCTTTCGTATCTTTTGCCTTACTGTGGCGAACCAGCTTAGCACCTTCACGCTTCTTACAGCGATATTCATCCACAGAGACTCTACCTTGCAACATCCACAAATAGGCTTCCTTCTTTTTCTTTACTGCCTCATCAATCTCACTATTCACCAAGCATCACCTCTATTGTTACCCACTATTGTGGTGCCACAGACCTCTTTAGCAGCAGTAACAACACAGTTCTTAAAACATTCCCACTTCTTTTCTACATCCCTCTCACAACATTTCAGATCCTTCAGTCGTTCTCTGAGTAAGTCAGAATATCGCTGATGATCTTCAAGGATCCTATCAACCTTTATTCTTTCTATCCTGGGTCTCTTCCTATTCCTTTTCCTCCAACCAACATTACGTTTCACTCGTGAAAATACCAAGTAATGATCAGAACCAACATCCGCACCTCTCATCACACGGATGTCAACAGCTATGTGTTTCAAACGATGATCGTAAACAACAAAATCTATCACACTCTTTTGAACAAGAGTACGATTTTCCCAAGTATATGTGTGAATATACCTATGGTTGAAAATGTATTAGATACACACAAATCATTCTCAATGCAGAGTTCAATTAATCTTTCACCAATATCATTCACACATGGATCATTAAACTTACCCAGAACATTGTCAGAAATTGCATTCTGCACACCTACTCTAGCATTGAAATCCCCTGCTATTATAACTTTTTCTTAAGCACCAAACTGGCTCAAAACAGCTTTTAGCTCATTCCAGAAATCTTCTTTCTTATCAGAAGTTTCCGAGTCACAAGGAGCATACACTACAACAATTACAATTCTCTGAAGTTTCACTTTCAAACGAATCCATAGAATTATCTCACTTATGCAACTATAGTAAATCAAGTTGTTCTTCATCTTTTCACTTAAAATCACACCTACACCAGCCTGTCCTCTCATATTATCCAATACTTCAGACCACACACTCACCTTGCCATTCATTTCTTCTACTCCAATTTCCTTCTTTTTGGTTTCACTTACACATAGCAAATAAAGTCTATACTTATTCATGTCCTCAATCACCTCACTCATCTTGCCATTTATACCTCTAGTATTCCATACACCAATCTTATATTCACTCAGCCGAGATCACTTTATCATACGCCGTTTAGAAAGTCCAGGTCGATTCCGTGGTGGACCGTCCTTCTCAAGTGTGGTAGGTCCACCATATTCCACACTTGAGTCATTCTTAATATTTCTTTTTGTCTTTTTAGTCAGGTAAGTACATCAGTGTGGGATATTAGCCCACAGCTGAGGGTTCCAGTTGGTCATTGAACCTATGGATTCTGGAACAAAATCCAGTGAGTTGGGGTGTTTTCGCCAATGTCACACAGAACTAGCTTGCATCTATCCAAGATTCACAGAGGCCCTAGTTGCTGTTGTGTGTGTCATTGTTACCACGGAGCACCCCGAGGAGGCAAACCCATCACTCACTACGACCGCCCGCTGTCAAGAAAATCAGTTCAGAAGTTACTTCGAATTGCAAGAAAATTCTGATTTTACAAGACAGTTAATATTACCTATATTTTCCTTAAGAAGTGGTACCAAAAACCTACCAAGAACTGAAATAAAACACAGTTCACTGACGTCTCACCCATCAACATTGTTAGCCGTAAATCTCCATTCAGTCACAAAACGCAGAACAAGTCTATTTAACCATGACAGCATTCTATCGGTTTTTTCAATGTGACGTAGCTTTCCTGTTACAGATTTTTTCGGTAATTATAATTTTGGTTGTTTAGCAAAGTAAGACAGCTTTCCAATATCTTGTGTAACCGTCCGAATAAACAGAGCTTGATAATAAGATAAGTACATGAGAAATGACTTACATCACACGATAAGCAAACACTGTCAGTATCGATGCAATTTTCCAAAAAACCTGTTACAATATATTAAGCCAAACAACAGAAAAATACCGTTATTACATAACATAACTCTGTAACAAAATGTTGAAATCCAGGCTGAGAAGGCGGGTCGAGAAATCTAGCTGCAGTGTTTAGCCCAGCAACATTGTATTTGTACTGAATTTTCCCTAAGATAATTTTACGAAACATAATAGCGTTTGTTCAACATAAAATGTAAGTAATTAACGATGACCTCACCGTTTAATTAGGCTAATTCCGTTTGAACGATTATGAACTGCACCTGGACAGATTTGTCCAGCACTTCGGAAAATCTAGTATTTCGCTAATCAAATGAAATGTTATTTTCCGAAAAAAAGTAAGAGAGAAGTTATGTCACTTTCCGACATCGACAGAATGATGTGATAGTTGGATGGACATGCTTCGGTTTGTATGAGTGAATGGAGATTATGAGCATACAAGAAAGATGACATCGAATTTCCGGTTGTAACAATCACCTTTTCTGAATCCATTCCGACGCTAACAAAATTTATCAAAGTTATTGATAGTCAATGGAACCTGTTAGAAAAAAAAGGAATAACACTCAGTTGTATAAAGGAAGTATAATCACCTGGATATCTACAATCAATTGAAGATCTAGAAACAGGAACTGCCACTTGTTTCCGCCAGTGACTAAAATCTAAGTTACCAAAATTAATGGTGTACAAACATTTTCTCATAACAGAAGGAATGTCACTGGCAAGAAGATTTTCAAATTGAACAGTGAAAAGAAGAAATATAGGTGGAGAATTGATATAACTCTCGGCCTCCAAGCGGAAGAATTTTGAATAATGAAAAAGTTTAAAATATTCCAAAATTATTCTTCACAGCTTAAATTACACTGACCGAAATAAAAAACCCAACACCACGAAAAAATAGTTGTAGAGGAATGAAATGGCGGCAATACATTTGTATAGGTAACATATTTAATCGATTAAGGTTTCAAGATCACAGCTTATTGTAAGCGCGAGAAGAGCCATTTTAAATGTGAAATGCTGGTACATTAATAACCGGTGTAACCGCCAGAATGTTGAATGCAAGCACGCAAACGTTCATGCATTGTGTCGTAAATGTGCTGGATGTCAGTTTGTGGGATGGAGTTCCATGCCTGTTGCACTTAGTCGGTCAATACAGGGACGGTTAATGCTGGTTGGGGTTGACGCTGGAGTTGTCGTCCAATGATGTCCCATACGTGCTCGATTGGTGAAAGACCTGGTAATCTAGCAGGCCACGGCAACATGTCGACACTCTGTAGAGCATGTTGGGTTACAACAGCGGTATGCGGGCGGGCGTTATCCTGTTGGAAAACACCCCCTGGAATGCTGTTCATGAATGGCAGCACAAGAGGTTGAATCATCAGACCGACGTACAACTGTGCCGTCCGGGTGCGTATGATAACAACGAGAGTGCTCCTGCTGTCATAGGAAATTGCTCCCCAGACCATGACTCCAGGTGTAGGTCCAGTGTGTCTCGGCCGCAGACAGTTTGGTTGCAGGCGCTCACCTGGCCTCCTTCTAACCAACACATGGCCATCACTGGAACCCAGGCATAACCGGCTTTCATCAGAAAACCCAACAGATCTCCACTCCGTCTTCTAATGAGCTCTAGCTTCACACCACTGACGTCGCAAACGGCAGTGGTTTGGAGTAAGTGGAATGCACGCTACAAGGCGTCTGGCTCGGAGCTGTCCTTTAAGTAACCGATTTGTAACAGTTCGTTGTGTCACTGTGGTGGCAACTGGAGCTCGAATTGCTGCCGCAGATGCGGTACGATGCGCCACGGCCATACGCCGTACACGGCGGCCTTCCCTCTCAGTTGTGCCACGTGGCCGGCCGGAACCCGGTCTTCTTGAGGCAGTACCTTCCCTTGACCACTGCAGCCAACAATCATGCACAGTGGCTACATTCCTGCCAAGTCGTTCTGCAATATTGCGGAAAGAAAATCCGCCTCCTAGTAGCCTTATTACACGACCTCGTTCAAACTCCGTGAGCTGTTTATAATGGCTTCTTCGTCTTCTTAAAGCATTCTTGACTAACATCAACACCCTACGTCGAATCTCAACGATAACTAACGCTCACGAACGTTAGAGCGCGTATTTACAGCAAACCTGCTTTGCATGTTCCGAGGTGCACTACTAGCACCACACGTATGAGTCGAGCGCGAAATTTGCATAGACGTCATCTGACAGATGTACTCTCCCCGCCTCCCAACTGTCGTTTATCTAAGACAACCCCTTCTTGATGTTGGGATTTTTTTCCGTTAGTTTACATAAAAGGAACAAAATTTCGAATACGTGTCCTGGAAGCAGAGGTGAACACAAAACGTTTTGATCTCTGTACCCCGAAGTGGGAGGCTGTGCATTATTTAAAGAGGATAATGATCTCCATCTTTATTCCAGCCAATGAAGTACAGAAGAAAAAGAAATTCATCAAGAGCATTTTAGGAGCGGAGATACGTCTGCCAACATGAGTACAAAAACATCACCTAGCGACTGAACTGTAAACTGCAAAAAAGCCTGAGGTACAAACCTCAAGTGTTGTACAAAATAAATGGAATCCCGCATTTAAACAAAAAATAACTCGGAAATTTGGAAACAGAGATATTAAGAAATATAAATGGAACTTTACCTACCCTAGTGGCGAGGTTTTGTCTTATTTTGGAAAGCAAATAAACAGAAAATGCTTTTCTAGTTAGTAGCATCTGACAGGAAAAATATTTTTTCAATCTTGATTTTAATTGCAGAGAAATTCCTGCAAACATGCTGTAACCGGAAAAGTGATCTTTTGCCCTCAAGTGTAACGCTTGTGCGTTCAGAACATTTTGAAATTACATGGGACATATTTTGCACCGGAAATGCTCTGTGACAAATATATTTTTTTAAATCGGGACATTCAGAAGCAGAGATATCAGGAAAATCGCAGATTACCTTTACGCCCCTAGCGGAAAATCTACGCACTTCTTTAAAAAAACTGTGCTTACAATAATCTTCTTTATTAGTGGTACCGACGCGACTAAAGAATTTTTCAATGGGGCATTTAGAAGTAAATATGTGGAATAAAATTAATTTTTAATTTCATATCACCCAATTTTACGACCTATCGCAGCAACGTTGTGTATCGGAAAGAAACTGGGGCGCCACGTTCATGTTTCTCACATTCCAAGCTTTACAAATTGGACTGATAGTTGCAGATATATCTGTCCACAGAAGGACGAACAGATGGATAATAAATAAAAGTAAGTACGATCTTTTAAAAAAAAATAATTATAAAAATGCAGTTTGATGGGTCAAGAGCGAGACATTTTTTCTTGTATTTTCTAGGGGTTTCGTACCACTTCGGAAGGAAAATTAGAAAATTTAAACTTTTCCTTGTAAACTATGGTAACAATTATATTATTGATACTATATTCCTATAGTATATTAATTTGAAACGATGCTTCTGGTCCAGTAAAGTCTTCACGGTACGTTCAATGATAACTTTGTCGAAAGCCTGTTATGAAGTCATACTAAAATTCACACTTAGATGTATTAAGAGATTAAAAATTACAGACACATATTTAAAATACTCATTTTTTAAAAAGACAAAATTATTTTTTAATTAGACAAAATTATACTGTTGTAAACTACTATCTACACAGGTAAAAGTATAAGAATATCTAAGAAATGTAATTTAAAAATAATAAGTAAATGAAAGGGAATTTTGATCCACACGTGTGCTACTTTATGATATTTTGACGTACACTGGAAAAACCAAAACAAAGCAATCTGTTACAAACTTTCATTTTAATCGTGTCAGTTTTTTGTATGAAACAACACCTGATGCCCTGAGTTAATATTTTATAATTTTACACCTATTTAATTTTTGCAGTCCACTATAATGTTTTTCTGTTTAATATATCACTCCTTAAACATTACCTTTGTAACATCTGTTAAACATCTGGAAGTTCGTACGTTGATCCTCGGATACTTACTACATATAGAAATCTTATATACACACTAAGCTAAATTAGGTGACCTACGACCAGAAGGAAAGTCTTGAAAACAACAAACAAGAAAAAGCGATTTTTTATAGTAAATTCACGGTAATTTCGTTATGAAACTTTAAAAAGCGAGGTCATCCGCACAATACAGGGTCCTGAACCTATGCCAATTTTGGTTTAGCAAGTTCACACCTGATCTGTCAATCTGAACTATCAATTGCAACAACTTGCTACAGTAATTTTTCAATAGTTCGCTATAGTACTTTTCAATAGCTCACTACAACAAATCTCCTGGCTATCGTTTCGCTACTTGCTCCCACGTTATATTTCTCGTTCTTATCTTTCCACAGACACACGCCACGCACCCTGACCTCACGAATGGTGCCACAAAACATTCCCTGAGCTCGAAAAATATCACGTTAAGGTTGAAAAGCTTAAAGACGGTGAACTAAAAAGCTACATATATAAATTAAAAGTGAAAGTTAAATAAGAGCGTACGTAATATTACTTATTTTTTAAACTTATACTTCACTTGTATTCTATTAATGTACTGTTTTGTGTCGGACTTAGTGCTTATTTTTATGGAATGACATACCCAAAAGTTTCACAGGCTACTATACAAAATCTAAATATGAAAGATTGTTTTCAGTAAACTATTGAAAAGAATATTTACAATTGAAACATTCCGAAATTTAGTTTTAATACAAAATTATGCCATACATGTTTTTTAAATCTCGCCTTTGAGTAGGCTTATTTCATTTCGAGATGCAATATAATGCTTATTTTACTGATATAATATTTGAAACCTGAATAATTGCTTGGAAGACTAAAATACAAAGTTATCTAAATATGCATCATAAGTGTTCTCATATTCGGTTAGGTTTGATTTTAAAGAATATCACCTCCACCCACCAAATACCTGCACTCCATATACCAATCGTTTCGTAACATTTACACTTTATCAGCTGGAAATCTTTTTTATATGCATACTTCTTTTCAGCGAAAAGCTGGAGAGCTGCTGTACCGCATCGTGTAAGATTCGCATGTGTACCGTGTCGGGCTTCTGGCGATTTGATCGCAGTGCTCATCCATTTGCAAATCACCACCCAAACAAATGACTTACGTCCGATAATGTCGCTAAATGTCAGGCAGATATTGATTACTTATTAGGCACAGTGTTATTAATCTGCTTTGGTAATCAATAAATCCTGTCGATCGTTGCATCGTGCATTCACAGTCATGCTATTGTGAAATGTTGCCCTCCGAGCAAATCTGCGGTCAGGTCTCTGACGTGGTAACATCTTACATCTGGTTCACTATCAATAGAGGGGTAGGTGTCTGAATATCAATGGTAAAGCATTATATCTTAATTAACATTTAAAATATTCAGTACCAAGTTATGTGTTTAGAATTTCGGCAAGAATATACTTTAAAAAATGTTTGTTTGAATTCAAACATTTGCAATATTTTGTGAAGGTAATAATGTTTCATTAGGGTACTGTATGTACTTGAGGTAAATCAGATAAGGTTTCATAACTCAAATTTTTAACGAGAGACAGTGTAGGAACTGCAAAAGTGTGTTTCCATAGTTAAGCCTGCGGCGTAATGCATTATCTTTCAAATTTTCTGAAAATGTGAGCACCGTGGGTCGCCAGAAAACTCAGGAACCCAAATCAAAGCGTGCTCTAATGGAATGACACCATCCATCTTCATTTTCAACTAAAAAATTCCACATTTCGCAATCAGCAGAGCTGGTTATTTTTATATTTTGGGGGGATTCTCAAGGAATTATGTTGCCCCATTTCCAGAACCAAGTTGAAAATGTAAATTGTGCATCGTACTGTGAAATTCTATTAGCAATTTGGGATGCAGTTCGAATAAAAGATCGGCAACGCTTATTAACTACAGGCGTAACTACATCGCAAGACCTCATACGCAAGACTACATAACTACATCGCAAGACCTCATACGACTCGATTATTCGATCAGAAAAAAGAAAAAACTAAGCTAGTAACTTCTTGAACATCAGCCTTACAACAACGACTCAAGACCGATCGATATGCACGTGTTTCGTCAGCTAAGACCTGACCTTGAGGCAAAGGTTTTGCGGATGACTAAGAGGTTGAACGACGTGAAGTGCGAATGTAATTGACTCAGTAGACACAAGACTTCTGTGCTGCAAGGTTCGACGCAATGATAAAGTGATAGAATAAGTATATTAATATTGGTGGAATTTTGTGTGAGAAATAAAATGAAAGGCAAAAGAAATAATAAATACTTTGAAGTTTCTTTCTCACTCATTATTTTTAAATAACTGTCAGTGGCTTATTAACAGACTTATATCTGTCGTTCATCTATCTATCTATCTATATTTACTTCCTCAGCACTTATAGTGGTGGAATTTAGTTTGAGAAATAAAAGGAAAGGCAAAAGTAATAATAAATGTTTTGGAGTTCCTTTCTCACTCATTAGTTTTAAATAGCTGTCTGTGGCTTATTCACAGATTTATATCTATCTATCATCTATCTATCTATATACACTTCCCCATCACTTATAGTGGTGAAATAATTTCCACCACTATAAGTCCGGAGGAACTGTATATATAGATTTCCAGAATTATTTCCTATCCTCTGGGAGGTTAATGGAGCGATTTGCAGAGCAAATTACTTATGACCATAATTTGATGACCGATTGATTATATTCTAAAGTATTAAGAAGAAACACAGTTTCACGTAGAACGAAAAGAAATGGAAAACTGGAATGGAAATAGGCCTTCATTTTTAGTCAAAAGATGGCCACACTCTTTTACTATTCATAACACAATCCAATAAGATTTTTCACAAGTATAGCTATAAGTATGAAGGAGAAGCATGTATTTCGTTGCATATTGTGGATGTAAAATTGTGCGTGAATGTTATTGTGATCAAAATTTAATCGGAAAGAAAGAGCACAATAGAGTAATATTAAAATTCCGAAAAAACTTTGAACTCATCTGTACACATTGGGTGTACCTGAATTCAAATACAAGTCACAGACATTGAATGTTTTTTAAATGCTATGAATAAAAATGAAGAAGGTGTATATAACGTTTGTCTCTGAAATGCAGACTTAATTAGCATTTGAAGCAAAAAACCTATTAGACTTACCCATACCCTCAGATTTGTAACATTTCTTCGTAACATGAAGAACCACAGATACAGAAAGTCTTTTATCCTCGACATTATAGTTTTCTTTCTGTCTTTCATATTTTTCTATGGCTATTTGACCTACAATCGCTGCATTTTTAATCCATTATTTCGATGATAATTTTAAATAGTTCATTATGATTATATACACGAACATAAAAGAAATACCGACTTTTTTAATTATATATATTCATCGGTCTTGACCACAAAGTTAAATTTTTAACCAAAGAATGTCTAATGTAACTCACAGATTATTATAAAACAAATCACTTAAAAAATTTGTTTGTACAGATATATTTCAATCAGCTGCATATTGTTATTTAATTTCACGGTTCAGAAGTTTGCGTAACATGTCATGTACTTTAGTGTTGGGTTATTCGAAAGTCAACTCGGAAGTTACCCACCACGAAAGAACTCGGGAATTCAGGGGATTACAAAAAATGATACAGAACTCATTCGCTTTCCGCTCATGTCCCTAGCTGAACAACTGAAGGATACCCAAGTAGCAATTAATGTCGGTCCGATATCGGCTCCATGTCGGTAGCCGATATAACCGATATCGGCTAAATATCAGGGAGGATAACTTTTTGCAATATCGGTCCGATATCTGTAGCCGATATCGGTCCAATATCTGTAGCCGATATCGGTCCAATATCTGTAGCCGATATGGGTCCGATATCTGTAGCCGATATCCGTCTCATATACCTGTAGCCGATATCGGTCCAATATCTGTAGCCGATATCGGTCCAATATCTGTAGCCGATATCGTTCCAATATCTGTAGCCGATATGGGTCCGATATCTGTAGCCGATATCCGTCTCATATACCTGTAGCCGATATCGGTCCAATATCTGTAGCCGATATCGGTCCAATATCTGTAGTCGATATCGGTCCAATATCTGTAGCCGATATCGGTCCAATATCTGTAGCCGATATCGGTCCGATATCTGTAGCCGATATCGGTCCGATATCTGTAGCCGATATCCGTCTCATATACCTGTAGCCGATATCGGTCCAATATCTGTAGCCGATATCGGTCCAATATCTGTAGCCGATATGGGTCCGATATCTGTAGCCGATATCCGTCTCATATACCTGTAGCCGATATCGGTTCAATATCTGTAGCCGATATCGGACCGATATTGCAAAAAGTTATCCTCCCTGATATTTAGCCGATATTGGTTATATTGGGTGGAGCCGATATCGGTTAAATGACAGTTATATCTATAGATATAACCGTCATCTAACCAATATTGGCTGTTTGTCGGATTTAATGCAACCGACACTTAGCCAGTGTCATCTGAATACTTGGGAGGATAACCTTTTGCAATATCCTTTCAATGACCTCGCCTAATATATGTCAGAACCACTGGTAAAATGTCATAGTTCAGTGACTCTAATCAAGAAATATTATGTAAATGTGTGAGCAGTGTTCTGTTTCCAAGTGTTTTTTAAATTGTGTTTTTTTTAATTAATTACATTAGAAAATAAACATGTACTGAAATTTTGATTTTGTTTCCTTGTATGTATGTATATTTGCATTGCAAATAACTTTTTTTTTTTTTTTTTGTCAAAGTACCCTTACATTTAATGTAATGAGTACAGATTGAATTACACTCTTTTTATACCTACCCCAAATATTATATCTTTAGCTCTGAGTAACACAGTGCTATGTTAAAATATTGGTCCAATCTCCGCTGAATACTTGGTAGGATAACTTTTTGCAATATTGTTTCAATGTTCTCACCTAACAGATGTCAGAATTATCAGGTCCCTGAGCCACTGGTAGAATGCAATAGTACAGTGTATCTAATCATGGAGAATTACATAAGAGTTTGGGCAGTTATAATTGCCTTTTCTTTTAACAATTTTCCCATGTTTTTTCACGTAAGAGCACCTTTATTGCTGACAGTTTCCAAGTGCTTTTTACAGTCATTACAACATGAGAATAAACATACTGGGATTCTGATAGTGTTTTTCCTTGTATGTATTTGCATTGAAAAGAATGGGGATTTTTAACTCCCCTTACATTAAATGTAACAGGGTTCCCACTCAATTTCACGAATAAAATTCCCCGACTTTTCCAGAAAAATTCCAGACCATACTTTCAAAATCCACTGCACTTTTACAGTAGAAAAACTAGGATTTCTACTCAATATGAAGTAAAATCGACCAAAGCAAAAATTATCCTAAGCGTATTAACATAACAGATTAATAATTAAACCATATACCATACTAGTAATTAGCAATCAAAATATTTTAAAATGCAATTAAAGCACAATTTATGACTCAGTGAACTGGCAAAAATAATCACTAAATTGGGGGTATCATTAAATCGGGGGACTTTAGCAAAATTGGGACCCTAAGGAATTGGCTGTATTAACTTACATTGCTTGGAAAAATTAATTACTCGTACATTTGCAAAACCTTTTCTTTTCTTTTTTTTTTTTTTTTGTAGTTCGATAATTTATTCTTCTACTTTTTTTTTAATTTTTTTTTCTGTCTATTGTGGATTCAATTCTTTTTCAGTCAATTCTAAATTGAAAACCATTTTCTTATTGCTCATTTTGAAGAAAATGCTAACGTGCACAATGTAAAAGAAGCATGAAGATATTTTAACTCAAAGACTGCTCAAAGCTCATCTCATGTGCTTCCACCTGAAAGATAACGCTAAAATACGATAGCCTGTACTTACGATTTCATTCTCATTCGTTGGAGCAACTTTGCGTCAACAAAGACAGAGCTGGGGGGGGGGCACTAGCATTCCTTCCCCCTATCCTGAGGAGACAGCAGAGGTGTGGGAAATCTTTGCCATGGTGCGAATATTGTGGGCTCCCCCATGCTCAATCCCCCTTTCTCTCTCTCAGCAAGAGCGGCACATGACCTTGTTTCTCCCTCGGACTTCCGGGTCCATCAGTGAATAGAACCGGGCTAGCGAAGGAGGATTCAGGCTCAAAATACAGCAAAATCTTAACACTTAGCAGATCTGACAAGGGATCGCTCATTTTCCAGGATAGTTGTGCGGAATTTCCAGGTTTAGGCGAAAAATAGCAATTTTCCTCGACTTTTTTTGTACAAAATCAAATTCCTTACACACTCCTTACACAGGGTGGGCACCCTGTGTAAGGAGTGCACATCAAATTCCAAAATATTATATCCTTAGATTTGAGCAACATCAGTGCTATTATTATATTACAAAATCCCATAAAACATAATAAAAAAAAAGCAGTTTATTTACAGTAATTAAAATGCTAAAATTTTATTAGAAAACCAGTTTAAACACAATGCAAAGGTAAACAAATTGTTTATTTACAGTAATAACAATATTTTTTCTTTAACTAGCCCAATATGGCAGTGATGTTACATTGTTACATTTTTAACACTTGCTCTTTCCTTTCTACCTCCATCTCTGTCTGATGCAGTAGCTAATAACTTTCCAATTATTTTGCTAATTTCTAAATCTGTCACTGGAACTTTTACTTGAACTGCTCCTTAAAAGAGAAATATTAAGAAGAAAGTTGCTTTACAATAAAGCAGATAAACATTTCTTACTACATTTTAATACATACATTGAGCCAGATTTCAAAATACAAAGTTGCCAGATTTTGTTTTGTTTGTAATTTTTACTGATGTTTTATTTTTGGTAATAAACTAAACAAAAATGTTTCCTGACAGCACTCAAGCCCTGTCAGGATGGAAATTTTTTAATTCATAGGGTGTCTGTGTCCTGGTGGGAGGTTTAGTTTGTGCATTCCTTCAGAAATTTAAAGACCATTTCATGAGGACATTATTTTTGTATGATGACTAAATTTGAAAAAAGCATTCCAGTGCTGCATGCTATCCTTTTTAAAGCTGCTAGACAGTAATGTCATTTCGTTATGGTGATATTGTCTGCATATGACGGCTGAATTTGAAGAAAATACGAGGTGTGTGATGTCTATCATCAAAGTCTGAATTGCAAAAAAGGAGATTCTTCATACTTTATATTCCAGGATGCAGCAATCTTATGGCATCAACCTAACGGTGTCCACTGATCACATGATTGCGACATAATTCCTATGATAGTAAGTGTGGGATTTTTCATACCACAGATGATAGTGATTGTGATGGAATGTGAATATCGCTTATTACTTTTGTACAACAGTAGCACATGCAATTATTGGATAAGAATAATAAAATCACAAAAAAAAAATTGAGCAACTAAAAGTAATGTAGTAACAGGCACAGAAATTGGCAACAGGGGGTAAAACCAAGTCAAAGGCAATAAAAGCAGAGCCATCAAAAATCTGGCAAACTCTTGTTTCTTAACGACTGCAGATGGACCAGTAGAATTATTATATTGAATACATATATTTGTGTGTGTGTGCGTGCGCGTGTGTGGATATTGTCTTGCCAATCCTGTCTAACGGAAATCAATGTTTTCGAAACTTGATCTTGATCTTTTAATGAGATATTTAGCATCCAGTGTGATATGCAAAGTATTTTGTATTCGTGATATCAGAATATTTCTAAATTGCTTACTTACTCATTATTCCATCACATAACAGGGTAGCACTTAAGGCTTGCTTCCCCTTCTTTCCATGGAAACTGAAGCCCAAAGCCATTTCAGTTGTCAGTACTTTTTCATAATGAGATACACACACTGTTTTGCATCATTTCCTCCAGTTCTTGACAATTGCTGGACCTACAAATGCAAAAATGAAAATTTGTTAGTGCTGGCTTTCAACATCATTAAACAATTGGAGGGGAAAAGAACATTCATTCTGAGGATACTTTTTCATTATCACAAATTATAGTGTTCACTTTAGGCAGTTTTTGTAGGGTGCACTGTCCTGCCCATTTTTTAAATGATCAAATGCACCCTGTCACTGTTTAGAGAGTAAAAAAATGCCCTGCTTTCCCCCAGAACTTAGTGTTCTCCCTATAGCCTTTTTGCAGGGTGGGCCGCCCGGCCAGTTTGCTCCCCCACCCAACTAAGCAATCGTCAATTCATCAGTCATCGAAAAATACAGCCTCAGAACCCAAATTCAATAATGCAACACCAAAAGCTGTTCCTCCCACTCATTAAGTTCCAAATTTGTGAAGGCAAAGTGATGGCTTTACTCCCTTCCCAAATTAAGAAAAACAAAAATAAGCTGAATTTCAGCTAAATAAGTGCAAACTGTGTGCGTGTGGGGGGGGGGGCATCCGTGGGAACATGAAGGAAAGGTAAGTTGCAGGGGAAGGGAAGTTACAACAAAGCTTCTGGAGGGAGGAAAAACACTGGAGGGGGGGGTAGTTGTTGATGGTGCTCTATTTTTTAAATGCTGGTTCAGGCTTAAAATTCTAGGAATACTGGCTCTTTCATTTGCACCCATTAATTGCTCAAAAGTAATTTTTAAGAATTTTTAAAAACTGGAGTTAAGGTAGGTTTCATTTACATATTTTTTCAATTTATCGGCAGCTTTCTCATGTGCTTTTAAAAAAGCCAGATTTCCCAAAAGTGCTGCACTTAAAACAGATGCTAATCTGCAGAAATTAGGTACTTCTTCAAAAAGAGTGTCCCATATGCCGATATTAAGTATTTTTTTCAAAAGTGTTAAGATGTTTTGTATCTTTTGGGGGTAGGGGGGATAAAAAGGATGTTTCAATTTTCTTCATATGACTTATTAATCATTGTTTTACAACTGACTAAACCTTTTTTTCTTTATTTTATACTTTGATTCTGTTAACTGCTTGGTGTTGCTCACGCTTAAATACCAATAAATAACCTAGCTGGCTGCTAAATTCTTTTATTGTTGAATTATGAACTCAGCTTCTCTCATAACATGAAACGCCGGTGAACAATAATTAAAAAAATTGCGTTTTCCTTGAAATCGGCTGACTGCTTAGGTAGACATCTTTTCGACGTAAAAAAAAATATTTAAATAAAAAAAACAAAAAAAACACTATTTCCAGGCTTTTAAAAGTAGAATCTGTACAGCAGCAGTTGAATTTTTTTTGTGGGGAAGGTAAAATTATACCCCCCCTTTTTTTTATACACTCGCGCATATAAATTGCCCCATTATAAAATCTGCCCCTTTTCCAGAAAATTACCCTGTCCTTTTTTTTTTAATTCTAGAATGAACACTAAGTTAAATAAATTCTCAGAATTTGACAGCAGAAAGGCTGCTGAGTTTAAATACATATAATTTATTAGAACAAGTGTTGTGTACACTGCTACTGCAAAAGAATTTTGGAAGAAATAATCAGATTAAACAGCATGAGAATTTTTAAATATATATATATATAGTTTGCTTTTTATACCTATAGAATTCTTTTCCAAATTATTTGCAGTTGTTAGCACATCAAATTAAAACAATGGCATCTGATTTGAAAGCATCCAACTACAGGAAAACACCAGTTGTATGCCAAATAATATAAAAATTATACAAAACACACAAGGAAACCATTGCTAATTGTGGTCCGAGGGCACCATGCTTTATACTGATGAGGACAAGTCTGTAACTATGGTCTAGGCAGCTGTTTCTGGAGCTCTTTCCCTATTTATATACTTGTTCTAGCTGTTAATAATTCATACATAGTATGTAATTTAATACACTGAATTAAATTACAATCATAATTTTTGTTCCTTTGTATTTCTCATACATGAGACTGACGAAGAAAAAAAAAAAGCTGAACTTTTTAACTGGGTAAAAAATCGGAATGTACGACGAAACAGTGTGAATAAAACACAGCAGGAGCAAGACAAAATTGTTAATGTTAATTTATTTATGTAAATATTAAACTGGACCACATTACTCTATTCAAAATATAAAATCAACATTTAACAACACAAGATAGAGGAAACATTACGCAAAAGGGGAGGGGGGGGGGTTAACGATTACGGGAGAAATCTTCGCACCGATTTCCGTTTTCAGAAATTTTTCGTACATTTTCAAGCTGAAATGCACATCCATTCAATAAAATTATATTTACCAACAATACTGAGAAAAAGTATATTGCAAGAAAAAAAAATTACGATTACGGGAGAAACCTTCACTCCATTCTAACTTCCGATTTCGAAAGTAGCACTTTCATCCACCGACGGAAAACAACTTTCCCCCAAATTCTGTTCAGTTATGTATCGATCTCTAGAACTACACAAATGCTGATAAAAATGCCAAAATACCTTGAATCCGCCAAAAAATCTCATGCCTGAAGATTAGAGGAAAATTCTGCGCCGTCTAACTTCCATTTTCGAAAACTTTTCCTCCATTTCCAAGCTGAAATACAAATATTTATTTAATAAAATTATACTTAATACTGGGCAGAAGAAACATTGTTAGAAAAGGGCATTACGATAACGGGGAAAGCCATTTCTCCGTTTAATTTCCGTTTCCGAAAGTTTTAAGAGATGAAATATCGCTTCCTGATGGCAAACGAATCACTCCTCCAACTAATACCCCCAAAAATTCTCTTCGGTTTTGCATCGATCTCGAGTATGACACAAATGATGACGAAAAAAGTGGAACTCCGCGAATCAGTGGAAGAATCTCGTGTATGATTTCTAAGAAAATACCAATAAGATAGTGTATTTTATCTGGGGCTAACTACGATAGTGTCCTTCATGGATAGAAGAGGTCATGAATCTGGAAATTAAAATCACACATTAAAATATCACAAAAAAAAATAGTCACCTGAAAATAAAGCTCTTTCATGTCAGCAGGATAAGCCATTTCCCTAGGGATTGGGTAATTACCATAAGCAAGAATACTCAGCATAGCAGCCTACCCTCGTCAGCCACAAGACACCAAACTAAAGGAATTTTCAACAGGCCAAGTGGTAGGATTTAGTAAGCACTCTGATGTAACGAGCAGAACATCTCTTTGTAGTAAATTACATGGTATATATCCTTTTTATGAGACCCCCATTCCAATTTTGATTAACAAAATCATACCTATCACTGTTAATGCTAGTAAATAGAGTAGTTCTCTGCAATATTTTTTCATTTTTACTCACGCATATAATTGCCCAATTATAAAGCACAAGCGTGTTAACTCCAAGAGGTCTACGTGACGTGTTCCTCAAAATGAGTGTGAAATGGGCAGAGCCCCAACACTAGTCGAGTGGAGAAGCGAACAGTCAGAGGAGGTCAGAATTGTGGCCCTCCCTGTTTGAAAAAGAGTTCACTAGAAAGACCTACATGTTATTGTGTGTCATTGCCCAGTGGTAATTTTCTCTACTGTCCCGCATTAATGCAGCAAGGAATAATATCAGCAACATGAAAAAGTTATAATCAAACTTCAGTTAACACTGGAACAATTAAGTTTCGAATTTACCAGAATACTCTTGTTTTCATCTTTCTGCAGCATTGTCTCAACATCACTCATTTCTTCTTTTGAAGAAACAGGAAAAGAAAAACTGCTCTGAATGACATTTGGCTGCTGCAAGTTATTGCAGCTCTGAAGAGCTTGAATTGCATCACTGTTGCGACTAACTTCTTTAGTCAGAAATTTCAAGTCATATTTCAGCCCTTCAATTTTCTTCAGTATAGTTTCAAACATACCTAGAAATAAAAATAAAAAAGCCACAATTTAAAGTTGGACAGTTTCATAAACTCACAAGTTAATTGATATAAAATTTTCAAATTGTAAGTACACTGGGCACAGCCAATTTTTCATCATGTATGGGGAGAGGATATATATATATATATATATATATACACTGAGTGGCCACTTTATTATGACCACTCCCTCAGTACTTCATTGGTACACTTTTTGCTTTTAATACTGCGTCGATTCTTCGTGGCATGGACTCCACGAGATGTTGATAGGTGGTTTGTGGAACCTGAGACCATGCTTGATGAATAGCACTTTCCAGGAGTGTGAGATCATTATAATATTGTCACTCAACCATATTGTTACTCATAAATATTCAATTATTTCCAGTAACCTCCTTATTTCCGCACAAATGGCATATTTTCCACTCATATATCCAGCGCATTGAACTATCTTAACATAAACCTAGTCTCCGTTGGAAGAGGCTACTGCTGTTGGCAAGATGTTAGCTGCAATTTCACAGGGCTGAAAGGCATAGACAAAATATTATCAATGCAATTAAGGCAAAAAATAGTGAGGTTACAGCTTACAGCCTAACACCTGGGGTCACTATGAGGTGAATCGCACTGTAAAAAGAAGATTAGAAGACACTAATAGTTTTTAATTAATTTCTTTTTCCACAACAAATTACATATCTTACCATTTTCAATGTAATATGAAGAACTTACCAAAAAGCTTATCATTTGTCTACACACCCAAATTCCTAGGAGGGCTTGCTGTTCTTTTGTCTACTTCCGTTAGTTCTAGGTCAGTGCTGTCTCCTAAACTGTCATCTGCAGACAGTGGAGGAATGGTTTTGGGAAAATCATTTTCACGAGATACATCAATTATTTTATTAGTTGTCTGCGATGTTTCAAATTCCATGTGCCTGCGGTTTTTTTAGGTTCATCAAAATCGGTTGAGTCCACATTTGATGTAAACTCTGCTTTTCTCGCTTTCTTCCTTGCAGAGTCGTAATTATCTAAAAATATGAAAAAAATGCAAAACATAAAAAAAGGGGGAGGGGGTCACTATAAGACATACAATAACATATATGACGAGAGTTCATAAAGGGAAGCATGTGATGAGCAATCCAGCTCTACAGAATAGCCCTAATGTCTACAAACTGAATGACACAAAAAAGGTAGTGCTGCTCGCTGACCCTGTTATGGCCCAGTCTGCTACCTCACAGATTTTGAATAATGACAATAACATCCAAGAAACAAGGAAAAAACAACTTGTGAAAATGAAACTACACCTCGATGTGTTGGTGCAAGCATCCCTTCATCATTCAGTCATACTATGTACTTAAGAGACCTTGACATCTTGCAGAATAATTTACCATACAAAGTTATGTCATCCAACTGAATACGTAACCCAAACTGACTGTGTTCACTTCAAATATTGTATGAAATACTGTCTGTCAATTGTTCTACTTTTTGGTCCATATTTAGTTTTTATGAACCCTAGTTTTTCTCAGTCTCCTTCTAGGAATTATTCATCTTTTATTCTCATATAACCTTGGGCTAGACAGATGGCTCTTTTGACATTTTGGATGAACAACCGAGAATTCACAAATTTTAACCCCAAAGGGGCTCTGAATACCCCTGTTTTCAAGATATTAATATTCCTGTTGGTCTCGTTATCCGCCACGCCTCTTTCTTTCTTTCTTTCTTTCTTTCTTTGATTGGAGGTTTAACGACCACCGTGAGCAACTCAATGGGCTATAAGCAGTCGCCCGTCCCTAATTTAGGGTCACTGGTTCCAGGGAAGGGAGAGAGCCAGTGCCGTAAGACAAATACAACATCCATGCCTCACCGGGATTCGAACCCGGACCCCTTTCAGACAAATGATCAGAGGCCATCGCTTAGACCACTGCGCCACCGGGGCGGCCCGCCACGCCTCATTGGGGGGGGGAGGGATATTTGCTATTCCCTCATGAATCTGTAGGCGTTGAAGATGCAACTTGGAGACATTAGAAAAATCAACTTCAGATTTTATTGATTTGTTTTACAAAAAAATGTCTGCTTTGGTCAGACATGACTTCATTGCTAAGCAGCAAAGCTTTTTTATGAATAGTACTAAGGAAAACCTCAAGGACTCAGCATTTATAGTCATTTGTGATTTTGCCGAAAATTATAGTTTTCTTCTTCAAGATGAAGCCCAGAGCTATCACTGGACCAGTGGGCAAGCCACAGTCCACCCATTTGTCATCTATTACAAAACAGAAAAGACTGAACATGTAAGTTTTGTAGTAATTTCTGAATGTTTAGAGCACAACACAATTGCACTGTACTGCTTCCAAAAAAATCTTATTAACTTCTTGAAAAGTAAGTTTGGTGACAACAGCGTCAAAAAAATTTACTATTTCTCTGACGGGTCTGCAGCCCAGTACAAAAATCGGAAAAATTTCACAAACTTATGTTTCCATCAAGATGACTTCAACATTAATGCGGAATGGCATTTTTCAGCAACAGCACACAGGAAGGGGCCATGTGATGGCCTTGGTGGAACGGTGAAAAGGTTAGCTGCCCGAGCCAGCTTACAACGCCCTTATGAGAATCAATTTCAAACACCTTTCAGTTGTACGAATGGGCAATTCAGAACATGTTTGGGGCAAACTTTACATATGTAAGTCAAGAAGAATACATAGGCGATTTTTCAAAAATTGGTCTGTTTCTTAGCAAGTCTCTAACAATACAAGGTACCCAGAAACTTCATGCTTTTATTCCTATCCCATTGAGTAATTCAAACATAAAAGTGAAGATGTTCTCAGAATCAAACGAGTCAGCTACTGAAAAAGTATCAGCATTACAAGACAGACTGCAAATAACAGAAATTAGTGGTTACATAACCATAATCTATGAAAACAACTGGTGGGCAGCATATGTTCTAGCCAAAGAAGAGAGTGAGAATGAAGTTAAGGTCTCTTTTTTACATCCAGCTGGTCCATCTACATCCTTTTCCTACCATAGCCCACAAGATGTATTATGGCTTCCCGTAAGTTACGTCTTGTGTAAAGTAAATCCTGTGACTCCGACAGGAAGACTCTACAATCTCTCTGAAACAGAAATACACCAAACTACTGAAGCTTTTAAAGCAACTATTTCAAGGATCTCTACAGGTGTGATTTCACTTCAAAACAATGATGCAACTTTGTTTTAAATTTTAGGAGATTCTGCTTTAAGTGACGATCTAAGTTTAAGATTAGGAATATAATTTGCATAAATGTAAGCAATTCAATGCCATATGTTATTATTTTGGGGTTTTTCTGGAGCAGTAACTGAAATTACTTTTTAAAGTCTGTTCATTTTTTTATATTGTATTGTGAATTATTACAAATTTGAATAATGAAATTAATAACATTTTTAAACCCATGTTCCTCAGATTTTAAACAATCAATTAAAAATAAAACATTGTTTAAATAAATGGTTTTAAATAACAGAAATACTATATCTATTGTTATTAATGAAACTTTTTTAAGATTTAGCCCAAATTTATTTTCAGTGTACATGTTTTCTTATATTTTTTTCATTAAATTCTTCTGTTAGGCTAAATTTGAATATAGCTTTTTAAGTAAACCCATTATCATCCAAAGTTACAACTCACACAATCAAATACCAAACATATAAAGATTGATTTAAAGAAATTTCGAATTTTTTGGAGCGTCGCATTTTGAAAAATTCAAAATTGTAATTTTAAAATTGTTTTTAATCTTAATCCCTATGGTGGTGTACATCAACAGGGTTCATTCTAGGCATTTTTTGCCCTGCCCGACCTCAGGTTTGAAAAATGCCGCCCTGCCTGCCCTAACGCTAAAATTATGCGCCCTACAGCCAATTAAAAAAAAATCCCGCCCTGACCGCCCTAAAATGAAAACTGCAAACCGCGCGCGCCGACCTGCGCTAATCAATCATGACAGCTGTGAAACCAAAATGGTTCCATATTAACCTCTCGTCTACGCTAGAAAGTCGTAACCACCCCGTTGTCATTGCAACTAGGGACCCACTCCTTAAGATTCCTGGAAGACGAAAGCCGATAAGCTACAAAGGAAAGGAAGGGTGAGATAGAAGATTTTTCATCTTGAACTCCTTTTTCAAGAAAAAGCCACACAGGAAATGGACATGGAGACATCCAATTGGGACGACAAGTGAAATTGATTTTATTATGTGTAACAAAAAATTCGTCATCGAAGACTGCAGTGTGCTGAACAAGTTCAACACAGGTAGTGACCATAGATTGGTGAGATGTAAGATGCACCTCAACACTAAACTGGAACGTGGCAAGCTCATAAGACAAACAAAATGTATTGACATAACCAACCTTAAAAAACACCATAATACTTTCAAGTTGGAACTGAAGAACAGATTCTCTGCTTTAGAAGGCCTAACATCGGAAGAAGTGGATATTTCGGAAGTTAACAGAAAAGTAACCAAAGCTCTAATGGAAACAGCAACAAAATTAGCTGGGTCTAAGAACAAGTTGCATGTGAACAAATTATCAGGAAAAACCAAAATGTTGATGCACAAAAGAAGAGAGATGAGGACAACTAAAGTAGATGTGACTTCCAAAGTGGAATATATAGAGCTATGCAAGACAACACGAAAAAGTATCACTGAAGACGTAAGGAAATTCAACTGTGAGGTAGTGAGGAAAGCAATTGAAAACAACCAAAGCCTTAAGATAGCAAAGGGACATCTCAGTAAGGGAAGAAAACAGATTATGGCTCTGAGAAAAGAAGATGGTTCTATAACAAGAAATAGAGGCGAAATTTTGACAAGAGCGAAAGATTTCTACTCCAAATTATATGAAAGGGATGATACATGTACTCCAGACATCATGAAAGGTACCAGAGTTTTTCCAGTCCTCCCAGCAGAAGTTGCTCATGCAATCAAGAACATGAAGCGAGGGAAAGCTCCAGGAGAAGATGGAATTACTATAGACATCATACAAGAAGCAAGTGGAGAAATTGAAACAGTACTCGCCCAAATTTTCACTCGATGCCTTAATGAAGGGAAGATTCCTGAGGATTGGAACAATGCTACAATGATCCTGCTACATAAGAAAGGTGACATTGAGGATCTCAGGAACTACAGACCTATCAGCCTCCTATCAGTGGTTTATAAAATCTTCACTAAAGTTCTTTCACACCGCTTGAAGGTAACACTGGACATGGCTCAACCGAGAGAACAAGCTGGATTCAGGAGTGGCTACAGCACAATAGATCATATCCACGTACTGAGAGAACTGATTGAAAGAGCGAGGGAATATGAACTTCCATTGTGCATGGCTTTTATCGATTATGAAAAAGCCTTTGATTCGGTGAAACCATCAGCAGTTACCACGGCTCTGAAATCCTGCGGTATTGAAGATGCATACATTAATATTATTAATAACATCTATGAAAATGCAAGTGCAAAGATTCGGCTGTTTGAAAATACAACACACATAAAAATTGGAAAGGGAGTGAGACAAGGTGACACCATATCTCCGAAGCTCTTTAATGCCACATTGGAAAATGTCTTTCAATCACTGAACTGGGAAAACAAAGGGATAAAGATTAATGGAGATTATCTAACCCACCTTCGTTTTGCTGATGACGTAGTCATTTTTGCAACTACCCCATCAGAGCTGCAGAGTATGATCCAGGAACTTGCTGACAAGAGTAAAGAAGTGGGATTAAAAATGAACTTTCAGAAGACAAAAGTGATGTTCAATGCTTTTACAAGAAATGAAGATTTATCGATTGATGGAGAAAAACTGGAGATAACAGATACGTATGTTTATCTTGGACAGCAGATATCAAGTGAGGGTCACATTGATGAAGAAATTAATCGGCGTACAAAACTTGCCTGGAGAGCTTTTGGAAGAAACAGCATAATTTTCAAGAGCAATATGCCATTATGTCTTAAAAGAAAAGTGTTTGATCAATGCATCCTTCCAGTGCTTACGTATGGTGCAGAGACGTGGACCTTAACTAAAAGAGACATACAAAAGCTGCAGACAACTCAAAGAAGCATGGAGAGGTGCATGCTTGGTATAACCAGGAGAGATAAGAAGAGGAACTCGTGGATCCGAAAAATGACGAGAGTGGAAGACATCATGATCAGAGTTAAATCCCTGAAATGGCAATGGGCTGGACATACTGCCAGAAGGACAGACCATAGATGGACAGCCGAAATTTTAGATTGGATTCCAAGGGACAGGAAAAGACCCAGAAAAAGACCACATGGGAGATGGGTGGATGAAATTCGTAAATATGCGGGAGTGACATGGAGGAGACTGGCACAAGACAGACCGTTGTGGAGGAAACTTGGGGAGACCTTCGTCCAGCAGTGGATTGATAATGGTTGACAATGATGATGATGATGATGTAAATGCTTAGCCAGACTATTTATTTAAGCCTTGGATTATTCCATTTTATTTAACGTATGATTTTTAGTTTCTGTTGCGAATTCAGATTCATTTTTTTCGAGGCGACTGCTTCAAAATCGCATTTTGTTTTAGGTGCTTACTGTAAGCATTCTTTGTTCGTCAAAACGTGGGTGGTGCGGTGCTCATATGAGGAAAGAATGAATGCCTACGGAGAAAATGCCCACTTCTCGAAAATAGAAAAAAAAATGAGGCTTTTCTTAATTTCATGAAAAAATATCTTAATTTCAACTAAGCAATGGGCAAAAACTAATCGGAACATTTCCTCCGCTCAACCATATGTTACGTAGCATTATGAGGGCATACTTCCGATTTTGGAAATGTTCCCCCTATTTTGAAGCTAAAATATAAATATTTACGCAATAAAATGTTTGAGCCTCTTATCAATTTCTGCATAGATGAATTGCAGAGTTCTCTACTAGCACCACTTAGAAAAGCAAAAAACGCCAACTACACGATCGTGTAGTTGGCGTTTTCCAACTACACGATCGTGTAGTAACTCGGGTTATCAAATAGTGAATGAGTTTTTGGATGCCATGGCTTCTGTCAAAGAAAATGAAATATTGACTGATGTCAATAACAGTCCCTGTTTTTCTGTTTTAACAGATGAAACAGCGGATGTAAACAACAGGAAGCATATGGCAGTTGCTGCAAAGTATGTGAAAGATGGTGAAGCCCAAATATCATTTATTAGAGACTGTAAGTTGCCAGATGGCAAGGCAGAAACAATTTTTTCAGAGCTTACCCCAGTCATAGAGGAATGTGGAAGTTTTGACAAAATGTGTGGTTTTGTCAGTGATGGGGCTAGGACCATAGTTGGGAAGAATGAGGGCGTGACTGCAAAATTGAAGAGGCAAAATAATGCAATTATACCAATAAATTGCTTGAATCACAGGTTAGCATTAGCTACTAAGGACAGTTTTGAATCCTTAAGATGTTTCATAAAAGCTGATGAAGTGCTAAATAGTACATATAAATATTACAAATATAGTTCAGCAAGAACTAATGGCTTGGTTAATGCTCAGAATTAACCAAGTTAATGCTCAGAATTAACCAAGAAAGTATTAGCAGAATACTTTCACCTAGATGAAGATGAACTCTTACAAGAATGGGACGATTTTAAGACAGTATTTTTAACCAGAACAGATATTGAGAGAAGCACTTTATCAATTCAGAAATTGTGTTTGCTTCTTACAAAATCTGATTTTACTTTCGCATCACGGAATGAGAAAAAAAAACGTTTCTGAAAGGAAAAAAAAAGAATGTTGTGAGAAAAGGAAATCTTCTTTCAGATCGGCCATTTTAAGGGTCCTGTAGAAGTCGCTCAGAAAATGTTGCAGAAATGCTCTTGGGGGGGGGGTTGGCGCTGTTCTGTTTTTGGGACAAGGTCACAGCCGCACATGGGAAGTTACTTGGTCCCTACGTGTTGAAGGTCAAGTTCCTCTCCCCTGGCTGACCGAAGATGCCTTGTGCCTGGTAACATTTATTTTTTTTTCCGTTGAGAGTGCTGGACGTTGCAACGATGCTTACGTGTGAATTTGAAACAAGAGTTGTTCCGGCCCAGCCCAGAAGGTAAATTCTTTCTTGATTTTTTTTTGGTATTATGTTGTGACCGCTGTGGAATTGTTGAACGAGTGGGTCAGCAGTGTGCAATCAAATTTATAGTTCTGCAAAAAAAATTTCTTTTTTTGGTTGGTTGGTTGGTTATTAGATTTTATTGGCGCAAGGGCCATGGTTGGCCAAAGAGCGCCAGATACAAGACAAACAGACAAAATTAAAAAACGTGGCATAAATCGCAAAATCTGGCTGACCAAGTAAAACCGAACCATGAGTACAAAGGAAGGGCCAAAAAAGACAATGAAACAAACAGTATGAAAAACATGGTACAATGGTGAGAAACAAGCCGATTAAGTAAAACTGAGGAATGAGAATGATAAAACACATTACGAAATCGAACACAACTACACATAGGATGAGTCACTCTCCTCCCCCACACACTCCAATATAATGCTGGCCGAGGGCGAGGACGAACTGTCACTATCCTCCCCCTCATGTTCCTCTGCAATGTTAGTTGAGGCTGGGGACGAACTGTCACTCTCCTCCCCCCGATGTTCCTCTAAAATGTTGGTTGAGGGTGGGGACCTCGCTGAGTCCGAGACAGTTGCAATGTTGGTCAGGTGGACCGCGACAGTTGGATGGACACGGCACACATTTGCGGATTGAGGGCCGGGTCTTCCGCACGTACAGGCTGTCTGCTGGGAACCGGAAGAGTCGGTCGTCTTCAAAAGAGAAGGCGCAGATTCAGCTGGTCGAATAAGCTGGAGCTCGGTGAAATCCACCTGTGTCGCTTGTTCAACTGTAGATCGCTTGGCAAGTGCGGCGAGAGCTACAGGGCACGGAACAAAGGGCTGCACGGGTTGCGGCAGAGACTGAACCACTGCGGCAAAAGTACGCTGTCGGTTGGTGGGTATACCCAACTTGGCCTTGGCAGCAGGGTACGAGAGGCCCTCCAGGGTCTTGAGGCGCTGGATTGCCATCTCGTCCTTCCATTTCATACAGTTGCGGGAGTAAGCTGCATGGGCCTCACCGCAGTTAACACAGCAGGCCGCAGAAGTGCAACCATCCCCGTCATGTTCACTGGAGCCACAATTTGCGCAACGAGCGGAACTCTTACAGAAACGTTATGAATGCCCGTACCTCTGGCACCTGAAACAGCGCAGAGGACTGGGAATGTACGGGCGAACTCCACAGACCAAGTAGCCAGCCTTGATTTCGGTCGGAACTTTCGGTTAATTAAAATTCAAGATTACATTTTTAGACTTAATCAAGGAACCATTGCGCCGGAACATCATACGACGAGCAGCAATAACACCTTGATCAGCAAGTTCAGTCACCAATTCGTCTTCACTGCATGGCAAGAGATCAAACTCCGAAATAACACCCCGAGAGGTGTTAAGAAACGGGTGAGGTGTCACTTTTACAGGAATGCCTTGAAGACTAGTGAGGTGCAGAAAAGTGTTACTCTGAGAAACACTGCAAGTTTGGACAAGCAGGTCCCCAGAGCGAAGCTTCCTCACAGACTTCAAGGGGCCAACCGCAGCGTCCAAAGCTTTAGAAATGAAAAATGGATATCTGGTGGACAGTCTCTCATTCGGATCGATGGATTCTACAACTAAGTGTGTAGCATGCGTATTCACAGCAATCGAGGGGAGACGACGCTTCGGAGCGACTTGTACAGCTGCCGAAGAAGAGGTTCCACATTCTTGGTCCAGGTCATGGTCTAAAGATCGTTTAAGGGTATGAGACTTGGTAGGTTGAGAAGACGAAGGAGAGTCGTTGTCAACGATCATTTGTTCAGGTGACTTGAATTTGAAGCGTTTGTTTTTGGGTTTACCCATGGAAAAAAAGGAGAAGGATTCGTCTGCAGACTACTCCACCCACCACCGAGCCCTACAAGGGAGAACTGGAGGTCTGCAAGCCAAGAAAATGACGCTGGACACAGTTCTGGAGCTTATACGTTGCAGATATAGTCCGTTGGCTGTGATCACACGCACTCGGCGGACACTTCGGCCTCCGGGTAACGTCATGCCAACGCCTTTGGCATGATCCCACAGCCCCCGGGCTCACCCTGCCGTGCTATACGACAAAAAAGCCGCTAAAGCCCTGCACACAACTTGGTACAAGACTTCTGACTAGAGGTGGGTTAGTCTCTAGCCTCCCGTTTACAGCGAAGCCGGGGTCGAAGAGGAGTGTTGGTACACAGGAAGCACTTATCCGGTCTCCTGCGACCTCAGCCGCCAGACATCCCATTTCCGCCTCACGGGTCTCCGCACGCGGCAAACATGCAGGTAGGCCTAGCACCCAAACCAGCTAAAAGGAAAAAAGAAATCCAAAGAAGACAAATCCTGGAAGGGAACCTAAACGGAATCTCAGCAACCTACGAACTGAGCGGTTAATATAAAACAGTTAGTGGTGGAGGGTAACAAAACCACAAGACCGGGGTGTTAGTACATAACGTGGTAGCGATTAGGTAGAGTAAACAACACCGGCAACTAGCCAGTGGAGAAAATAAATAAAAACAAAAAAGCGAGACACAAGACCAGCTCGGGATCGTGGGGCCGCGACTCCCCAACAGCTGGATGAACAGCCGTCCCTGCAAACACCAACAGCACCAAAATAAAAAAAAAAAAACAAGCGGTGGCATGACATCAGATGTTGACCAGTCACAAGGTCAGCTCGGGCCGTGGGGGCGCCGCTCCCCAAATAACTGGAAAACCAGTTATCCCCGTGCGGGCTTTCTTTTTTGAGGTTAGCTGGGTGTAGGACAGATGTCCCCATATTGTTGTCATGTCTGGTATTTTAGCAACTCCCCAGGCCAGTAAATTTTAATGTATTCCAGAAATTTGGTTTAATGTTTGAGCACAGTGAATTTTGTTGCATCGATTGTAGGTTAGTTGGGCATGTGATAATTGAAAAGCAGTGTTATTGGGATTCCGTGAGTGATGAAATAATTGTAAACATTTCTCTCTAGCCTTTCACAGTGTTGAGTTTTTTTTTTTTTTTTTTTTTTTTGAGTGAAGATAAATTATGGGATGATTTATATTGGGATTTTGGGAACATATTATAGTGTGATGAAATTGGAAACCTAAAGTGCTGTTTACATTCTTGGAGTGTTGAGTGTCGAAATTAAGATGGTAGGAGTGTTATTTGAGGACCAGTATTTTACATGCTCCAGATGAGTGTTAATCTCCCATTGGAAAGGGGTGATCTTAGGGCAAGCCGGGAACTTGTCCTAGGGCAGAGGGCTCTGAGTAGGGAATTTTCACCAGGATGCGATATGTGCAAAATAGAAGTTAAGGTATTTGGGTTCTCAAGTTTAGTATTTCACAAAAAGAATGAACATCATGGGTTGAGAAGACACACTTTTGCTCATCAGTTCCAGTATTAATTGTTCTTTTCTTTGGCCTAAATTTTCTTGTTTTTACTAAAAAGTCTAAATGTAATTTTAATTTTCAATAAGGTGAAAATATTTAGTGGGTTATGTAAATGGTCAGTGTTGTTATCTGCAGTGCTACCTGCGCATTGCTATGGTGCAGAAGAATTTCCTTGCTTGGCGATTTTTCCTGGAATATATGTGGATAGATAGTGATTTTGGATTTCCTGGGATATATGGAGATAAGTGAATTTTCCTGGGATATATGTGGATATGGTGATTTTGGATTTCTTGGGATATAGAGAGATAAGTGATTTTTCCTGGGATATAGTGGTGTTGGTCCTGGGCCGGATGTGCCTGGGGTATTTAGGGTTGAAGTACGACAGGCTCTTGCAGGCGTGGTTGATCAAGGTGGGATCATGCATTGGTTCGAAAAGGGGGAGTCCTGAGAACGTGGTTTTTGGGGAAAAACTTGTCTTCAAACCCCCTAGTAGTTTCGCTGCTCACGGAGATATGTACTGCCAGCAAGGGTCGGTCGGGTGTTGCTTCAAGAAATGTGGTGAGATCATGTTAGAGGAAATTCTGTGCCTGATGATGATGTGTCGCACTTGAGGATTTTTCCTTTCCCTTTGCCTAGGCTGAAATTGGATTCACGACCCAATTTCACGCCTTTAGCCTGACTAGTATTTTCGTCCTGTGTTGGTTCTCAAAACCCAGGGTAGTGTCTGAACTGAGAGTATTTGCCTCACCGCTACGTCAGTAATTCACTGCAGGTGTGAAAATTTAAGTTTTGTTTTGTGATTTAAAGTATCTAAATTAATTTGTTTATGATATGCTGTAGTGCTAGGGATGTAAATTCTAAATTCTGGTTGTTAGTGTTAGTGAACATGATATTTAGTTTGTAAATTTAGTTAATTGGTGTTTTGAGCTTTTGTTTACAGTATAGAGTTATTAAGTATCTTGAGCTATTGTTTGAAGTGCAGAGTGAGGTGATTTTTGTGAGCGGGCTAGTGCAGGAGGATTGTTTGAATTTCTGAATTATGTTGATGATGTTATGAGTAGTGATAATTTTTAAGTTAGTGAGGTTTCGTTATAAGTGAAGTAGGTTCATTCAGGATAGTTCTATAGGTTGTGTAATGTTAATTAATGCTTGTGCTCAGTGTAAATTCTGTTTTGAGGATAATTTACTTGGTTTGTTTACTTGCAGTTAGTGGATTTGTTAATGTATAATTTGTGGCTCTTAAAATAACTGTAAATTTTATAGTGACACATTTTCATATACATGCAACAATATTCACTTATTTTTGCACTTTCAGATGACTCAACTCTGCGTGAACACAAACAACACAAACTTTCCAATAACTTCTTGTGGAATGTAAATTTTTAGATGCATTTTTGTTTAGGATGTTCATGGCCTTCATATACTTAGAAAATATTTTTGTTTCGAAATGCATCTACCCATCTCCCAAAGTTAAATTTTAGTCTAAATTCAAAATTTCCTTTCAGATTTAATTTTGGCTATCTATTATAATAACCCTTATATAAAGTGGCTAAGATAACCACACAACACTACTGACAAGATGGCAATTTATGGTTTTTGGTACAGTGCACAATATACTGCTATGGGATGATTTATGTTTTTGAAATAATAAAGTTTAATTTATTTTATAATTTGAATTTGTTTTTACTATGTTTAAAAATTGTCTTTAGTGTATACACTTACCTATGTGATTCTGATGGGAGGGAGCAAGAGTTCCCAAATTCAAGATACTTAACATTATTTTTTGCTTAATTATTATGTAGCATACTGAGTTATTGAATTGAGTGACCATGACAATTAAGCTACATTAAAATGACTAGTTCCCAGAATACTATGTTTCTGTCTTTCCAAAACTAATTTATACCTTTCTGAAACAATTCTTGGAAATTAATATGTGAAGGATGGTGAAGTAAATTGACTACAACTGATCGCACAACACTTATGACAGTCTGTAACACTGTAGAAGAATTCCTTGAGACCTTTGAATCAAAAGTATAATTGCTATTGCCACATTCTTTTATAAATCTGAAAGAAAACCTTGATGATAATAAGTGTGTTGTGTTGTGCGATTTTGCTGAGAATTATTCCTTCATACTGTAGGATGCAGTCCAAGGATACCACTGGAACAATTCCCAAGCTACTATTCACCATTTCGTCGTGTACTACAAAAGTTCACACACACTTCAGTTGGATGCTGTTTCTTTTGTTGTCATCTCAGAATGTCTTAAGCATGACACTATCAGTGTTCACCTTTTCCAGAGCCAATTGTTGCAGTTTATATCATCGCATTTTGACAAGAAAGTAGAACACATCTATTACTTCTCAGACGGTGCAGCCTCACAGTATAAGAACAGGAAGAATTTTGTCAATCTGTGCCATCATGATGTAGATTTTGGTATCACAGCTGAGTGGCATTTCTTTGCCACCTCACATGGAAAGGGGCCATGTGACGGCGTGGCAGGCACCATTAAGAGATTAGCTGCACGTGCCAGCCTTCAGTGTTTATACAATGACCAAATTATGACACCGCGACAACTGTATGATTGGGCTTTCAGAAACATTCCTTCGTGCCATTTTAAATACAGCACGGACAAGGACTATGAGAACCACAAGGAGTTCCTCGAGATACGTCATGCTAGTGCTCGACCAATTCCTGGTACTCAAAAACTTCACTGAGTAAGCCGCACAGCTATTAAAACCAAGATGTATTCAAACTCAACTGAATACAAGGTTGAGTCAGTATTGCTAAATCCAATAGAACTGGATCTGGAGGATATTCGTGGCTATGTTATTGTTGAGTATGATAACCAGTGGTGGGTTGGTTGTGTTTTGGATGTGAACATTCATACAGAACAAGTTAAGATAAGTTCTCTGCACCCACATGGACCTTCAGTGTCTTTCACATACCCACAGAAGCCAGATATATTAGAAGTGGATAAAACAGCGGTCATTACGAAGGTTGACCTACAAACAGCAACAGGTAGGACATATTTTATGGAGAGAAGCAAAATAGAGATGGTCACTAGCAAGATGGTATCAAATTCTTTTGGTTTGCAACCTTATTAACCAAGCGGTTCACTTGTATGTGTACACCACTAATATAACCTGTAACACATTGTGAAATTAATACATACATGCATCTGGAAAACAGTTATTGTACATTTGTCCAAACCTAACCTGGAGGACATATACTCCTATTTTATTGATCTGACGTGGAATGTCCCACATCCCAATGGCAATATTAAAGGTAAGTAGAGAGGAACTAGAAAAAAAAATAGCAAAAGCTCCCAAACCCGCACGACTTTAAACTGATATACCATTTTATGGTATTTTACCATATAGTGTCTAGGGTAAAGCACAGTGCCCATTTCCTAGAAACTTGCAATTTTCTGAAGATATACCCCCTAAATTAAAAAAAAAGTGCATTTTTCCCCACTAGACAGATATTTATGGTCAAAACTTCTACCAGTACCATCGTGATAAGTGTTGCACATACAACCAGAAATATATTTTTCAGTGCAAGTTTTTCATGTCTGTTGACAAATATACATGTTTTCAGTTGCACAAACACTTACATTAACAGATTTAATTCTTCCCAATATTTACAATGCATGGGTTCGATTTGAGCATTTCGCACCGATTTGATGCAACATTCAATTTAAGCTGTATGTATTACATCACATTTATTATCCACAGACCTCGTGAGATGAATCAACAGTTACAAAAATATGCTAATGTTTTGACCTGCAACTGAGTAAAAGAAAAAAAAATAACACTCATTTATTAACAGAACACATGAATCATGAAGATATAAATATGCACAGGAAACCAAGCAACTTCTGTCATAATTTAACACACACACACACACACACAAATCTTAGAAATGCTGAAATATATACGTACCAGCCTTGCCAATTTGTCGCACCTTAACTTGGCTCCAGCGAGTATCTGCATATTCCTTTCCCTTCATAATCTGGCATCTCACTACAGAATTTACTTTGGGCCACTTTGCTGTAGTTTTTTTTGGTGACAACCAATTCATTGGAATGGCTTCCACTGTGCCTTCATCCATGAACTCAACAATGCAGTACTTTGCCATTATATGTGCTCTCTGCATAGTGAAGGAGAGCAACAAAGAAGAGATTAGATACAAATTAACCCCCACCCCTCAAAAAATACACTTTAAAATTAATAAATAATTGCTTTCACTACAAACAAGTTTTGAAACATCTAAAGGTTTTAAAACTAAAATTACTAAAAGTGCCTTTGCATTGGTAAGAAATTCATATAAAAGTTTAGAACTTTGTTTTATGCATGCTGTAGAAGTTTTCACATACGCATTCTAGAGCGTTTTGGTTTGTAGCTACATTTCGGATCCCCGAGTAAAAACTTTGGACATGTATTCAGAACTTTAGGTTTATCCCAATTCTGTGCACTATGAAATAAACCTGAGCAGATAACACAACTTTATCAATGGAGCAGATGTTTTCAACATGAATAGGGTAACCGTATTGTGTTCCTCTGAACACAATATCATACCTGACAGCAGTTTTTTTACGTCTGTGTAAAAAACTGGTTTTCTACGTCAAGTAAATTACTTGTATAATACTTAACACAGCAATAGGACATCGCCGAATAGACTGTAATTGCTGTTTCACACGTGAATTAAATCACATCAGAAAACGTGAAAATTTCAAGTTTTCTTATGCGATTTAATTCATGTGTGAAACAGTAATTACAGTCAATTTGGCGATGTCCGAATGCTGCGTTAATTAACATGACGTATTTACCACGTATTATGAGAAAAATATTTTTTCAACTCTGAAATTACTTGTATATTACTTAACGAATAAGTTACCTTTCCAACCCTGATTGCACCACATTGTCATGGGAATATGGCAGCATCTCTAAACCATATTCTATCATAAGTACAAATTTTACAGATTTTTAATAAATCTGAACAGTAGGGGGAGGAGGAAAAATTACAAATGTGGCTCATGTAACAAAGGTAATGAAACAAATGAAAGGCCTTTTGGTAAAACTACACACTTCCGTTGAACTGATTGTAATGTCCAGATTGAGAGGTTTGAGGACAAGTTGGAGATTTCATAAATATTCAAATGAGATGATTTAAGAGGATATTTAAAAAATGGCTTTTTCTCCTTAAATTCATATCCAATAACGTTAAACAAGCTGCTGAACAAGAATGGCTACGATTTGTGCACTTCGAAACAAAATTTTTGGCTTTTATTATGGTTTCATTTGAGAGCATTAGATAGCTATTACATTGTGATGATGCAGACATCATCATGTTAGACATTATTACCTCCAAATACTGATCAACATCCTGATCTCCCACTAGTGGTCCATTGTGGTGTTTCTTATTAGCAGAATTTTTTTTTGTTTCTACAGGAACACTTTTCAGTTCTGATAATCGTCTAAATATTTGCTGTAAAGGCTTATTTGGTGAGCGTATAAGTTTTTTCAACTTGCCTAGAAAATTGTCGAAAGGAAATGCTGAAAAATTATCTAGTTTGCCGAAGTTTTTAACATCATCTGCAATGTGAATTGCTGAATGGACATTGTAAGTACACTGATATATTGTGTACAATTTAGGAAATTCCTTGACAAATAATTTCAGTAATTCTTCAGCATACTTACAATGTTCATGGCAAAATTCTTCATTGATTAAGATACTCATAGAAGCAAAGAGCAGAAGAAAATGGTTATAGACTTTCTTTTTTAAAACACCTTTTAAAACAACTGGTCCAATATATAACAAAAATTGTCGGAACTCTGTTGCCTTCCACCTATCAAGTTCATTTACAGATCGAGGTTTGCGTGAAAACTCTTTTGGCATGTACTTTTTCAGCTCCTCTAAATGATTATTTAATTTTTTCTTTAGTTTGCAGCTTATACGTGTTTCATTGGGGCCACGGATCCATAGCTGAAGCATTTTTCTCATAATCCCTAAACATATCAAATGCATATAATCTAAAGGTACATCTCTTACCATGTTGATTCCTGTATCCAGCAATGGTGATATACCAGTATGATGCTTATGCTGAATTTGAGTATCAAAACTCATTTTAGTTCTATTTGGTGCTGCAATATCATCAAGCACCATGCGTCCACATACTCTTTGACCTTTAACAGTACACCTCTCACAGCTAAAGTACCCAGCATGCCCTTTTATACATTTAATGTATGCTCTTGCAGGTGCATCCGAAATAATCATGCTTAAGGTTATACTGTAAGTATTACCATCATAGACAATACCTTTACTTTTTAATGTGCAGTATTCTGTAATAAAGTCATGTAGAAAGGCATTCAACATCGGCTTCTTTCTGCCACAAAACACTGCAAATAAAAAAGGCTCAAATCTTTCAGAGCTTTTTGTAGCATCGATTTTCCCTAATATCGGCCAAAGTTGTAAGGAAGAACTTTTGAATAATGGCAAGCCATCAACATTTACAGAAAATGTCAACGTGCGATTATTCACATTGCACAATTTCAAACACTTGAGTTGCTCTAAAATGCTTTGCCTTAATCCAATGTAGCAATATTCCCCCCAATCTCCAGCAATTTCTTTCATGGGCAACGTGCAATCTCTTACATTAGTATTTAATAGGGTCCGAGAATCATCAGGAAGATCAGGTTTCATGGGTTTCAATATTTTTATCAGCTCATTTAGTGCTTTATGGGTAATATTATTTCTGATAGCCCATGCAGAAAGTTTATTGCGAAACTCGCCTGAATGTTTAGATTTATCTTTGTGCACTTCAGCATTCTCAATTAATACTGCGTTCTGTGAAGTTGTTTCACCATGAAAAACAGTATTAGCTGCAATAAAAACGGGAAAAAACTGTTGGGAGTTTTCATTAATTTTAGGCATTTTACAAGGAACTCCGTTATCGTTCAAAATAGAATGGCAATTATCAGATGCTCCACTACAAAAAACCGTAAGCATGTCAGCTGCGACACGTTTTTGCACAAAACGAGATTTGGTAGCTTTACTTTTATACATACCAGCTGATATAAAAAAATGTTTCAAAGGAATCAGGCACCGAAGCGAAGTACAAACAGTAATCAACAATAAAGCTCGTGTCAATCGTGTGTGATTTTCCCCGCCCAAAGAACATCTAACTTTACATTCTTTGCACCGACCACGATTTGCTTGTATCTAAAGGTTACGGTTATTGTTTAACAAACGGGATTAGACTTTTTTGTGATTGGAGGTTTAACGATCATCGTGAGCAACTCAATAGGCTATAAGCAGTCACCCGTCCCTAATTTAAAGACACGGGTTCCAGGGAAGGGAAAGAGCCAGTGCCGTAAGACAAACACAACATCCGCCGCCCCGGTGGCCCAGTGGTCTAAGCGATGGCCTGTGATCATTCGTCTGAGAGGGGTCAGCGTTCGAATCCCGACGAGGCATGGATGTTGTGTTTGTCTTGCGGCGCTGGCTCTCTCCCTTCCCTGGAACCAGTGGCCTTAAATTAGGGACGGGCGACTGCTTATAGCCCATTGAGTTGCTCACGGTGGTCGTTAAACCTCCAACCAAAAAACAAAAAAACACAACATTGAACCCGGAGCCATCTTGGGCGAATGGTCATAAGCCAACGCCTTAAACCACTGCGCCACCGGGGCGGCCGTTCTTGGCTTAGTTTGACATTGCACTGATACGAGAAGCATAATAGCATTTTGCTATTTCTACTCGGCTATACAATATATATAATACTATTTTTATTTTACATGATATAAAAACTGGTAGCGGTGTACTTTATATTATTTAATATACCTATCTGCATAAAAGGTGAAGAACGGAAAGATGGGCATTGCCGACATCATGATTTCGGCAATGCCAATATCGGGTGAACAATAGCAAGACGATATCGTATATATCGGCCCGATATCTAGCCGATATTCACTGCTACTTGGGATGAGAAGAATATTTCTTCGACTCTGAATTCCAAACTTCAGTTCTGTATTGCAGATAAAGCAGCAATAAAAATGCAACATCTATAAAAATATGACATTACAATTTAGCAAAGAGCTATTTTAAAATTAATTCTTGTATGATAAAAACATGCAGAAAAGTATAATAAGATTTATTCTACTTACATGAAAGCTTCAGTTAGTACGTGTTCTGTGAACAATGGTGGTACAAGAACCAGTTGCTTTCGGCGTAGTGTTCCTCCATGTTGACTCACAGGCAAAGCGAGTACAAGTTTGGAGCTTCGTCTGCTCCCGTCACGCTTGACTGTAATCGGATTACCAAACGCCAAATCCTTCCCTTCCGTAGGCGGTAGCTTATCAGTTAGAAAATCGTTGGTTTTACGCCAAAATTCAACGTTGACGTCTTGCCTACCAGATTGGGAATAGAATACGGTGGCACAGCGTTGCGCCTACGTAAACTTCATTTAACGTTATTGGCTTACTTTTTTTTTTTTGGTTGGAGGTTTAACGATCACCGTGAGTAACTCAATGGGCTATAAGCAGTCACCCGTCCCTAATTTAAAGACACAGGTTCCAGGGAAGGAAGAGAGCCAGTACCGTAAGACAAACACAACATCCGCCGTCCTGGTGGGGCAGTGGTCTAAGCGATGGCCTCTGAACATTCGTCTGAGAGGGGTCCGGGTTCGAATACCGATGAGGCATGGATGGTGTGTTTGTCTTACGGCGCTGGCTCTCTCCCTTCCCTGGAACCAGTGGCCTTAAATTAGGGACGGGCGGCTGCTTATTATAGCCCATTGAGTTGCTCACGGTGGTCGTTAAACCTCCAACCAAAAAAAAAAAAAAACAACAATACAACATTGAACCCGGAGCCATCTTGGGCGAATGGTCATAAGCCAACGCCTTAAACCACTGCGCCACCGGGGCGGCCATTCTTGGCTTAGTTCGACATTGCACTGATACGAGAAGCATAATAGTATTTTGTTATTTCTACTCGGTTATACAGTATATATAATACTATTTTTATTTCACATGATATAAAAACTGGTAGCGGTGCACTTTAGATTATTTCATATACCTATCTGCATAAAAGGTGAAGAACGGAAAGATGGGCATTGCTGACATCATGATTTCGGCAATGGCAATATCGGGCGAACAACAGCAAGACGATATCGTATATATCGGCAATGATAATATCGGAGCGATATTGGCTGAAGAACGGTAAGACAATGTCAGATATTTCTGAAATGCCGATATCGCCTGAAGAACAGCAAGACAATGTCGGATATATCTGAAATACCGATATCGTCTGAAGAACGGCAATACAATGTCGGATATATCAGAAATGCCAATATCGGGGCGATATCGTCTGAAGAACGGCAATACAATGTCGGATATATCTGAAATGCTAATATCGGGGCGATATCGGCTGAAGAACGGCAAAACAATGTCGGATATATCTGAAATGCCAATATCGGGGTGATATCGGCTGAAGAACGGCAATACAATGTCGGATATATCTGAAATGCCGATATCGGTCCGATATCGGCTGCAGAACGGCACGACAATGTCAGATATATCTGAAATGCCGATATCGGCTAAAGAACGGCACGACAATGTCGGATATATCTGAAATGCCGATATCGGTCCAATATCGGCTGAAGAACGGCAATACAATGTCGGATATATCTGAAATGCCGATATCGGTCCGATATCGGCTGAAGAACGGCACTACAATGTCGGATATGTCCACAATGCCGATATCGGCTCAATGTCGACTGATATTAACGACATTCAGCCGACATAACCGATATCGGCCCGATATCTAGCCGATATTCACTGCTACTTGGGTACTTGTAGCCTAGTTTCGTTTCTCTATAAATTGGGAACGTGAAACTTCGTCCTGGTTTAGAAATGCGAAAAAAATCCCATTTCATTTTGAGTTATTCATGTATTTGTATGAAGCAATTAGCTTTTATATTTATGATAAATACAGTTACCACAAAATAAAAAGAAAATAAAACGTCGTTTCCCGAAATCTGAGAGTGTTATATTCTTAATTCTCTGTTTACAGAAATTTTGCTCTCATTTAATATTTAGACTTGCCTCAAAGATAGAAAGAAAGTATTTAATGTGCACTGCATGATTTAATTACCGAACAGTCAAAGTCATCAGTTCAAATGACAGAGGAACGGCGAGCATAATGATTTCTCTCTTATTCTACCTATATGCTTTATTATTAACCAGAACGCAATAACATGCTCTTTGTAAAATTCTGACATACTTCCTTATATGTATGAAAAATTAGACGTGTCTTTTGTCAGTAACAGTGGAAGATGTTCACGCGCACCTGTAAAACGGGATATAGTCTTCCGCTTATGCATCGTTATGCAAACGCAAAGAACCTCATATGTTCTAACTGGAACAAGTGTCAACTACACAAGATGTTCACAGCATTATAGTACAAATTGCAGCATATGATTATGAAAGTTACGCTTTTTATTTAACTACTAATTTTATGTTTTTAAAAGGTTCCTCCCCTTGCCTATTAATAATTTCAGGAAATCTCGGAAAACAAGGGACCAGAAGCTGGTTCAAATATTTTTCGTTAGACCCATGCAAGGCATGGTGCTACAGGTAGAAAGATTATGCAACCAACATGTAGCCTATACAGGGTGCCTAGGAAAGTCCATTTAGCCTGGAATAACTTGCGAACGGAGAGAGGTACAGTTCTGCAAATGAGATAATGGTATAGTAAAGCGACTACGCCCGATCGAATACAGCCGACAGCAGCGCCCCTAATGGCGAAATGCGGAAGTTAGCCATTGCAAATCGAAAACGAAAAGAGATAGAGCAAAATTTCCAAATAAAACGTTGTAGAGCATCAATTAATTAGTACAAACCAATATTTCTTTTACACGTATAAGATATATTTTCGCCTGAATACCCTACAATGTCTGAAATCGATGGGCGACAATTCGAATCTGCATATTCACATTTCGCAAATGTAGCCGTATGCAAACGCACATTGTGACGTTGTACCATACCTACGATATAGAACCCAGTAGCAGGATGTACCCTTATCAGAAGTTTAGGTTTACGTACGCTGTGTGTGAATTGCAAGCTTGGATATCAGGGGTTACGTAAGAAACCAGGTGCATGCAACAGAGCCTACAAGTCTGCTAGATCTATGTCGTCGTGTTACAGATGCTTGCAATTGTGTGACACCTTCCATGCTGAGGAATGTGCACGCAGAGTTACTTTCACGAATACAAATGTGTATCGTGGGCAATGGCGAACTCGTTTGCCGTTTTTGCCGTTTTTGTTTTGTTTTGTCTGACGTCATCAAACTGTAATGACATAAGTACCCATTTATGCAATAAATTGTGTGTATTTGCTTATACCTATGCCCGTTCCCTTCAAACGTTCACACAAAATGTCGCGCTTCGATTTCGGACATTTTAGAGTATTCAACTGACAATTTATCGTATCCCTGTTAAACAAATGTCGTTTTGTACTAATTAATTGATGCTTTACAACTTTTTAATCGGAAATTTTGCTCTATGTCTTTTCGTTTTCGATTTGCAATGGCTAACTTCCGCATTTCGCAACTAAGGGCGCTGCTATCGGTTGCATCCGAAATTTTGCTCTATGTCTTTTCGTTTTCGATTTGCAATGGCTAACTTCCGCATTTCGCCACTAGGGCCGCTGCTATCGGTTGCATTCGATCGAGCGAAGTCACTTTACTATACCGCTATCTCACTTGCATAACTGTGCCTCTCTTCGTTCGCAAGTTATTCCAAGCTAAAGGGACTTTCCTATGCACCCTGTATATGTATACAGTGAGTATAAATTATTCAATTGGCTTTGACCTACCAATGCTTTTACTTTAGCGCATGCTTGATGTTTTCTTATTATTTCTTATTGACGAAGTATTACAAACTATTCGGTGTCCCGAAGCAGATGTGTTTCTCTCTGGAGCTACAGTTTCTAAGTACAAATTGCTTTATCTTCTGTTACTTTCTTAAGCATTTCTCAGATGAAAAAGCTTTAGCAAAGGAATACCATAGTTAAACCTTCCTCTTCATGTATTGAAAAGGAAATACGCCTAAAAGCGTAGAAATACTGACAGAAGATTTTGGCACTGGAATTTTCGATTTGAAACAGCAGATCAAACTTCCAACGAAAGGCTAAGATCACGTAATAAACACATATCACATTCATTCCATTCCTGAAGTTATTTTGCATGTTATTCACATTTAAGGACTGCTTTGGAATTTATATAACCGCTATATTTAACATCGATATAAATCGTGAGTTCCAGCCAAAATAAATATTTTAAATTTCAATTGAAGATATAACTGTAAAACTAAATTCCCTAAAATCCTTACATGATTATTCGGGTTGTAATTCTTTCAGTAATATCTCTATAAAATACATTTAATAAATCGAATAGTAGTCTACGAAAGTTGCAACAATGGATCAGTAAGGTTAGAGGGAAATGTCCCCAGGGAAAAGAAAACAGACAGTTGGGGCTTTTAAAAAAATAACTAAAAGGATTAAAAATTATGATAAGGGGAAAATAAAGATTATTTTATGTGTTAAAGGATTCATCATTTGACATGATGAATTCGTGAAATCTAATGTACGAATGGGATACTTATCAGATATTTCTTAAAAGTGCTTGTCGGTGTCTGCGTAACAGGTGCAACAAGCCTTAGAAAGTAACTGCTGTCGCAGCATACCACCTGCGAACAGATTATGCAGTACACTCTCGAAAGAACGAGCTCAACGGTGTGAGAGAAAACGGGTCATGTCGAAGGATCTTTTAAACGATCGAATTAAAAATTGAATCTTAAAATTCAACACACCCATGAAACATATACGGAACAATAAAACAAATATACACAAAAACGCCTTTCGAAAGTTTATTTCTTTTTGTGCAAATAGAGTTATAAACAGCAGCACAGTATTCACTTCAGAAGTACTCTTTTGTGTTAGACTTGTGCAAATGCTGTACAACAATTTTTAACGGTTCTGAAACGGGGGAGACAAATTGAACGTGCAGCGCAGTCTAGAGATTGCGGGAGGTTAGCACTGAAATCTTTGAAAAAAGAATGTTCCGTTCTATTTATGACGTACTGCAGAAATTACGTTGGAAGAATGTTCACGAATGACTTGATAACTTTCTAGGGCACATAGTGCTCATATCTGAGAAAACGCAAACAAGAGTCGTAAGCACGAATATATGAATATATATCGCGGCAGGCCATATACAACAAAACAGAGAAGTAAAAGAGAAGAGAGATCACTGCTAAACAAAAAAAAGATTTCGTGTCACATGCATTTAAATTTTAAAGATATATCAAAATTTCGAAAATTTGGAATTGAAATGTTCGCGCAAACTCGCCACACAACCTAGTTAATCTCTAGAAGCCGCCCCGGTGGCGCAGTGGTCTAAGCGATGGCCTCTGATCATTCGTCCGAACGGGGTCCGGGTTCGAATCCCAATAAGGCATGGATGTTGTGTTTGTATACGCCACTGGCTCTCTCCCTTCCCTGACCCCAAATTAGGGACGGGCGACTGCTTATAGCCCATTGAGTTGCTCACGGTGGTCGTTAAACCTCATCAAAAAAATCTCTAGAATGGCGGCTTTCTACGCATCTCCAAACTAGCATGCTGTTTGCCAATCGATGTTTCCGCTCATTTTGCGGATGAGCGGAAAACGGAAAATGATCAATCCAGCCAGCTGTATGTTATTTATATATTCCTTTCTTTCGCTCTGTGTGATTGTCTGCTCAACATTAAGCGACTAGATCGAGAAAAGATTAAGATATGATCAATAATATTATTGCCATGTTCATTTCATTACAGATTCTTTTTTATATGCGTTGCGCCAGTGTGACGTTGAATGAGAGTAGGGTCGAAAACGCAAACAAATTAGTTAGAAAGAAAATATGACAATGATTTATCGACAGAATCTTTTGACGTTTAGTAATATATAACGAAAGCATCATGTTTTCCCAAGAATTTATCTCCGGAAATTATGTGGGGAAATAATCCCTAATTTTAGATAATCCAAATTTACTTTCATGCTAAAGATATCGTTCCGTCATTAATCATACGGAGTCTGGAAAAGGAATTTGTAGATTAACATACCACTAGTAGCAGCACAATCTGTTCTACGACACGTGACATTTGGTAGTTGAATGCTGTTTCCGCTTGGCCGTACCACAGATGTTTACCCATCTACTGCTTATCGGCTGTCAACCGATAATTTCACTTATCAGACACCGTTCTACTGTGAAAACTATATTGTTGCAATTGGTATTTGTTGAAGCATAGGCTCCGATTTTGAAATTTCATTTTAACAAATCTAAAGGACAAAAGTGCCTGCTTCGTCGACTGATATAGCATCACAAGGTCAAACAATACCTGGAAAAACCTTGGGTAAATTATACGAAGTCATTAATGGACAAAGATACCATACATATATCTGTAAATTTGTGGTCATGTATTAAAAAAATCTAAAAATTGTTAGCTCTTTGGATAAACTTCTCTGGCTTATTTTCATATTTAATTTTAACAAATCTAAACAACAAAAGTTCCTGCTTCATTGACTGATATAGCATCACTAGGTCAAAAACTGGAAAATATCTTGGGTAAATTATACGAAGCCATTAATGGAAAAAAGTACCGTACATATTTCTGCAAATTTGTGCTCATATATTAAAATGATCTAAATATTGTTAGCTCTTTGGATAAACTTTGGTTTATTTCTTTCGAATTGATGAGTATCAATTGTGAAACTAAGGGTAAGCAACTTTTCAATTTGAACGGGAAAAAAAGACATAATTCCTGAGATACAGCTTTTCATATCTGCTAACAGTGGAATTGGAATTATGGGGTTAGAGTACGGATGACTGTTAAAGAACGTGCATTGGTATTTCTACATCATAACTTTCACTCTTCCAAAATTATAGCTGGGACCAGACATGAAAACTATGAATAGCTTTTAATGCAAGCACTCTAGTCGTGGGAAGCAAACACCCCTCCATGTTCTTTCAGTAGTTTGCACATTTCGAATGTTGCCGGGTTTTCGTTTTGTTTTGTTTAAGGTCCATATCTCTGATTCGTAAGAAAAAAAAGTCGATATCTTTTCAAACTGTGAAAGAAACACCCCAGGAGGGAGGTCTGTATGCATAAAAGCCATTGGTCTATTTTCCACACGCCGCACCGCACAACTCAAGAGAACGAAGGCCTGTTGATCAGGGTCCAGGTGTAAGATGCGGTCCCCACGATCTTACACCTGGGCCCTTATCAACAGGCCTTGGTTCTCTTGAGTGACGAGTCACAGTACAGCCATCTCCTGGTGTTCAACGTGGCTTTGTGGAGGAGTGGCACTTATTGCACCAAATTGTCATCCACAAAGTTGAAAAGAGCGTTAGTGATCTTTGTGCGAGCTCTATTATCGTTAGAACAAGCACAGTTCTTATTAGATCCTCAAATTCCTCGTCACATTGTGCATCATTTTGGAATGATATGCTGGCATGCGCCTTCTTCCCCACATTTCGGTGATGCCTTTCCACTTCTGTTTTGTATTACTGCGTTATCGAAATATCAATGACCTTGCTAGCTGTAATTTAACGAGGATTTTTTGTTAATAACGATTTTGTGTTCGTCACGTTCATATCGATTACTTTCTTAAACCACTGGGTTTGTATTAAAAAGTTCCATAAAGCCAAATGAATTTCGTGTTTTTTTACAATTTATGTTTGAGCAATACGAAAACAATTATGCCGTGTATCTCAGAAAAAATCGTGTTCTGCACACAATATATTTTTGGTCTTCAATGTTGATGTTGTGGTGTTTGTAGAAGAATATGTTTATCGTATTTATTTTAAGCCTTTTTTCATCTTTGTTTTCAGTCTCACTGCAGGGTCTGATATTTCTAAGGAAGTTTCATTCAATGCTTTGCATGCAACAATATCCATGTCTGTTACATCAGAATAATAGTTTTCGATGTTTTCTTTATAACATATATTATATTTAGCTTGAATTACCTTTAAAAGAAACATACATCTCACTATGTCGTGCATTTAATTGCTCGCCTTTTTTTAGGTTTTTGCACCGTTAAGCAAGTTAAAGTACGGATTCATGGCTTGAAATTCTCGTAAAGTATAGTTCATTGCGTCAGTTAAAACGGCATTTATGATCTGGCTTCCTTGGTTAAACGTAAATTTAAATAAAAAGCTAAATGTTAGACGATTTGCAACATGTTCTGTTCCGTCATGCCTAGTGACATAAATAAACTTGTTCTCTTAGGCAAAACTTTCCCCTGGAAGTGATACATAAGTTCAGAAGTCACATAACTTGAGTTTTTGATAAAGTTCTTTATGAATATTTCGATTTCCCAGGGAAGTTCAAAATTTGAGGTTAAAGATTCACCGCAGTAGATATTTCCTGCCACATGGATTTTGCACATCATAACCAGAACAATATTTCTTTTTTTTTAATAAATGATCCTGGATACATCCGTGTTGAACAATATGAATTCAGAAACATGAAGTTATATACGGAATGTTACCTGAAATTCTGCCATAAATCTGTTTAATCGTGGGAGCTGCTTTTGCCAAGAGAACGGTGAACACGGGGACTGCCATCCACTCAACAAGGTACGTATGTAATAAGTCAAATAGATACTAATTCCAATAAATCTCTCTCCTTTGAGGTATTCCATTAGACAATTTTACATCTACAGTATTATTTCCAATTCTAATTTTAGAAAAAATTATCCTTTCTTAACTTCCCTGTTATGACAACTTTTAGTTTTAGTCAGTCAGCTCTTTTGATGATTTTGTTCTTACTGGTGAAGTGTAACAAACGAAAAGAAAGTTCGAAAATCCCACGCACCTTTATGCCTCTGTAATCCCGCAGGGAAGAACCTAGAACACTCTAAGGAAGGCTGTGGTGGACATTGGCAATACAGAGTTTCAAGTCAGGCTGTCCTACGTTGGACACAACTGGTGTTTAACCTTCGAGACGTAATACTACATATCTCCAGAGCTAATAAAAATGTCCATCGAATAAAGAAAACAGGGCTATCTAACGTTGGATTAAGGAGGGAATAATGCTATCTGGGCTATAAAAAGTAAGGCATTTATTGTTTAACTTATATTTTAATAATAACTTAATTATCTCTATTAAATAAGTTTATCTCACTGACCAAGTGTCTGAATGACTGACGTATTCGTAGTGCTTATTAATAATCCAGTTCTACTAATGAAAATAAAAATAAAATACAATGTCACCGGGGACAACATTTTTACACGGCAATTTCAAAAAATATAGTAGTAGTAGTAACGATTAAAGATTACCTTTTCCGACATCAACATCGTTATCATCGTGAGCAGTTCAATGGGTTATCAGCAGTCGCCCGTCTCTAATTTAGGGTAACTGGTTCCATGGAACGAAGAGAGCCAGCGCCGTAAGACAAACACAACATCCATGATTCACCGGTATTTCAACCCGGCCCCATCTCGGAGTATTGATCAGAATGCATTGCTTAGACTACTTAGCCACCGGTACGGCTTGAAAGGTTTTTCTCGTGCATTAAAAGAGTTCCACTTTTTGTATTTTTCAAAATGACATCTTTCAAAGGAATCGAACGAGAAAGTAAAAATTCCAAGACATTTTCGTTATTTCAAGGTAACGTAGATTTTTGACATTTTCACATCAGGTGACGTATCATACATCAATGTGCACTTCGAAATTCTATACTTCGTAAGCACAGTACTCAGCTGTAAAAAATAAAAACGACATAGCCCGATATTTCAAGTTTGATCCCAGTAACGCAGCAGATGGCCTTGTGGTGGACGTTTGTGACTTCCACGGAAAAGGCTCAGATCGATCCTAGGCAGGTACAAACGCATGAACCGCTAAATATCGTCAGTAATTTGGATGGGCATGTTAAGCCGTCGTACTTCGGGTAATGGCCCCTATTATCAATTAGGGCGTCTTCTTCTTTTTCTACGTCGCTTACGTGTGTCTTTCCTGTAGCGCACACTAACCGAAATCTTCTAGCTTCCAACTTTTAAGAGTTGTTAAAAACCCGGGGTCAGACACGTGCTCCCTAAATACCTATACATAAATATCAGGTATTCCAATAATGTCTTATTGCTCTAAGAAAATTTTAGCTATCTCTATTAAAGAAACTACCATATTATAATGCTAACGTGCTGTCTTACATGTTTTCTTTAATAAAGAAGTATGTGATGAGTAAAAGTTTTAAATCATTCAAGTTGCCAATTCAAGAAGTCACACAACTTTTGAACAGAAAGAACGCAGTATGAATTCCCCTGACATCTGAAGAACAGGATATTTTAAACTGGAGTATAAAATACGTTTTCATATTATCAAAGAAGTCACATATTTTTCGGGATATGTGATTTCACATGTGGACGTTGGTAATCCTCAGTGATTTCGAAATATCAATATGTAGCAGGTATCCAGTCATTAGCAATTGCCACCCAGTTGGCGTAGTGGTCTACGTGATGGCTTCTGACCATTCGTCCGAGATGCGTGTGCGCTGGAATCCCGCTAAGGCACGGATGTGTTTTTTGTCTTACGACATGGAGCCTCTACCTTCCATGGAACCAGTGGCCTAAATTAAGGACAGAAGAACTGCTTGTAGCCCACTGAGTTGCTCACGGTGGTCGTTAAACCCCAATAAAAAAACATTTCGATTCTTGTCTCCAGTCATTAGTCAGGCTGTAGGAACTAATATTTTTAAAATAGCAGGCTGTAAAATGAAGTGAATGTTTCCTCGTTTATACTCTACCTTTTTTTCTCTTATGTATCTTCCTGTAAAATTTTTTTTAATAAATGGAATAACACAATTACTGTATCAAAAACAGATATTAAATTACTTGCCAGAATTATATGCTTCACCACAGTGTGCTGCAACTGCTCATGTACGTTCTTGAAAATACTTGGAACTCAGTAATTTATCTTTTCTTTGTACAATCATAAAACGAAAAAAAAAAATGAGTTACTCATTTTTAAAAATCAAGGCACTTAAAGAGAGTTCGGGGAAAATTTACTGTATATGCGTTTTATTCAAAGAAATCATTTCATTTAATTCTTAGAAATCCTTTTAATATTTTTGTAGAATGAGATTCATTATCACCTCCAGGAAAACATGCTAATTGATGTAACCTAGGCTTTTAAAAATGTTTTACAAAAATATTAAACTTCGACTCATTAAGTTTCTAAAGTCACTGTGTCAAAGGATATTCTTTTATATAATCCGGCTAAGCGAATGAAACAAAATCACGTACACAGCATAGCAAACAATCGTTAGTTGTATATGAAACAAATATATGAACTGATTTAGACTTTCTTTCCAATTCTTGAATCAAAAAGCTGTACAGTTTGCAAAGGCTTCTATTTAAAACTATAAATTGAATTTCAAAACGACATTTTCTTGATAACAAAAACGTACATGTATATTTTGTGACAGTAAAATTTCTGTAAAATTTATTTTATATTTCTTAAACCCAATCATAATTCAACAACGAGCCGCGGGTGCAGTGTTGCCAGGTCAGATGTTAAAAAAAATAGCGAAGTGTGACATCACATTTTTCAATAAAGCTTAAAAAATAGCATTTTAAGAAAAAAATAGAATTAAAAAAAACTTTATTCGTTTCTCACACTTTAATACTGCATTTGTACAAAACACGTTGTATAGTATTCATTCAATTGTGAAAACCCAATACCTCATCGGAGTACCGCATTTTCTTATAAACACTAATCACACATGAGCACATAATTTAAGGGTGCAATGACTCAAAACACAGAATAAGAGTAAATGAAGCAAATCTTCTTTATGAAAGTAAGAAATCTTGTCTTTGTAATATTAACCTCCAATAAAGTCAATAATCCATCATCATCATTATCAATGTCCTTGTAGTACATGCATGCATTCATCGTGCATTGAATTTTCAAAATTTTTCAGCATTTTGCTAGTTCTCAGAAATGTTTTGGAACATTTTGCTTCAAAATTCAAATGGCACCTATTTCTCAGAGTCTGGGGTATTTCAGTTTTCATGCGATTTCGAGCTACATTTTCCAGCAAATTAATTTTGGAAAATATTCTTTCGACAACTGTCTTGCTGATGGATACAGGAAGTGCAACTAAAACAGTGAAATAATTGTAAATATACAATCTAATGCAATCACAATATACAATTCTAATATATACAATCCTTAAATATACAATCTTCTTATGCAAACTTGGTATAGAGTAACACTCCTTCCCCAAAATTCAATTGGATATGTCGATATGCTACCCTTAAAGTGCTCATCTTCCAACAGGATGGTTCTGGAAACTAAATTCCATCATGTTACGTTTAAAGAACAAACTCTGCATTTAATTTTGTGTAACCAAGTTGCCAACAAAGTGCCAAAAATTGTTAGCATACCAGTTGAATTTAAAGGAAAACACCAAATTTTCAGCAAAAAAATAGTCAACACTTTCCCGGAAAATAGCAAATAGCACCGCGGGTGGTCAACCTTCGTGACTGCCATGGAGAAGACCTCGAAAACGCTCGAACTACTAAATATCCACCGTGCGTCGGATGAGCACGTTAAGTCGTCAGGCCCCGGATACTGGCCCTCCGGTAATAAATAAGGGCGTCTACCTCCCCCTTTCTACTTCGCTTCCGTTTCACTTTCCTATCGGGAACTCTAGCCTAAACTTCCTAGCCTTCCTAGTTCTAAGGGTTGTTTAAGACCTGGGGTCAGACACCCCCTTACTAAAATCCTCTACATATGATCTGATCAGAATGCAGCAGCAATCCACTTTGATATTTTAATTGCATTATAGAGGTTTGCCCGTTTAGAAACCGTTCGCATTGAATTTGAAATTTTGCGTTCGTTCCCGTAGAAAAAAAAACGTAACAGCTTTCGGATTTACAATGACTTAAGCTTCGTGTTGCAATTTTGGTAGGTTCTCTGAAAAGTTGCAACATGAAGCTGATAATAATTACGTAAAATTAAAGCCAAATATATTCCAGTTATAGTGAAGTGCTATGTGTTCTGAAAACCGTGGGAAGAAACGGTGCAAAAAGTGTCATTTGCTATTATTTCCTTAAGAGCAGCGTAAACACACTCCAGGAAAGCACAGTTTCCTTTTAAAACTCCAGACAGAAATATTCCTAGAATACTTAGCTCTTTATTTTACCTCACGAACCACCAGATACAGGTATGAGAGTATATAAATCCAGCCTTGGGTACGCAGTATATTTTAATAATCTTTGTGAATTTGTAAATATTATTAAGTATCAATTGATATAGGGTGTCACAAAACATATCAACCAATAGTAAGACGATGTGACTAAGGAATGAAGAAGACCGGAAGAAAGAAGCTGAGCGTGCAGGTATTTTAAGGACAGGAATTTATATAAGATGTTCAATGTGTCTGCCTTCCATTGCAACGATATTACGTAAACGTAGTACAAAATTGGATAGGGTGGCCAATCCACTGCAGTGACATAGTGTTTGCAATAGTAACAAGTTAGTAAAATCATGCAATGCATTGATTATCATACGCTTTCCAACATACCAGAAATTATTCCTAAAGTTATGAGGATAATGCCTGTGGAATAAATTTCGCTCCTGTGTCCTGACCTTTGACCCCATTTCGAAGATATTCAACAGAACCGGTTCAGTACACCTCAAGAATAACATACTAAAGTTTTGTCACAATAGAAGCAGTTTTACGCAAGTTATGAGAATAATGGCTGTGGAATAAATCTTGTTTTTGTGCAATGACCTTTGACCCCATTTCGTTGATATTCAACAGAACCGGTTCACTATACCTCCGGAACAACATGATAACGTTTTGTCGCAATCGAAATATTTTTAGGTAAGTTATGATGCACAAGGGCAATAGAATGGATCCCACTTCAGTGTCCTGACCTTTGACACCATTTCACCCATTTTCAATAGGGTTCGTCCCCAGTGGCTCCCTACCACATACTAAAATTTCATCGAAATCGAACCATTTTTACGCAAGGTATGACGCATAAGGGCAATGGAACAAATCCCGCTTTTATGTCCTGCCTAACCTTTGACCCCATTTCGGCCATTTTCTATAGGGTTCGTGCCCAGGTGGTTCCTTACCACATAATAAAATTTCATTGAAATCGAACCATATTTACGCATGTTATGACGCATAAAGGCAATGGAATGGATTCCACTTTTATGCCCTGACTTTTGACCCCATTTCGCCCATTTTCAATAGGGTTCGTCCCCAGGTGGTACCTTACCAAATACTAAAATTTCATGGAAATGGAACCATTTTTACGCAAGTTATGACGCATAAGGGCAAGGGAATAAATACCGTTTTTGTGCCCTGCCTGACCTTTGACCCTATTCGCCCATTTTCAATACGGTTCGTGCCCAGTGGTTCCCTACCACATAATAAAATTTCATCGAAATTGAACCATATTTACGCATGTTATGACGCATAAAGGCAATGAAATTGATCCCGCTTTTATGTCCTGACCTTTGACCCCATTCCACACATTTTCAATACGGTTCTTTAATTTTAAGTTAAAAATAACGAACACTAAGATGAAATACTCGTGTTTGTGAATGATTAGGAAATTAATATTCTAACCTTGTCATAACGTGTACTATTGGTCTTCAGTATCGGTGAACGGGAACGACTGGGCGCTATTCCAGAGCAACAGCTGCTGTAGATGACTCTGCCAACAAACAGACGACCTATATTGCGAATATACCGGAGAGTACAAGAGAGGATTCGAGAGGAGAATCTCAGCATATACATGCAACAAAACATTCGCAAGAACGGGTTATAACAGGGGTGTCTTATTTGCGTACCACTCGTTTCTGGTAAAACAAATAAATTCGCCTTCAGTAGGTACGGGACAACCAATGCAAACCCTTGAGGACCGGAAAAAAGGTCGCCTGTTCCGATGAATTAAGTTTTCACATAATACACGCCCAAAGGAAACTTTGGGCGTGTGCCTATTGATGATGCCCAGCTGTATAGCGTTATATGTTCGAGCAGATGCAGGGAATGTGTTGGATCTCTTATCATAGCAGACATTTGAATCCGACAGTAGCATCGACACTGCACTTAAATGACACGAGGAATTTCAGCATCATTTGTAGTTAGGGAACACCTTATACATGTAAACGTGTTTCGTCATGTAGAGGTATATATGCGCGACGGGAGAGAACGATTCCACAAAACTTGGATCGTTACGAAATGTTTCGACGAGTACAATATGGATTTCAAAGTGCTAAAATACTTTCAGAGTGCATAGATCATTAATCAAATGGACACCTGTAAGAAGAGTTTGAGGAAGTCATTCTGAACACCTGCACCACTTAAATTTTGGCAACTAATGGAGGCCCTCCCATCTGATTATCTGAATGTACCTGCAGTAGGATCACAACCTCATTGAATTCATGCCAAATCAAATCGAGGCCCTTTTGAAAGCCAATGATGGACGGATAAGTTAGTTCGTAGGTGTTCCTTACAATTTTTTACTTCAGAGTCTCTATTTTTGATTATGAAATGCAAAAAAATGTCCCTGTTCAATTTATTCAAGTTATGCTAAGGGCCAGGAGTTAAATACCTTCACTTTATCAAAGTAACTTTAGTCTTTTACAATGTAATGCGAATAAATTTACTATGATACCAGATGAGCTCGCCAAATCTGATAAGGAAAGTATATAATTTTTTCATTTAATAAAAAATATATTTAATTAAAAATGTATACAAAATAAAAATTGCTCCCATTTATTATTACATATCGCTGCTATGATCATTTTATTACATTATATGTTATTTTTTATTGTTTGTTTATGTAGAATATGATTATGAGCGTCATTGTGTTTTGCATACATTCCAGTTAATGCTATTGTTTTATATTCGCAGTTATTTTCGCCAACAATAAAAACAGGTGTTTCTTCATTATATGTCTACAGATTTTCAATTGATCCTGTTTTAGTCATGTGAAAATATTTTCAAAAAAATTTTAATCAAAATTTATTTGAAACATTTTTTAACGTACCTTTACAGAATATCTTAAAAAGCCCCGAATTGCATTTATACATTTCATAAATCCTGCCGTAATAGTAGAAAGCCCGATTCTAATCATTATTTCTGAAAACGACACGCACTGAAGAGCCAAAACATAATGATCACCTGCCTAATATGATTTTGGTCTACCACGTGCCGCCAAAACAGCTCTTACTAGCTCGGGCACCGATGCTAAGGTATTTCTAAATATATTTTGGATTATCTGGTGCCAACAGTTTTCAGAAGAATCTGTTACTCTTGTAAGTTATGCCATGCAGCAGCAACATATTTTATTTCCTGTTCCAACCCAAACAACGGATTCTTAATTGGATTGATGTCTGATGACTTTGGAGGGGAAACAATACTGTAGGTATTGTTTTGCACGATTCCCTCAATGTGGCGTGCCACACAATCCTGCTGAAACAAATAACTACTAGAGTGGGATACCGTTGGCATGAGAGGATGTTTCCTGGTTGGCAACAATTTTTAAGGAGATGGTGGATGGCCGTGTCCCGCACATGAATGATTGATCCCAGGGTCTCCCAGCAGAACATTTCCTAGAGAATTATACAAATTTCATTAGTCTGTTTTTGTCCCTCAGTGCATTCTCGTGCCCATATTTACCCAGGTAAGCCACGCACACGTACATTGTCGTCCACTTGGTGCAACAAGGAACGAGATTCATAGGACCTGACAACATTCTTCCAATCGTTCATATTCAGGTTTTGATGCCTGCATTACTATGGACACTGGGAGGGGATTTCAACTAGACTATCCCATCTCCAGCACGATTTGATTTACTCTGTGTGTTAACAGAATACTCTAGTAACTAGCATCCAAATAACTCGGGATTTGTGCAAGAGTATCTCTTGTGTTGGTTCGTACCGTACGGGATTGCCTTACCTCACCTTTAGAATAAAAGAGCCTTGGTCGGCCGAAACCTTGCCGGAGTTCGTGGTTTTCCCTCCTTGGACATCTATTTGAAGACACTAACCACGGCTGACCATAAGCACTCCACAGGCGTCTCCGGAATGCTGTGAGATTAGCAGTCTGGCTATAAACACTCCACAGCCTTTACCGTCTCGGAAAGTTTGTAACCCAGCAGTTTGGCTATTATAATTTGTCTTTTGTCACCTCTCTTAAGTTCCCTGCATTTCGCATTTGATGAAAGAGAATAATAGAGGATAAGAAAGTTCAGTTGCAAGTGTTATTTTTACCTTTTCAAGAACATTCCTTTGGACGTCGTTTACCTGCAATTGCATCGAATTTTGTAAAGACACACTGATCATAATATGTTGCCTCTTCGATGTGCTTTTTACTTCGTTTTGCTATGTTGAAAAAGTCCAATTCAGGATATTGTAAAACTCTTATTTAGAATGACAATTGTCAGTCTTCAACTGACGAACAGCTTTGTTCGTATGTTACGTGACACAGAAGCTTTCTGCATTTTTGTTAGCACAGATTTTTGTTTAAAATATATCTTACCGATAGATGGACAAACGTGAGCTCAACTTCAGATTGGACAACACTGTCTGGTTTGTTTCTTTTTCGTCGTGATGATGATCTCCTTTTTGTTGAGAATTATGTAACTACTGCTCTTAAATGATTTGAACATATTTTCTCCAAATTGACAACATTTACTAAACGTTGAGGTGAGAAAATTCCCCTGTGCTGTATTCATGGCAAAGGGAAACTTGCAAGCGTATGTTATTGAATGAGATACATAATTCTCGTGAAGAGTAAAACACGTACGTATTAGAACTGTCGTTGTAATTTTTACACGCTGTACGACGGCTCTTATTGACAACGATGAACTCTGAAATCTTCACGGACAATAAGATATTCCGAAATTAGTCTCTTAGTTCCAGTAAGTAGTGCACTTTTAATTTTTAGGGATTGTAAACATATGTCGATGAGACAAACATAAGGACTCGATATAAAAAAATCCTTAAAATAGTATTATTACTATATTATTAATCCGAATTGATAGGCGTAGAATTGAAATCGAAATTTTCGAACTTTTGCACATCAACCAGATGTCATTTTCAAGGAAAGTGTACACCAAACGGCGTATGTTTAATGCAGATAGCTCAAAGTTTCAAGCTTCAGCAAATCATCTGCATCAAAAACATGGCAATTTGCTGCCTACCTTCTTTTAAAAACTTGTCTAGTTGATGTGCGAAAGCTTCGGAAACTTGATTTCAATTCTACGCAAATAAATTCGGATCACTAGTACAGTTATACTGCTTCATGTATAGTTGTTGCAAATTTCCTTGTTTCATTATGAAATATTCCCTCCTAACAAGATCATGTACACAAATTACATAAAAGTGGAGAAAATCTAATTGCAGTAACCGCTTCGTTGAATAAATGGGATTTAGTATTTTTCTTACTCTCTAAATTGTTGGTTAAACTAACCCTAATGCGACATTTCAAAAAGTATATCAGACCCTGAGCACGATATTTAAAACCTGCCACATTTCTTAATTTTTCAGTTAAATTTGTAAATGTTGCATTTCTTTTTACATATGGAAACCATTGAAACATTTATATAACATAAATTAATGAATGACAAATTTCAAAAGCTTTATTTTGTAGAAAATATATTCATAGCACTTTTATGTTTTTGTGCCACATTTTTGCCAATAATGTAACTTTTCATAATATAATGTGATGTTCGGGTTCTCTTTTGCCGTCAAAGAAATTCATCCCCAAATTCTGAACAATTTTTCAGTACATAAACAATCCGTTGGTCAAGATTCTGCATGTACTTGTTCATTAATGTATTCAACATATAACACATTTAAATATGATGATTTTATAGCATTAAACTTCACTGAAATAATGAATTATCGATGTAAGTTTCTGCGTGGAAACGTAGTTAACGTAAGATATAATGTAATAATCTCTTACGTTAACTAGGTAAGAGTTAATGCAATCATTGATCATCGGGTTTTTCTTTTCATTTGATATTTTGGTCCACCGAAACTTTTAACGGAAAATGGCTGACGTTTAGGAAGTGTTTCCTTTATTCAGTTATTAGCTCAGCATTTTACCCCAATTACAAAATTAGGAAATTTCAATTACTGATTTCCATTCAATGCCAAGTTTACATATAGTGAACTTTACAACAAAAGATTACACTAACCCACTATATTAAAATTGGGGATTTTCGTTATGACAGGGATTAAATACTATTTCATTGGCTAACCTTTGCTTTCATTTTGTACCATGTTCGGTGGTAAAGCTGTAGAGTGAACGTCTGCAAAATTAGATCACATATTAAAAAGCCAGATGTTTATCTCCCAACTGAAACTTCACTAAGATTAATGCAAATTAACCTTATGCCCCTTTTGTTTTTAGGTATCAGTGATGCATAATTGCGCGATACCTAGAGTTCTCTACAATTGAAATCGAAAACGTTAATAATACGTATAAGAAAAAGGAAATTTAACTCAGTTACAATATCATTCTTTTTGTTAGATGATTTCTCCAGCAAAAAACGATATATCATGAACCGATATTTCTTTGGTTTTTATGTCGATTGTAAATTGGTCCTCGGCCACTTAATTCGGGAAATTTATCTGAGTGTATCGAAAGTTTAATTAAATATCTGAAAGTGTTTTCCTCTACAAAAATAATTCATTGAACTAATTTTAAAATAAATTTTACAAACAAGAATTTCTTTCACATGACACCCAGAATAATTGTAATGCGAAAGTGAAAACGAATTATGTATCCATTAAAGCACAGGAATTTACTTCGATAAAATATTGTTGTAAAAATTGAAAAACTTTCGGATTTTACAAAAGCAATGTCAGATTTAAAGTATTTGAAACAACCCTCTACACTTTGTTATGGGTAAATGTCAAATACCAATTGAACTGATTACGTCAAATAAAAAAAACTTTCATATTTTGTAAAAGCGTAAAAATTATTTCCAGTGTGCAGGTCGTAGTTAAGGCCGCATATGGCCTCAGTTCCTGTCGTTCAGCAGGGACGAACCCTATTGAAAAGTCGAAAATATGTCAAAGATCAGGACATAGGAGCGGGATCCATTTTATTGATTTTATGCGTCATAGCTTACGTAAAATGCTTCGATTGCGACAAAACTTTGTCATGTTGTTCCGGAGATATACAGAATTGGTCCGTCGAATATCATCGAAATGGGGGCAAAGGTCAGGACACAGGAGCGATATTCACTCCACAGCTGTTATCTTCATAACTTGACAAAAAGTGTTTCTATTGCAACAAAACTTTAATATGTTTTTCCGGAGATATACGGAACCGGTTCTGCTGAATATCATCGACATGGGGTCAATGGTTAGGGCACAGGAGCGAGATTTATTGCACCGCCATTATCCTCATAACTTGACTAAATATACTTCTATTGCGACAAAACTTTAGTATGTTGTTACGGAGGTATAGGGAACAGGTTCTGCTGAATAGCATCGCAAAAGGGGTCAAAAGCCAGGCCAGAGCATCGAGATTTATTCCACAGCCAATACGCTCGTAACTTGAGTAATGATTTCTGGTATGTAGGAAAACGCATCATTATCAATGCATTGCATGATTTTACTAACTTGTTAAAAATAAATGTGTTGTTAGATGTAATAGAAATGCTAGAATGAAGTACCAGCGAGACAGGATAAGACAGCCATGTGCATATTGACCGTATATAAGTTTCCAGATGAAAAGAAACCTTATTTGCAGTACTTTCTATAAATATAAAATTATATATTATATAAAATGAAGAATCATTGAATAACATTTGAGCAGCCATCAGTTATTTTTTTATGGTGGTAATTTCCACTAATGATGTTTCGGATTTAAACAACGACGGGTTATTTTGATATTTAAACTGTGATATTACCGTACTTGATGTATTTCAACATATTGTGAAGTTCAGGAAAAACAAAAAGCTGTTGCCTCGATTAAACCTCAACAGATGAAACTCCACAGGCCATGAAATGCAAAGAAAAGTATCACCATAAAATCCATATGCCCAATTCGTATCCCGAAAGGTAATTTCGGACACAAATTTGATGTTCACAAGATCACCCTATAGTTCAAAACAATGAGAGATAAAACGATCATATAAAAGAAAAAAACTTTTCACTCCCAAGGTCATACAGAGCGGAAATTATTTGTTTTTTCAGCATTACTAAAATTCCGTAGTTCAATTTGAGAGAGACATACTCCCCTCAGACTTGAAAAACATTAGATTCCCCAAAACAAACCTCCTACTTTCACCATTGTACAGATTCTATGAAAAATATTTAAAATTGAGCTAACATATGAATAGTTTAACAATCTCTTTCATGAAGAAGACGTTGTATAACTTCCGGATTTAACTCATTACCGACCACAGTCGTAAAATGTTTGTCGCTCAGAATTCTGAAACATCCCAAAATGTTTGCTGCTTGTTTCATAGTTGCTTTTCCCTCTTTTCTGTAAAAAAAATAAGAAGAATAAGGATTAATTCTTCGTCACTTCTCTACACTCCCGAGAGGTTTAGACCTGACGCAAAATGACCTTCAGACCTTTCCCAGGTGCACTCAGATCCTTCTTCTACTGAGAGCCTTAGGAAGTTTGAAGGGACTGGTAACAGCTGGAAATTCTCGTTTAAGGTGTCATTTTCTTCTTTTTGAGTTATTCAATCGGTTATAAGCAGTCACCCGTCCTTAATTTCGAGCTACTTATTACAGAAAAGTCAGTGACCCGAATTAGCGATTATTTGTTTTTAAACTTATGTTTCTTACGACAGTTGAATTTAGGCGGGTAGCAATAATTCGTCACCCCAAAACTTCTCTGGCTTACTAAAATATTGGGGGCTTAAAGTCAATAGTGACTTTCCGAAGATAACAATATGATGTGAAACGTTACCGGAATATAAAAACACTTCATAATCAAACGATTGAAAAAAAAGGTTCACTTCACATGATATTCCAAGATTATTTCCGACGTGTTTGGTACCATTAATAATTATTACTGCTAGTTAATGGTTCCTACAAGTGACAGTATATAAATAAGTTTATTGAGTAGCGTTATATATAATAAAAAAAATCAAAGATTTCGCTTACCACTGCCAGGTGTTTTCGAGGGAATGATTTCATAGAGAAATTGGTTACATATGCATAATGTATTTTGCAACTAAATAAACACATTTGTTTTCCACTAAATTCGTCTTGAAAGAACCTAGTCTGATCAGATACTGTCCAGATATCCGGTACCAGTGTGTGGCGTGCACCCGCTTCTCAGGAAGAGTGAACGAAAATGCAAGAAAACAACGGCTCTCCAAATATTTCCCCATATTCAGCTAATTCATGCAGTGTTGCTCTCTTAACTATCTAAATCATGTAGTCAACAACGGATTTACCTAAATATCGTATTGAAGAAAATTAGTTAACAAATGATCACCAAATTTGTTGTTAATTTTGCAAAATTATTGTCATTAATTTTATTATTTGTTTTTGATTGACAGTTTAATGACCTCGGTAAGCAACTCAATGGACTGTAAGCAGTCGCGCGTCCCTAATTTAAGGCCACTGGTTCCAGGGAAGGGGAGAGCCAGCACCCTACGCCACACCGGGATTCAAACCCGGACCCATCTCGGACGAATAGTCAGGAGCCAGCGCTTAGACCACTATTCCAGGCTGGGGCAGTGTGCTAAATTGCACAGAATATTACCTTAAAACACTAGAGTATAAAAAAGGACTTACGAAATTACCTTAAGAGAAGGATACTAAGCGTTAATTCCACCAAAGCTTCTTTGCAGGGTCTTATATTGCAAACATTTCTCTGTTGCTTTAATTCGGGAAAATTAATTTCTGGAAATATTCTTGAAACCGCGTGCCTTTTATTTAGCAAAACTCTTTTATTATTCAAGTGGTTGATTGATTGATTGATTGGAGGTTTAACGACCACCGTGAGCAACTCAATGGGCTATAAGCAGTCGCCCATCCCTAATTTAGGGCCACTGGCTCCAGGGAAGGGAGAGAGCCAGTGCCGTAAAACACAGCAACATTACATAATCTCACTAACATAGCTACCCAAAAACTGAATCATTAATTAACAACGCTAATTTAAAACATAAGTAAGCAAAAATCCATATCTATTAAAGTCCAAGAACATTTCAAAAACACTGCAAGAAAAAAGGAAACCAAAATCAAGGAATACATCTGAAACATATCTACACATCAAAGACACCATCGTCAACCACATTATGTTTCTTTATGTAAGCTTTAACATCCTCTATACGTTTATAGTATGTTTCGTAATAAGTGTCTAAAAGTTCAGGAACAGGATTTTTCGTAATTATCCAATTCAACACGGCATCCAAACGATGCACAATAGCATTTAACTTATACATATTTAACTCGTAAAACTCTGGAGTGAGTGGACATATCTTTTTATTAGGCACAAAAATTTTTTTTCAGTTCGAAAAGATCCAAAGTTTCGTCATAATCTGGGCAAGATGCAATGAGTTCCATGACAAGACGATACCGTGATGGTTTATCTCTATCTTCGGCAAAATCAGGATCCAGGAGAAAAGAAAGATCTACACGAGGGATAAATTCCGGTTGAAGATAGTCTCTAGCTTTGCTCCGTTTCAACGGATCACCACTTGAATCAGTGCTGGGTCGTTTAAATGTCGAAGCTGTACATGAGTTCTCTGCGAAATTCTGTAATGCTACTGAACATTTCTGTAAGTTAGCAATGCCCAAAGTACCAATATTTGCTGTTGTCTGAATCCCAGGATCCAAAGAAGTCGGCATTTCAATCAATGTCTTCTCTCTCGGCTCGACTGGATCCACCACTCGGGTTTCACAAGTCTCAGCCACGGTAGGAACCAAGTCAGCGACATGTGTAATACCATGTTCTAAATCCGATCTATCTTTAGGTACAACAATTCTTTCCTCATGGGAATCAGAGAGACTGTTCCTCAAGGGAGGTCTATGTACATACGTGCATTTAGCACGAATGTGCCCTCTTTCATTGCAAGCATAACAAAAAATTCCTGTATAAATATTAAACATGAACCCATGAGAATCCAGTACAATTTCAACCTCTTTAGGACAAGTTTGAATAGCTGATTCATTCGGGAAGATAACCCAGAGGGTCCGCTTCAACCCACCAACATGGCAATAATTTGAAGATTGCGGGGCTTCTATAACTCTATGAACTGGACCCACCACCCGGCTAAACTGAGAAAGAAGAACTATCAACGCAGAATCCGGTACCTCAAGTGGCACTGGAGACAAAGTTGCCGTGATCGGTCGTTCACTTGCATAAGCAGGATACAAAATTTGATTATTTATAGAAATCCCTTGCTTTAACACAAGTTTACAATCTGCACTATTTATAAACAACATTGATATACCTCGTTTACTACGACCGATTCTTTTAATTGCCTCTCTCGGCACTCGTTCTTCGAAAGCTTTCAAATATACCGGTAACGAAGTCTGTGGTAACGCGTGGAAAATAATAGTTTTCTCAGAAAGATCATGAAAATCTTGACATACCTTGGAATCCCTTTCGAAAGTGAGACGAAAGGGATTGCCCTGGCACTCAATCTCTGACGCACAACGCTGATCACTCGTATTAGCAGAATTCTCCTTATCAACCACAGACGCCCAACTGCAAGTTTCCGTCTCTATAGAAGCACTTTCTGCATTCCTATCGCAGAAGAAACTCCTTCAGCAGCAACGCACGAAGACATGCTCTGTTGATTTCCAGGACCGGTTTGTCCTGTTGGATCCTTATCTCTTGATAAACTCGGGTCAATCACCATGGCAACCCTCTCACAGGTCACCGGAGAGACACTCGGCGCACTTAAAGATGACTTCTTATCAGTAGATCTCGCTCCACGTCGATAAACATCCTTTCGATGGTCACGTGTAACATGGCTGGCAGATATCGCCATTTGCAGAACTCGTCAACGGCAAGCACAACCACAAAATAAAACTCTTTGTATGAATAAACTATAGCACTTAACGCTCTCAAACTTCACCAAAAGAAGCATGGAACATTCATACATCCGTCACGCTACTGCAAACCATCCTACGAACGATATTTCAACATAAACACAAGCAAAACTTGGGAGCTTGAAAACACGACACACGACGAAAGCCATATATCTTATTCAAGTGTAGATTTCTACATTTGCTGTGTTTTGAATCTCAAAATGATACGGACAAAAAACTGGCTTATCCAGTGAATGAGAGACATTCCTTAGGCCATATGACAAATGGATATTGCTGTGTTGGTGTGCAGGCCGATACACTATTGGATGTGATCAGTCGAGAATACAAAATATTATATACAAAAGCAGCTGCAGCAAACAGCAGTGTTACACTTTATATAGAGAGGAAACAAAGCACCTGCCCATTGTAAGTCACTATTTCGTGTTTTTTACTAGAAATAGCTTGTTTACTAAACGGGAGCTATAATGCGGCCATTTCAGTCGGGCATCATGTTAAACATTTAAGAAAACACAACATTGAAAATATTCTACTCGAATGATACTGTATTTAATATAAAATAGTGATGAAAAGTTTGTTTATTTCAATTATTTATTCAAAAAATGTGAATATTAAGTGTTTTTCAGTGCACATTTAAATAAGTGTTTTTTCTTTTTTAAATGCATCTTCCCTGCCTTAAAGGAGCAGTGAAATACAACGTGAAGATATAATCGTGACGTCCAGTTCTTGTTTTTGGTTGGTGGATTAGGAACCCTAAAAGTGCTGGCAGTCGTCCGGCATTTCTTGGGGGCAACTGGTCTCGGAGAGGTGAGGAAGCCAATTCCGTAAGACAAACGCACCTTCTATGTCTCGACCTACGTACCCTGTCTCATCTCTGGAGAATGAACGAAATCCATCGCTTTAGACAACTCGATGAGGGTGATGTGCTGTGCCTTTTAACAAAATAACAGATTTAAAAACCATCAATGTCGGGTAAATTTGTTTGCGCTTAATTTTAATACAGATATCAAAGTTCAGTTCAACGACATTTTCTGCCAGCAGGCCAAAGTTTCGCTGTTCCATTGCCCATCTTCATAAAAAAGAATGACACGTAATATTTCTATACTTGTGACATCATCAACGATATTTACAGTCGTAAATTTTCAGTTTCTCGTCTAACAGAAATGATTTTGGACTCGATGAACGAAATATTTTATAAAGTCGGAAGCTTACAAAGTATCGAACTTCACGGTGAATACGGTATGTTAATAGCCTAAGCTTCTTCAAACAAGAATTTTGTTCGTTTTAATGACAATGTTTAGCTCCCCATGGCTTTTCTTTGGTTCACATTTCCGTACGAATATCTTGGTTTTTTTCTCAATGTATGCAGTAGACAGTGAGGAGCTTTTTTGTACATGGAAGTGAAAGATTCCTTGACGGAAGGACTGTATCATCGTTTTGCTTCAGTAACTCTGAGAAAGTTAGTTCTTTTATAGTAAGTCTTCATTTCAGCATACATGCGCCGCACGACATATCAAAGTGCGAAATGTGCTAAGTATTTACTGCAAACATTGGGATTGGTAAAGAAAAAAATGTATGGTTAACATATTGCAGTCACAGGAAGAATTTTAAAAGCTGCATAAATCTTCATTTTTAATCTTACAGATTTAATATATTTCTTTTTTTCACATCAGGATATCAAGAAGAATGTTTCCGTTCTGTTCTTGTATTGTTCCTAAGTATATAAACGTTTTCTATTCTAATATGTAGGGTTCTTCACATAGAGCGCAGCAAAGTAAAAAAGGCAGCCGTATTACAAGAACTGTCAATACAGACATAGATAAAAAGAGATATTTGCGGAACTATTGCGGCAAAAATTTGCAACGGCAAGGTTGGCACTATGCGCAAGAAGTGATTCACATATCACCACACTTGGCAGGCACAAGAAATTTAGTACATTGACCAATTTAAAAATTTTAATATTGAGGTAACGAAGGCCTACTTGAAAATAAGTATAAAAAAATAAGAATCAAATATTATTCATAGCGAAGGGTATTTACAAATAAAATATTTTCCCATCAGAGATTTAAATCAGGATATGATTTCAAATATAAACATACCCAGAGGGACCATGCTTGAAAATTATGAAAAATTAGAAAATATGATCCCATACTTTTAATACCGAATGCAATATAATGAAATTAAACTTTTCAGGTACGACTTTTAGTGACAGAGAAAGCAGTACATGATTTTACTAACAGGCATCAAGAGGAAAAACTGTACATTATGCAAATACGAGAATATTCGTCATATGTAGTCCTATGAGTGGCACACAGTGCAAAATATTTTTTCAACCCAAGAGATACTGGTTCTAAAAAGGAATACACATTCCCTTCGTATTGCTTAGACCTGCGCTTAACATTTCGAGAAGTAGACATCAAATGTTTTCGATGTTAAAGGTGTGTTCCAGTGTGGCCATTCAACTGATTCCGCAATAGATCTATTGATTTTGACTCGCGTCACCTCATAGATTGTCGAAATCTACTGATTTTTCTCTGACTTAAGTCCACCAACACACTCTGGAACATGATGTCAAAGAATGTCTGCATTCTTTCAGTACTAATTCAATAAACAAGATTCACCTCAGAATTGGTCGGAAGAGAAAATATTTGATCAAGTCAAAAATTACTCAACACCTGTTTAGTTATAGTTTTTTTTTCAAATCCGCACTGGTTGGTGAGAAACATTTTTTATTGTGGATAAATAATTAGTCTGGTATACAATGATTGTCCCTTGCTTTGTTAAAACACAGAATATCACCAAAACGCGTATAGTACGACATATATTTATTAATGATACTTTTTTTAGTGTAGTACTTATTGCACATACTTTGGGAACATGTGGGAATCATTGAGTAAGAAGTGTAAGTGTACAACACTGTTCTTGGGAACACAAGTGAGACAGATCGGTCTGTGTCTACATTAAAAACGAAATGTCATGATTATTATTACATGAACCTTAGTTTTAATGATAAACATTGTTTTACGGCTGATCATCAGTGATACCTTTTTAAAAAACGACTTAGGATTGTACTGGTCTCAATTTTCATTCCGATCTTTAATAGTAGTTCAAAAGTTCAATTGTCTGTCAAAATCCAACTACATTTTACAATCTTTTTCATTTTATTTGATGAAGTTTTAAAAAATGAAGTTGATTTCTTTTTAACGTATATTCTTTATAACGAAGTTTTCAAATGGAACGACGGGACTTAGTTAGATAGAGACTCAATTGTACATAAAAATTTTGTGTACCGACTACGAGTATAATTGAACAGTTAGTGACCATATGGTAACACAAAATGTGAACAGTGAGGGCACGTTAGCCAAACTGTTCCCTGCTGTTTGTATGTAGTATTAACACAGGGAGCCCCCTAATTTATGATCGTATGCATAATCCAGCGATGTACGTTTCATCAAGATAATTTTACGTGCTATAAAAAGTGGGTCTATTTCCGTAATCCTAACACACAACGGCAGTGGTTTTGCCCGTGCCAGCTTCCAGAACCTGTTGCCAAACGCGGGCGCTTCGATCAGAAAATGATTTTCGGCATCAGCTGGAATTTCGAGGGGATAATCCATTACAAACTCGTTCCAGACAGCCGGACCATCAACGTAAAGCTCTACTCTGAACAGCTGGAGTAGATCAATACCGTTTTAAAGAGGTTGTTTGCGCTGGTGAACACAACCGACCCCTCCTACAGCAGGACAACAATCATCTTCATACCGAGGGAACGACCCGCGTAAAACTCCAGGAATTGGAGGGCATCAAACTGATGTCACACTCAGCATATTATCCGAAGACCCATCGGATTACTACTTGTTCAGGTCCATGACCCACTTTCTTCTCGGGCGGTACTTCAATAACAAGGAGAAGGTGGCAGCTGGAGTGAAGGAAATATTCACCTCGAAGAATAAGAACTGGTACACACGCGGAATCCAGGAACTGCCAGACAGATGGCTAAAGATGGTGAAACCGAATTTCCTATACTTTGAATGCTAGGCAGCGTTCGTCGTAGAGATACATATGAAGACATACAGCGATCCAAATATTGCAAAACGTTCGACACACCCTATGTATTTTACACATTGAACAATTATCCGTATTTGCATACATTGTACTACTAACCAATTATTCCGGGAAATATCGATGACATTTTCAAGAATGTCGATACTTCTGTGTAAACCAGAGATCTAGACTCCGTAGAAGTCGTCCGAATGGGGACTGACAGCAATCTGGCAATACGCAAGTCATGACAGTATCCGGTTATATCAAACGAGGGACGACTTTCTCAAGAACCTCGATACTTATGTAATAACCAGAGGTCTAGATTTCATGAAAGTCGTCTGGATATTGTCTGACAGCATACGGTCAATATGCGGCAGAAATGGTAGTCTTGCAATTCGACTTAATCGGAATAGCTCATGGTCTCACTGCAAAATTCACAGGGAATTGCGTACTAGTATCGAAAACTATGTCGAATGAGTTGAAAAACGCTTTGCACTCTTCCTTAAAAATCGTGTACTTAATCAACTAGGGGTCGTTGAAACTGCGCTTATTTATAGAGCCGTGCGCGTAGATGTAGAGTACCATATCTGATCAAATAAGGGGAACAGTTTACAGAAGACACTATTCCATGACTAGGAGATGTTAGTTCAAACTGCTCATAACATTTGTTTTGTAATAATCAAAAATCTGATTTATATAAAGTTTTCATTAATTATTGTAAAGCTTTAATATTAATAAAAAAATTAATGCGCCAAAATTGAGATTAATGTTCAACACAACAATTTATATTTAGCGATTTTTAGATCTTTCAAATTTGTTCTGTGATTGTGGAAGTGGCAGGTACGCTTTTGTTCACTTATTCCAACACCAGTTCAGTTTCGTATGATGCACGAAGTTTGTCATAGACAAGGTAAATACTTTGTCTTACCAATACGAAGAGGTATTTCATTACATGGCATAACAGTTTACTGTACACACCTAGTATTTTGGCATTAGCTTTTTTTACAGAGTATTTTAAATTTTTTACCCAACATAAGATGCTTTTGTTGCAACTGGGAAATTAACTGATTGTAAAATGCAAATTCTAAGGAAAAAAGAAGAAAAATCGATGTGCCATGGAGGAAATTTGTAATTCGAAAATCCATTGATCTAAATTAAACAATTCTGCAATTTAGTTCTGAAATTGGATATTGATTTTAAGGAGTGTTTCCTCAACGACGCGTGTTCAGAATTATGGTAAAATACAATTAATATTTTATGAATGTTTGTGGGACAGTTCCAAACTTTCATTTTGTACGAAATGAAAACAAAACTTTCATTTTTTGGGAAATAAAATTTCGTAAAAAACCATGACAACTAAGAAATGGTATTCCAGGACTACCATTACATGAACACTGTGCGTGATGTACAGTAAAGATCTATATTTGAATAAACTGTAAAAATTGGGCTGAATGTGTTTTCCTGATCTGTGGTTTAAAAAAATATGTGAGACAAATCCAGGAGAGGTGAAAATAGAGCACTGAAAGAAATATTATATCGTGTTCTTAAGTACTTTTATTATACATTTCGTAAGTTGCCTGTGTATTACGCTACATTAAAACCTTCATGATCATTACCAGTGATGCTCTCCTGCGTTATGCGAAATAAATATCGAACACCAAATTGTCTTGGCATATTTTGGCAACATTGATTTGTTCTACTAAAAAAATAATTTCTTCTTCTTTGCCCTGTAGCGGTATTAATACATCGGCAGACTCCATGATGATAGGATGGTAAAAATTAGCCAACAGAAAGGGATAATAAAATAGCGGAAACCCTGAATCAGCAGCCATGATGATCTACATAAATTCACTTCTGACGTCACATGAATAAGTTCCATTGGCTGGTGGAAGAAACGTCATAAGGTAAACGTTATTATCTCAGTAATTAAGCTACATTTGGTCGCAAAATTTACGTGGGCGCTTAACACGTACCGTAAATTGACTGTGACTATCCAGGGTTCTGGATATATTTCTTATTAAAAAAAGAAGTGTTTGGTAAGAATGCAGTGATATTAACTCGCATTACTGGAATTGAAATATCTCCAGTTCTTGAGTTGTATGTATCATTTCCATTATATTTACACACTTTCGAATATTCAATATCTTTGGCATATAGGCAGTCGCCCGTTTTTAACTTAGGATTCATTTGTAGTTTCAGCGTTGGAAGAAAGCCAATGACGTGAGGAGAACACGACATGCGTGATTGACTGAGATTCGAACGTAAACCTATCTCGGACAAATGAATAGAAGACAACGCTAAGACCATTGCGCAATCGGGTAGTCTCAACAAGTAAGAGAGACTGTTGCACGGTTTGCAAGTGTGAAAACAAAGGAGTACATATTGGTAACGCATTTGTTAAAAACATTATTTCGATTGCTGCGATGTTACACAACACAACATGAGAACGGGAATTTTTACACAACAAAAATTTACTTTATCAGTAGAAGCATTTGGTTTCTTCCATCAAGTTCATGAAATCCAAATACAAAACTACTTTTAACAAGACAAATATTTTTAAATCAGTAATGTACGTTCGCAACTCTAAACTATTTTTACGTAATTTAGACATTAGAAGGTTTAATCGCTCGTGAGTGTGGTGTCATCGTTAGGTTATTATTTCGCTTTTCTCTGAGCTTCCTCGGCATAAAACAAATCCACATTTTTGCGCAAAAAGATCCTTCTTAATACGGTATTGGAATGAGTTTTTTGAATAAAAATATTCTGCAGCTAGATGGCATGCCTATTCACGGTAGATAAAAGCAGGATGTAGTAAACAAGTTGTACTGATTCAGCAACCTGGATTATGTGCAAGTGAAATGTTAATTGAATGTCCATTGTTAATACCTTTTTTGGTATAAACATGTACATCATTCTAAGAAATATGTATTAGAAATGCAGTATAACCTGGCCAAACTAAACATGCACTTTAATCATTTGTTTTGATACAGGATTCCGACAGAATATTCTACTGGGAAGGTAAAGGAATTTCCCACTGAGAATGATGTCAAATAAATAGGTTTCATTTCTTTGCACCATTTCCATAAAAGTTTAACAGGTACTCTTTTGATTTCTACTTATTCCTCCCTTGTATGTACATCGAAAATAAGTAGGAATAAATCAATAATTAAAAATAAATGTGCTTTTAATTTTCCTCTTAGAAATGATTGATAATTTTAATTGAAATCATATTTCTTTTTAATTTACCTACAAATGAAACAAGTTCCTGTCAGCTCCACGTCTTTCAGATTTAAAACATATCTCTGTTATGTTAATCACATTCAGTTCTGTTTAAGATGAATCGACATTACACTGTACGTCAGATATTGTGTGATATTCATTCAATTTATATCAATTATTTCACATATCGTTTTCCTCTTAAGGATATACTGCACAAAATATGCTTGTTTTTTAAGGGCTGAAACCATGATAATGTGAAATATCATCAAATGTTCTAAACGGTCTCTCGTTACATCAGAAGGTAAATAGAAAAAGACGTCACAACATGATACTGAAAGATGAATTGGAATATAAAAGCCTAATAAGAAAATATATATCAGAAAATCCTAAATTTTGGGTGTAACTACACGAGGATGACAATTTTCAAGACACAATACTTTTCTCTGTTTAATGTAGATTATTAAATATCGTCCCCAACACTTCAACTTTCGAAACATTTATGCTGCTTTCTTTAGGGACTTCAAAAACTTTAATCTGGTTATACGGCTTCGTACGTTTTTACTTAAAAACTATTTTTAAGAAATTTAACAACATTGCAGTAATTTACTTTTATAATATATTATATAAATTTGTATTTTTAATCCTTTTTGAATGAATTTGTATTTAAATGGGTGTAATTACTGTCTTCGGCAAAGTCCATGGAAGATAAAAGTTTCTAAAATGTAATCCCAATCGACTGCTTCTTGTATTTTTCTTCGTAGCAGCGAGAAGGTTTATTCATTTGACCTTACTTTAGTGAGATCCTCAAAATATTAAGAGTACACAAAAGTTTCCGCCGCCGCTAGTAAGAGCTTTAGATCTCTGACCTGCCGGGGACCCGTTCTCTCAGTTCGTATATGAATCCACGCATGACGGTCCATAAAGTTCATTTCCGGGACTGTTGGTTATTCATGTTTAATTTAGGTAAAAGTGCAAGTGCAGCATACGGATCAGTATGTCAGTTGTATGGCGAAACGGTTATGTGTGGCCGGACGTGTCCAAAATGGTTTGCCTGGTTTAAAAAAGGTGATCTAAACTTGGAAAACAATCCACGTGCAGGTAAACCGCAGGAACTCGTAGTCAAGGAGTTGGAACCTCAGTTGCAAGAGGGTGCCACACAATCGACCACGCAACTGGCGAAACGTTTGAAAGTGACTCATTCGACTGTGGTACGGCGTCCACAGGTCTTGGAGAAGATCCAAAATACTGGTAAGTGGGTTCCACATACTTTAAAGGACCATAATGGTGGTAAACGATGGAACATTTGTATGTCGTTGCTGTATAGTTTGTAACGTACCTGCCAGAAGGACGCACACGACATAAAGGCAGATAGGAAGCAGAATAAAACGTCCGCGTAGCTCAATTGGTAGAGCAACTTATTCCGGAATGAGGGGACCCGGGTTCGAATCCTGGCGCGGATAGAAATGACGGAGAAATTTACTTCGTTATAAGTTTTTAAGGGAAGAATTTGTATTGGAAGGTTTACACCGGGAATGCAAAATGCGTCTATTGCTTCAACCCCGTACGCAAGCGATCCTGAGTCAACCCAGGCCAGCCATCAACATCCAATGCCAAACAGGATGTCCACTGGAAAATGGTGCTGTTGTGTGTGGTAGGTTATGCATGGAGTGCTGTACTTCGAACTGTTGAAAGTGGGCGAAGCAATCACTGAATAACGATATAGGGATCAGCTGATGAAACTAAACACAGCAATCGAGCAAAAAAGCCCATGGACAGGTAAAGGACGCCACATAGTCATGCTGTTATACGCTAACGCCAAACCACATATCGGTGCAACCACGAAATCAATTCTTGAACAGTTACCCGGCTTACTCCCCGGACACCGCACCCGGCTTACTCCCCTGACATTGCACCCTCAGACGTTCATCTGTTTCGATCTATGCAACATGCCCTAACCCAACAGCGGTTCACCACAGTTTCAGAGCTGGAAAATTTCGTCACTGCGTAATTTAGATCAAAATCTGTGTTCTTCTATCACAGGCGCATTAATTTGTTGCCTGAAAAATGACAAAATATCATGGATGCTAACGGCCAATATTTCGTTGAACAAATATGTACTGGTTTCCTGATTGTTCCTGTCTCGTTTCTCCTTAAAAGGGCGGAAACTTTCGCATACCCCTAATACAAAGTTTAAAACCATGTAAAATGGGTTGAACAAGGAAAATGTGGTGCACCAACATCTACTGTGAAATATATTATCATAATTCGTTTAGATGCACCACACGCCAGAGAGAAAGAGCGTAGATCTTATTAAAATATCGAAACGCTTTCCAGCTTTTCAAACCGAAATAGAGAGCTAGCTGCTGTTGAAAAAGTACAATTTCTTTTAACTGCAATATATCACTTATATACGTGATACAGTTTAATGAGGTAGTGCTTGGTCACACGCAAAAATCTTAGAATAACGACCTGCAGGTTACAATGAAACTCCGCGATGTTCTCTCCTGTGAACAATACACTAAATAATACACTGTTTTCTGACATTCTGCTTGTATCCTAAAAATAGAGCAATATGCATTTTATTTGTCATTCTTCGAATAATTTCGTCTTGTTGCCCGAAAAAAAGAAACTTCGGATCTTGAATAAGAAGGAAAATAGGAAATACATGCCTTTAATTGTGGACAACGTGCAATGCAGAAGATCAAATACACATGAAATGACACGAGAAAGTGAAACGTGGGAACTTCGGCGATCATATGATAGAACATGTAATTATTTGAAAAACAAATGAGAACAACAGAAGGCGTCACCTGTCGGAGAAGTACGTTGTAACACTTCACTGACTAGGCTGTGACACATGAATTGCATATTGAGAGTGAAATGTTTCGAACTGTCGTAGAGGAATTTTGCCCATGTACGATACAAATCACATGACGTTCTGAAAATTCCTTAAAGACGGTATATTCCTATCCATGATATAAATCCTTGTCAAATAAAAATATGCTTCAGTTTCATCTGAATCCGCAGGAAGAATTAGCTAAAGTGATCGTATTGCTGACATTTTCAGCAGGTTTTTTATGTCATCCGTTTTTCTCCGTATGAAAAAATCAATGCACTCCGCATGATGCCTCTGATGGAGCTGACGCTTTGATAGCAGACACAGTCGAATCGTCTGGTTAGTTTATGCTTTCTGATAAAACCCCATAAATTGACGAACAGTAACCATAAAAACAAAATGACTTGTACGTTTGCTTGATGATGCAAAATGCCTTGATTTGATTATTCTCAATGGAAGTGATAATTGTTCTATTTTTACCCTTTCTTTTTCCGTACTGGTAAAGGAATTTTACTTTTCGTTTTAAAATTTCTTTGACTTTTAGTTTATTATACTATAAAAGGAATTTATATTAATATTTTTCAGTCTTTTTTTATTTATGTCATGTTTCGTAACTTTGCTAAAGTGAGCTGATCCCCATTGTTGACCTAATTCTATGAGAGCGAAAGCACTGGTTTTTCAGATAACAGGAGTTGGTGATCATTATTCCAAACACGACTAATCTATCGCTTTCGCAATTTGGCGTTTAAGAATTCCCGAACATCTCGATGGGAATGGAGCGGAACACCATCCATTTAGTGGATGAAGTCCAGACACGTGTCCAGTAACGGTCTTTTCGCAGAAGAAAAAAGGCACCGGAAACTTTAAATTTTCAGACCGCACAGAGAACATTGATTTTTTGAGAACCCGAATGTGCTCCGCGAAGGCGTGGGGTTTTTCTGTGCCCCAGATTTGCACATTGTGCCTATTAACTTTGCTTTTTCAAATGAAATGGCGAACTGAGTAGTCTAAATTAAGTGCTTAAGCAAATCATTTCGAGAGACGTGATATTACAAAACAAAGGCTCCTCACTGAGCATAAAATGTTTCCATTCATGCAAAACTCTGTAACAGTGAAAATGCCTGGACGCAGTGAAGGGCAATAAAAGGCAAAATTTGCAATGTTGCCTTCCCGCGAACCAAACTAATCCGCTTACGTGATGCTGTAGCAGAATGTCAGGAATGTTACTTGCTTCCGAGTACACGTTTGATTCGTTACATGGGTGCAGCTCGCAAGCATTTGAAACTGAAATTTAGAAAGCACCGATTATAAAGTAATCCTATTTTCTAAACATCAGATTTCTGGCGGTCACGGTTTATGGTGAGTTGTCAGAGTTCTGGCGGTCACGGTTTATGGTGAGTTGTCAGAGTTCTGGCGGTCACGGTTTTTGGGAAGATTTTTCCACGAGCTTGATAGAAATGGAGTCGCCGTCATGTCGTTCACAAGCCGTGAAAAATTCCGGTATATGTGGAAAGCTTCAAATACATTAAGCTGAATAGTCGAATCACATTTATCAATTATCTTAACGTTTCTAAACAAAACAAATTATGGTTATTTTCGTAACAGTGCTGGACTGTAGACGACCTCTTCAGTTCATAGTTCCGTACGTAGTTCATGTGTTCCTCCACAAGTAAATTTAAGGCCCTTCGGGTCTCTCCAATATATAAAAGTCCACATTCACAAGGAATCTGATAATTTCCGCAGGAATTTATGCCTTCGACGTAGACTTTTGATCCATAAAAATGTATCTTGTTTATGGGTTTGGAAATAACTTAAAAATTAAAACTCGAGAATTTATGAAATTCCGAAGTAAGTCTGAGGAACAAATGGGATAATGCCCAATTTTCTCGTATTGCGTGGTCTATTGGTGTGAGCGAGCAGACAGGCTTCGGTTTCCTAATTATTTGGAGAGCATTGTCTATAAAGGAAGCACTATATTCTCTGTGTACTACAATTTCTTTATCCATTTCTATCAAGCACGTGAAAACAACTCACCAAAAACCGTGACCGGCAGAACTCTGATGATGTCACAAGTATTTGAATGTTTACGCTTTATTCGTCCCGTAGAAGCCGAGCCAAACGCTCTGCGAAACTATAGTCGATGTATAATAAACCTTTGATTGTAGTAAACGTTGGTATGTTTATTCTTTCTCAACACCGCAAGTTCTGTAGTAATAAATTATATGGGTATGGTTTGATTAATAACGGAACACTTTGTTAAACAAATGTTTCTTTATTTTACCATGGAAACGTCAAGATCATTACTCTCTAGTCTATGTCACCTACCACTTCAGGTAGCAGCAGACGTTTACCGTTTTGGGAACTAAAGAGCATAAGAAGCACATTATAAAATTAAATAAATATATTTAATTTTAAGAAGAAAGAACTGAAAAAATGCAAATGGAATACAGTAGTTTTCAAATCAATAGAGAAACATCAATCAAAACTGTTGCACTTAGCATCGATTGCCGCACAACGTATCAGAAAGATTTACAGCACTTAAATTTCATTTGCATTTTGATTTTAATTAATTTTGAACAAATATTTATATCTGTTTTTCCTTTTCAATCTAGTTTCAAAAACCTTGACATATAGGAAATTATTTGGACAATGTACTTCTATAGCACGGTACTAAGCAAATTGAGTAACAAACACTTATCGTAATTTTCAAATTTTCTTCGACTTTGACGTTAAATGGCTTTTTAATTCTTTTCCTTTACAAGGAAGATTTATGTCACTAGGGCACTCTGTCTTTGAAGAGTTTGGGAGAACGGCTCTCTGCTTATACTGGGTAACTTACGTATTCCCGACAGCTTAATGGTATATGGCCGTGGTTCTAAAACTGTGCGTTACGTCCTCCGCTAGGGGCGTTGCGGTGGTTTGGCAGTGTAAGTTTAGATCACTGTAATGAGCTACACGTCGGGTCATATTACATGTTGTATTTACATATATAAAATGAGTTTCGAGGTAAGCTTTTCCGAACGCAGTTCGTTTGAATTCTTAATTGTGTTTTGTCATCGTTCTGTTTTTCTGTCATTATGGATACATTTTTAAATATAAGTACAAAACTTGACATTTTAGAAGAATCATGCAGTTCTAAAGAGGTAAAGAGATCAAAATACTGGAAATATGACGACAGTTACTTGGATTTCGGATTTACATGCACTATTGTACGAAGCAGAGAAAGTCCACATATTGCCATTATTTTAAAGAAATTGCTACTCAAAGCATTCCAATAAAAAAACGACATTCGGAGTCAGTTCCTGGTAGCTTGGGAAATAAACTACATCTCCCAAATTAAAAGAAATGACTGAACAGAAAACAACTTTGTATTATGAAACTAAGATTCCTACAAAGGTTCTGCTTTCATCTTACAAAGTAGCTTACCTTGCAATGAATATTTCATGGATACGGGATTACACCATTGTATAATTCAAGTTTGTAGTTGTGATTCCGTTCATTGGTGTAAATTGCGAAAAGAGTGGTGAATTGTATAATATCCGAAAACTTGAAAATTTCATTGTCCTGCAGATGGATTGGAAACCGCGTCTCCCGGTTTGTGACCGAGTACGCTAAATAAAAGTAAAATAAAATAATATAATATGTTAAATTCAAATTACTCAGAACGTGAGACTTAGTCGCTTTGGGTGGTGTAATGGTTAGTACACTGGGGTACAGACAGGAAGATGCAGATTCGATTTCCGCACCAGGAAGGTGAAATGTCCAAGTTTTCGGATATTATACCACATACCACTCTTGTCGTAAGTTGCACCAATATACGGAATCGCAACTTCAGATATGTATTGTAGCTAACCGTGTAGCTAAGAGCAAGAAACATCACAACATTAAGAAAGTCCTTATTTTACGGTCTGCTAACGACAAATAATTTTGATGCAATTTATTGTCCACAGCAGACAGTAAAGTAATGTTACTAATTTTTTCTACTATTATTATAGTCTATCTATTATCACAGTCGTGTCTACTTTCAAGCAACTGCTATGTTTGAAAGTAGACATGACTATGATAATAGATAGACTATAATAATAGTAGAAAAACTATATGGTTGATGATATTAACGACCAGCTGATTGAAAAATTGTAAGGTAGTTTTGCTATTCAGTTGCATAACACTATTGACAGCCCCCACATTGATGCATATCTCATTTGTTATTGGGGTTTTATAAATGAAAATAACAAGGTTCACAAATATCTTGTTTTCAGTATAAAATCTGGAACAAAAGCAGCAGAATTCTTTGAAATATTACATTATGTTATGGAAGAAAATATTAAATGTGAAAAATGTGTAGGTGTGTGTACAGTTGAAGGTCGTTCTACGGATGGTTGTTATGGCGGACCGCAAGCTTTGGTCCGTAAAAAATCCCCTTATGCTGTTTTAACACACTGCATCTTTCAAAGGGAAGCACCTGCATAAAAAAACATCTGCCCTGATCTTAAATGAATTTCTCCAATCAGTGTCAAAGTGATAAACTTTGTTAAAACTTCACTTAAGTCCAGGTATTTTGAACAAATGTGCGCTGATATTGGGGCTGAACACACTTCCCTATGTTATTATTGTAACTCTCACTGGCTTTCATGTGGAAATGTCTTGAAAATTGTACCTGAACCCTGGAGCGAACTTAATTATTATCTCCTTGAAGAAAATAGTCCAGTTGCGTGGAATTTCTGGATGATAATTTTTTTAGCCAAACTTTCAGTAACAGCAAAGCAATTTTGTCAATTGCTAACATTAGGAAATAAAAAGCCTAGAAACTTACAATTCTTTAACTGAGTTTTAAGGACGAAATTCCATACCAGCAGATTACATTTATGACGTTGGTAATTCTAAAAGATACAGCTGCTCAGTACTGCGTCCTCTTTATATAATGCTCTGCAACAAAAGAAATAGTAGATTTTCATGTTTTCTTCAGAATTAAGAGAAATATATTGCTAAATAGAGAAAAAAGTAAACAAAATTGTCCCTAGACATTTTTAAACACTAAACACACGTCTTACGTCCGTGAATGCACAGTACCCTCTATGAACACAAAAACGGATTGTTAGTCCCTTTGTTGAACATATTGACACCATGTGCTTAGCAGGAATAAAGAAAAAGGTGTTTTGGGATCATGAGTTAAAACATTTTTTGAAAGTAAATTATCGGAGAATACACTCGAAATATTAAACATAGATTTCCCACCTTGTTTATCACAATTCTAATCGATTTTCTTTGCCTCACATTTTCCGAAACACCAAAGAGCCAAAACTTTATGACCACCAGATTAATGTAATTCATTTCTCCCCCATATCCTCTTACCCTGGGAGTCATAGACACAGCAAGATTTCTGAAGGTGGCTTGTGATATCTGGTACTAACACGTTACCAGCGGATCTTTTTATCTTATAAGTTATACGGGTGAAAAGGCGTAAATTGGATTGGCTGTTTCAATACAAATGTTATATAATGGCTGTTCCAATACAGATGTTCGATCGGATTAGGCAATTTGGGGCCATACCTAGGAGCATTGACAATGTTCGATGAAACATTCTGGAACAATCTAGGCAGTGTAGATGGTGCATTATACTACTGAAAGAAGGCACTTCTACAGGGAGTACCGTTGTTATGAAAGGATATTCCAGGCCTGCAATGAAGTTTAGGTAGGTGGTAGACGTCATAATTTTCTTGCAGGCACGTATCCGGGAGGATGGACCAAAGGGTTTGGACAGTCCCAAAAAGTTTATATCTTATAGATAGTTTTCATTCAGTAGCACAAATATTACCTTTGAATAATGGCAAAAAACAAAGGATTTACACATAAGGTTTTGCAACTTAATAAATTGCTGTAAATATTTCAAACTTAATGCAGGGGTCTCAATTGGTCAGGCTGGGTTTGGCTACAAAGATAGTGAAGCATGATGACTAGGATAGAAGACGAAAAGCAATTTAACTGGCCAGTCTTTAACTATGTTATGCAAAAAATCGTATCTAAAAAGCTATTTCTTTTCATTCTCACTGTGGTTTTGTGTTGTTCTTTTTTTAGCGAGTAAAAATATTTTCAGTGGCCACAACCGCACAAAAAATAGCGTCGTGTTAGTGATTTGCAAAATATTTTTTTAACTTCATTGGTGTTCGTTTAATTAAAGAATAAGTCTTGTAGAAATTATTGACATTAACTTAATCACCTGTAAGCAGTTAAGAAGTGCACAAAATTTATATGTAATGATTGGTTGCTATGAAAAATAAGAAGTAAGATTTTAAACAACTAGATATTTGTAAAATTAATATAAGGATCAAGACGATGATTTCTTGTTTGGAAAGCACGAGATCCTTGTTGAATTCGGTGACTCTGGTGTTATTTCAGAGTTTGATGAAACAAAAGTTCGTCAGTGCTTATAAAGAATTGTTTTCTGATATAATAAATCAAATTCAATAATCAAACTTTTCTCAAATGCGAAAAATGGAGAATCGCTATTTACAAAATCGTTCGTCCGTGATTCGGTCTAACAGGTCTTATGTGCAGCACAAAAGCTTCCAAAACAAATGAAATATGTTTTCCTAAATTCCAGACTGCGATTTTCCTTAAACTCGGTACATATGAGAGATACGTTCTATTCACCAAACGAATTGTTGTAACAAATAGCAGGTGCAAGTGACTCAATCGGGCACGATACGCAAAATAATAATGCTTCGAATTCTTGAAAAAGGTTTCACTTGAAATTTTAAGTAAAATCCTTCTGCATTTTCTTCGATAGATTTATTACGAATATTAACAGATTATTTACGAATATTTTGGAACTCCTAATTGAACTCTAACAAGAACCCGACTAGGGGAGTTTTGAAAAAGAAAAACCAAGCACTTTACAGCTGTTTACAGTTAAAATGTTATAAATTATCTTCGTGGGACAATACTAGGTTAAACTTAATTTATGTATTGTAAGAAATCTACGAACCCTTACAAATTTTCAAATTGCACATCTTTAACTCGCTATTATTTTATTATAGGTATATTTCGTTTACTTTTCCATATAAAATTGGTTTTAACGGTATCCAAATTTTAAATGTTTTTCCTATTCTAAAGTTTCTTACCTGAAATTATTAAACACTTCTAAAATCGCACTTTATATCAAATTGTATGTGTACTGAATTTTTATATTTCTGGCGAAAGGTCATTGAATGACTATTTTCAATATATTATTAGCCAAAGCATTGAGTTTTTTACAAAAGAAAAGACGTGGCTTTTCAAGTGAAATCCCTGTTTGCAAATAATGTAGCATTTCTTTCGAACTGCAAATCGAGAGAACATTAAGCTCAAGAACATTTGAAAGTTTACGGAACCTAAGGCTACCGAGGGTTATAAGTACATATACATTAGTTTTAATTTATTTTTTCGGCAGATTTTTGTAAACTAAATTTTAATTAATTTGTGTAATTGTTAAATATTTCACAATTACCTGCTCAGCAACATTTCAGAAAAGTTTTAAACTGCTGAAAATTTATTTATCTCTACATACTATATATTAACTTATTAACAAACCTATACAGAGAAATAAAATGTACTTGTTACACTGACCATTTCTTAGAATTCATACTGAGAAGCAATTTACGAACCGAAACTGAAATTTATGAAATGAGATTAACATTTACCGTACTGAATATACGGATTTTATATTTCTATAAAATGTAAGCACACCAGACAAAAAAAACAGTCAATCCTAACAGAAATGACAGTAGGAAATTACTGTAGGCACATAGGGCGCCGGGATATAATTGTTGGGAGATAAATAGCACTGACGTATTCTACAGGATTATTTCTGTCTCGGGCAGTGGTGAAGAGCAACGTTTGTGTTGAATTTAGTCCGTAGTATGGGTCTTAAAACAGACGCTTCTGAGAGGCAAAAATGTGCCACCTTGTTTGGCAGAGCCCACGGACTCAAATTGAATGTGTCGCTCAATGTCTTGGTGTGCCAAAGCATAGAGTCCAACGGATCTACAAACATTGATGTAGGTCGACCTCAAGGGAAAATCGGCGATGTTTCTGTTGCCGTAAACGATTCTTAATAAAAGTTATCGCCACCGTATTTCTTGTCTAGTAAGCGCAAATCAGTTTTAAACCAGGCAATAATTGCTCCAAACAGTCAATGAAAGTCCACTCCAATCAATTTTCGAATTTTCGAAAGGACATGGTGACAAGAACTGGATGCAATGTACATCTGAAGTAGATTACCACGGAAGAGGTCTCTTTTTAAAGCAAGTGAAAAAGTCGCAAGATACCAATGGGTTCAGGGTCACCGAAACTTTACTGTGGAGGATTGGAAATGAGAAATTTCGTCTGAGGAGTCTTGTTTTTGTTTGTGCTCCAATGATGAGAGTCAACGAGTGCATCGCAGGCCCAGTGAAGCATTTAATACTGATTGTGTCGAAGGTGCTGTTCAAGCTATTGGGGGTTCTGTGATGTTTTGGGGATGTTTTGTGTACCACGAAATAGACCCTCTCAATGCAGTGACGATGAATTTGAACCAGTATGTGTACTTCCCCATTCTGAATAACGAAGTGTTGTCCTTTGCCCTACATCAGCAATAGTAGCATTACACAGCCACTCCTCTCTACCAAGATGACATTTGCCGTGCAGACAAGGCTAAAAATGTGTCTGAGTGGTACGACGAACAATCAGCAACACTGTCTCACATTGATTGTCCGGCCAAATCCCCAGATATATATCTTATTAAAAATTTGTTGGATCATTTGGAACAGAAGATGAAACGCCGGAATAGACACCCACTTTCTCTGGAACAACTTCGGGACAAATTGACGCCCGAGCGGCTAAAAATTGATGTTCAACACATCCACCAACTCATGGAGTCGCTACCACACCGAATCCATGCTGTTATAAAAGCAAGATACTCCGTCACCGTTTATTAAGTAAGTTCTGACAGGAGTGACTAATATTTTTTACGGTGTACATTTTACAGATGGCTTAGATGGGAAATTAGAAAAGCTTATTTTGGGGAAGTAGACCGAGCAATTCTGTTTGATTTCGATTTTTTACACTCTTGTGTGCCGAACGTTGTTTCTTTTTCCTTTCAAGGTTTAAAACACACGGTCAGACCATTTGAAATTTCCCAGAAACTGCGTGATGTGGTTAAAGATAGTCGCTTGCACCTCCTTAATGTAGTTCTTGAAATGTTATGTATTCAGAAAAAAATATTGCTTTCCTGACGAATAAACGAAAACATTTCTTGCATACTTTCGTGCACAGTGGCGCATCCCATATCGTATAGTACTCCTAAGAAAATGAACAATTACCCCAAGAAAAACTCAATACTTAATGCGGAAGCAATCCATATGTCGCTGCAAATAATTTTGCTGATCTCTGAAATTGAAAGAGATAAATTCTGTCAGCTGAGAAAAAGTTTTATACCTGGATCCTACGAAACGAAGTAATTCAGAATGCCGTCACATTTAGAATATTTCCTTTTGGCTTTTACAAAACTGATGGGTTCTCGTTGTGATATAAGAAAAGTAAACGGATACAAGAACACAAAAAATGCAAAGCATTGTTCCAATTTCTCTATAGGATATAGCAAATTATTATTATTTATTTCTAAATTAGCATAATGATTCTAACGTGAAAATTGAGTCATGGAATTTTAGAAAAATTACGTAATTTGTTGAGTTTTTGATATTTATTAGATTGTTTGTGTTTTTTGGTTTCATGTGTAGAAAATGTGTAAAGAAATGTCGAAAACTGCGATATATCCTAACATTATGTTATTCAATTTGTGTTGAGTTTTCTTTGTTTTTGTGTGCCTTTCTGACACCCTGAGAACAGTGTGTCAACTATTTGTTTCAATTACCGCAGTTCGAACCTTATTACAAAATTTATTCTTGAAGTTGTCAGACAAAAAGATACTTGGCTAACCGATTGGAGATTTCACATGTTCTCTTCCTTCGTCAGGAAATGATGGATAAGGTTTTGGAATCCACTCTGAATAAGGTGTTGAGAAAGTTGATTAGCTAAGCATATACAGAATGTAATCAATTTAAAAAAAACAATAAGTAAACCAGTAAATTCGACCTAATTTTAAAAAGAAATTACGTAAAACTGTAAATCCGACTTTTTTTCCCTCTTTAAGTATATTTTAATAGAAACTATTTCGATATTTTTTTAATCTCAATTCAAAGAAACACATTTTAATTAGTGATTACATCACTTTTCAAAACCGTGTTAAACGTTCACGATAGCTAAGTGAGTTCCTGTCAAATTTTATATTATATAAATTTTCCAAGAAATTTACCGACAAAAATTTGATTTCGTTTACTAAGTCCGACACAAATCCTTGTGCTTTGTATCGTGAAATATTAAATGCTCGTTAATAACATTTACTTAATTCAACAAAATATTAAAAAAAAAAAGAAAATCTAAGGTTATTGCTTCATGCAGTTCTTGGGTAAATGGAAATTTCATCAGTGAGAATTTTCAGGTATAACTAGAAACATGCAGAAATATTTCTCCCATCAACAAAAAAGAAAATATTCGTTCCCAATTGATTTATTTATGAATATGTAAAATGGGTTTTCAAATCATCAGCGATTTTTGTTTCAAAAGCTTTAAATTTGCTCTTCAGGTCTGCTGTGAGTTCCTATGTAATAGGAGCAACATTACTCTCTGCCATAACTGTTTAAAATCAATTATTATTCCTCGCTCTGGTTATCAATTGATTTATTTATGAATATGCTTTTTTTGTTCAGTCTCGATATAAATGGCATTTTTCTCTTCGTCGCGAGACGTTGTACTTAATTGAATCTTCTTCTAAAAAGCAAGAAACAATCTGAGCCAACAAACCAAAAATTTTTATGGTAGTCAGTAAAACTTAAAGTCAACAAAAACTAAAACATATACACTATCTACCAATTAGTAATTGGACACCCCTGCAATCGACGATATCTGCGGTCCTAATACACGTCACAGCCGCCGGCGTTAAATATCGTGTGGGAAACAACAACGCAACCAGTCGCATGCAAGATGCCACACAGTTCGGAGCTTTCTGATTTCGAGAAAGGTGTAATCGTCGGGTATCACAGAAATGACCGATCCATACGTGACATATCCAGCAAGTTGAAGTACCCAAAATCGACAGTGGCCTATCTCGTTGGCAAGTGGAAGATGATAGGTGACTGTCGGAATGTGCCCGACCTGGCAGACCCAGAAAATAGAGAGTTAGAGACCGACGGGTGCTGGCCAGAGAAATTCGGAAGAACTGCACCAAATCAATGACCACATCCGCGAGGAGTTTCAACAGACATCCGGAAGTGTTCTTTCGATGAATACCATCCGTAAGGAAGACCATCTGCTTGGTTATCATGGACGTCCTGCATGCCACAGCCTTTGATCACCAAGTCCAATAGCGCTGCTCGGCTAACGTGGTGCAAAGAATGGTGACAGTGGACCGTTGAACAGTGGAAACAGGTTCTCTAGAGCGACGAATCAAGGTTCACCCTCTACCATTCGGATGGCAGGGTCTGGGTTTGGCGTCTGCCTGGAGAACACCTCCTGACGAAATGTATTGTGCCAACTGTGAAGTTCGGCAGATGTGGAATTATGCTATGGTGGTGTTTCTACTGATATAGCACGGTACCCTTGGTCGCAATTCCTGGTAGACTCAACGCCGAGGCCTACTGCACCATTTTGGATGACCATGCGCTTCCCTCGTTGTTGCAGGTTTACGGGATGGAACCATGTTACTTTCAGGATGACAATTCCACCTGCCATGTTGCGATGTCCATCATGGCTTGGTATGGTGACAATGGGTTAATCGAATGGACTGGCCTGCGCAGAGCCCGGACCTTAACTCTATCGAGCACCTCTGGGACGAGTTGCAGCGTCGACTTAAGGGGTGCCCTAACCTTCCGAAATCGGTGAAGGAACTGACCTTTCTTCTCCAAGCCATGAGGGAAAAAATACCGCTAGCCATCGTACAGTGCCTGGTTGAGAGTATGCCCAGGAGGGTCGCAGCTGTAATCGCCGCTCGTGGAGGCTTCACCAACTATTGAAGGTGAATAAACTTCGTTTTCCTTTGCCAGTACAGGTGCCCAATTACTTGTTGGTAGATGGTGTATATTACAAAGATAATGTTTCAGTCTATGATAAACAACCATTCTCTCTTTAAGAACGAAGGCATTCGGTGGGTTTCTTAAGTGACTTGCATGTGGAAATATTAGTATTTCCTGTGCATTATTAATTAACCATATAGATTGATCTCATCTTTACGAGAGATAGCACATAATAAGAACTTGTCATCATGATTTCATATCTTCTGTTGTATTGCAATGATTTCCTACATAGCTTTATGTTACGAATTAGGAATGAAACGTTTACATGTCCATAAAATCTAACATTTCCTTTAAATGTGCCATAAATAAAATACATGCAATGAAAAGCACTTGGCTGATGCAAAAATTTGCAGCAATAATAGCTCACCTTCAAGTGGTGTCCGTAGTACTTCGGGTGACCGTACCGAGTACTAATGTTACAAAGGCAGTTCCATAAAATCTGAGAGTACTGTTTTTTGAATTGGCACAGTGAAAAAGGGATAAATAAGTACGTAGACGACTAACTGAATCAAGGAATCATTTATGGCAACAGTTATTGACCGTGGTAGACGGTTCTGGTTTTGTTGCTGGGCAGTTACTTAAGGTACGTGTGTATTTTGCCATACAGCTATGGAAGTAAGTGATTCAGAGATAAGAAGCGAAAGGGGTTATGAGATGAAATTTCGCTTTCTTCTGGGTGAAACGGCTCCAGAAACAGTTGATTTAATGAAAAAAGCTTACAAAGATAAATGTTTGGGTGAGTCAACGATTTTTATATTTCACCATTACTTCGAAAATGGGCGTTTGTCGAAAGAATTCGCTCCTAGGCTTGGTCGACCTGAAAGTGTTGTTACGGAGCATATTGTTAACACCGTTTGGAAAAACCTGCAAGAAGATCGACGAATGGCGTACGTAGAAAAAGCGGCGTCAACTAATTCTTCAAAAACATCGACATACCGCATTCTACGCGACAAATTACTCTGCCACATCGTGTGTGTTCCAGATGGGCACCTCATCACCTGCCGAGAGAACAATTATTAGCAAGAGTTCAGGTGTGTCATGAGTAGAAACAAATTATTGCAAAGGGTGCAAACTTTCTAAACACAGTAATAACTGCCGATGAAACTTGCACCACTATTTCGATCCCTACATGAAGCGTACAACCACTGTCTGGAAACACAGAGGTTCAGAAAAATTCCGCCAAACCAAATCAGCGAAGAAAGTGATTAGGATAATTTTCTTTGATCATAAAGGTGTATTCTACCAACTTGCCATTCCTCAACAAATGACTGTCAATGCTGAGTATTACATTTCAGTCTTGAAGCATCTGCGACGACACATATCTATTAAGCAAGTGGACCCTACACGTGATAACTTCCTCTCACATGTGGCTGCTTGTGTTGAGCAGTTTCTTATGAAATGCAGTATTAAAATCCTACCACAGCCTGCCTACAATCCTGACCTCGCCCCATGCATTTTCTGGTTGTTTCCAACAATGAATGTGAAATTCCTTGGCGCAATATTCAATACACATGATGACGTTATTCAAGCTGTACAGGGGTCGCTAAAGCAGCTTCCACAAAATGCCTTCGCTACATGCTTTGAAAAGTGGACTGAATGATGGGAACGTTACATTTCATCCGAGGTAAGATACATTAAGAAAGAATACTATGTATTTTGTTGAATCCATGTTTCTTCATTTTGTGTGATGTTGCTCTCAGTTTTTATGAAACGGCTTTTGCTAGAAATTGGGAATATTTAGGCCATAACTTTCCTTCACAGTAACCAATTTGCCACGCTCTAGTGATTCTCCTTTGGCCATTTTGGCAGGAAAACTATTATTGTTGGGTTCACGCCTATAGAAAAATAATTCATTTCTCTCATTCCGTAAAGTCAGTAATATTTCCGTTCTTGGAAAATGACTGAAGAACTTTTTGGATATCGTCAGAAAGTACTCTATTCAAATTAAATGGTATTAGAAATCTGCAAGATGTAATCTGACCCTCACATTACCAAAACGTTTTAATCAAATAGATACTTGTTTCTGGATTGAACATTCGAATAATAATTCAGGTGAAACCTCAATATATTCAGAAATGCAAGTGAAACTGCAAATTCTCAAAATAATATCTTCCACTGTGTAAGTGTATTATTGAGCTTACAGTGGATAAATGTCGAATGAATGGCTAAAGAATAAAACTTTAATTTTAAATATAGATATAAATTTGCACTCAAATTAAAAACCTGTGTGAGGAAAGAAGATAATAATGATTTTTTTTCCTTTTGAATGCAATTATATATTCCATTTGTGAGGTTGAAGAATGAAGTTAGCATCTTGCAACGAAACAACAATAATTTAAAAAGAATGTTTGAAATTATTGCAAAACTCGTATTTACGAAACGATGTGATAAAGAATAAAAAATACAAAATTGTGTTTTTAAAATTTCAAAATCTGGCGGATATGGGAATGCATTTATATTTGCACAACAACCAAAGCATGTAATTGTTTTATTGTCTTTGAAAGAATCAAAAAGGGAACTAAAATAAACAAATCTATTAATAAAGTATATCTTTCTTGTGTAAGGTCTTTGTATAAAAGCTTTTCAAAAAGCTTTCGCTTATGTGTAGGAGAGATTTGTCACTTTATCTGGCCGTAAATACTTGTCGTCTATGTTTACACCGCACGACATACAAGCATCATCTTTTCTGAATTCCATTTGATTCAAAGGAGGTTGCTAAGAAATCGATAAAAAACCCTGGGTGGCTTGCCAATTTTCGTGGAACGTTTAGTTCGCGTTAGGTGTCAAAGCAAAATTTCGTTTTACTTTGCTTTTAAGAGTTACGAAAACAATTCAGCTTTACGTTAGGAAAAATCCTCCAAATTTGAAAACGTTGGAATTTCATGTAAGAAGCTACAACATCCTAAGATCAACAGTTTTTCGCCTCTGTACTTTTTTTAAAGAAAATTTCTAAAGGCTATAAACCGATGAGCCTTACATTATGACCACCTACTTAATAAGTTGCAGAACACACTTTATCCCGCAAAACACCGGCCACTGGGCAAGGCATTGATTCGATGTGGTGGCGATAGGTATCCTGGGGTCTCTGTCACCATAACTTCAACAGCAGGGTCTTCAGTTCCCGTCATTTCGAGGTGGAACCCGCTTTTCCAAATCGAACCACAAATATTAGATTTTGTTCATGACATGACAATTTGGAGGCCAGGGTACTGACAGTCTCCGGCATGTTCCTCGAACGACTCCTTGACGATTCTGGCAGTGTGGCATGGCTCATTATTCATGTAGTAATCGCCATTACCAGCACGAAACAGAGTTACCATGAATTACTCAACTTGGTCCGCAACGATGTTAAGATACCTGACAGCAGTCAGGGATTGTGCTATTGGGATAATGGTGCATAAATGTCCCAAGAAAATGTCCCCATAGCATAACACCGCTGCCACCGGCCTATTTCCACCAAACAGTACATCCAGGAGCCATAGACTCCGTTGGCAATCGGCGTATCCGCGCACGACCGCCACCGGCCTGTTTCCACCAAGCAGTATATCCGGGTGCCATAGCCACCATTGGTAATCGGCGTACCCGCGCTCGACCGCCACCGGCATGTTTCCACCAAGCAGTACACCCAGGTGCCATAGCCTGCGTTGGTAATCGACGCATCCGCGCTCGACCGCCACCGGCCTGTTTCCACTAAAAAGTACATCCAGGTGTCATAGCTTCCGTTTGCAATCGGTGTATCCGCGATCGACCGCCACCGGCCTGTTTCCCCCAAACAGTACATCCAGGTGCCATATCGGCGCTCCGCGCTCGACATCCACCTGCCTGTTTCCACCAAACTGTACATCCAAGTGCCAGAGCCTCCGTTAGTAATCGGCGTATCCGCGCTCGACCGCCACCGGCATGTTTCCACCAAACAGTACATCTAGATGCCATAGCCTTCGTTGGCAATCGGCGTATCCGCGCTCGACCGCCACCGGCATGTTTCCATTAAACAGCATATCCAAGTGCCATAGCCGCTGTTGGTAATCGGTGTATCCGCGCTGGACCGCCACCGGCCTGTTTCCGCCAAACCGTGCATACAGGTGCCATAGCCTCCGTTGGTAATTGGCGTATCCGCGCACGACAGCCACCAGCCTGTTTCCACTAAACAGTACATCCAGTTGCAATAGCCTCCGTTTGTAATCGGTGTATCCGCGCTCGGAAGCCACCGGCCTGTTTCCACCAAACAGTACATTCAGGTGCCATAGCCTGCGTTGGTAATCGGCGTATCCGCGCTCGACCGTCTAGGTCAAGGAAGGCCACCTTTTTTAAATTTGGGTCAGTAAATTCTTTGAAATGATTTGTAGAGGCAGCGTAACCAACTTAAATTTTGACAACTATTATCAGCTGAAAAGGTGTTTATTTTATATGTTTATGTAAAGCATTGCGACCCTTATACATTTTTAAACAGTCATTTTATTAAATCATTCACACAACATTAAAATTATTGTTATTGTGCAAAAAAATTAACTGAATTGTTATAATAAAACTTTCTTTTTTACTTAAAATTAAAGAGACAAAATTAATAAAAGAATTTAAGTTCCTATGAACTTTACACACCTGTAACACTAATGTGATTTTTGAACCTGCTTTTTACCTGACAATTTTTCAATGTTGGGTGTAATTCTCGATGTACTTAAAAGAAGCGTATCACCAACGTGTGCATCTGTGATAGTTGAATGACATTTATTTCTTACAACATTCATGAATGAAAGTGTTTGTTTACAAATGCATGCTGAACCGAATCTGCATATGGACTTTACAGCAAGTTCATGAAACTCGGAAAAATGCTTTTTAGAGACGTATTTCTAGAACTCAATCAAATTAGGAGCAGTGGTAATTCACATTGTTCTTTAAACCTAAAGCTAAGTCATGAGTGGCTTTGGAGCTCTAATATTTCGATTTGCAATGATGGAGAATATTTATGTACATCAGACTCTGAAATGCAGAATGAATTTACGAATAAGTCTATGTTACGCTTTTCAGATTCAAAAGCAGAAAACCGAGTTAAGAATGACTCGTAAAAAGATATGGCAGTTAATTTGTGTTTTAAATGATCTACGGTAAAATTACTGCTCTTACTGAAGATCTGCTGAATTATTGGGAAACGATCAAGTTTGCCCTGCTCTAAATTGTTACAAAACACTTTTAACTTTAGTTTTTAACTGTTGCTTTCATTCTATAAAAATAAATGGAATAAAATAAATCAAGAATAAAATGAAATAAAAATAATTATTATTGTCAGTAAGAATTAAATTTGATGAACAAAGTTAGTGCTTGGGCTACTGGGGGTCTATTCCAAATGTCCTGTCAGGGCAAAATTTGGCACCCCTGGTCTTGGTGATGCCTCAGGATTCTTGTTTCTTCAGACCAGGCCACTTTCTTCCAATCATACACGGTCCAATCTCGATTACCTTTGGCCGACTTCATGCGTTTTTGGCGATGACGTGCAGTGAGCAAAGGGACACGGCTGGGTCTACCGCTACGTAGGGTCATGCGCAGAACGCTGCGATGAACTGTATGGTGTGACATATTGCACTGATCACCACTGTTGTAGCTGCAGGTGATTTTTGAACTGTGGCACTGCGGTCGCTGTGAACAATTCGTGACAGTATCCGCTCCACTCTGGCATCAATAAACTGAGGGTGACACACGGCTATACAGCGATACGTCGTTTAGCCATCTGTGCACCAATTTTGACACGTACTCACTACATCTGTACGTGAAGAACCCACCAGCTATGCTGTTGGCGAGATCGTAGTTCCGACGCGCCGTGCCATCACAGTTTGTACTTTATCAAACTACGAAATATCGGCAGCCTTTTACCATTCTGACCCCGAACACTCTACTAACCGAAAGCTGGTGCTCGGATTGTATATATACTGTTCTGTAAACTTCAACTGCGCCCCCGTTCAGTCTCAGTGCGCGCTCATTGCTCTAGGCTGGGGTGATCATAATGGAACAGCTCATCGGTGTATTGACAGAGAGAGAATAACTGTTTCGATGACAAAACACGATATCGCCAGGGTGTTGTGTTTGTAATCTCAACAATTAGATTGCTCGATTTTGAAAAAAAATGTTTTTATATTGTTGTAAATATTACACAACCTGATTTTGAACAACTGCTATTATATAACCGTAAATATTATACAACCTTGCCATAAAATGAATTGTTTCATCATGATATGGATCGCCAATCCATATCTGGAATATCACCGGCATTACTGTGACCATTGTGTTTTCCTTTCCTGTGATTCACTTTTTCTGAAGGATCGTGTTTGATAGTTGTGATGTCTACCTGTTTTGAGCTCCTATTGTTGCGATTTTCACAGCCCTTTCTTTGAAACATAAACATTCCCAAAACGCCATGAATTTTTTTTTGTGTGAGCCCATACCCTTCAGGAATTTGGATTCGCTTTTGGAGTTGCATCAATAGCCCGTGCGTTTTCACTTAGTTTGGAAACGGTAAAGGAATCACATCTACTTTCCTTAAATATAATATTTTCGATAATAATGCAGCTCTTCCTGCTATATTGGAAACCAATTAACGCATGCAGCACATAGGGCTACCTGTTGTAAAAAAAATGGGAGGCTCAGACTGCCACATATTATTATATTTAAAAAAATACGTATTGTATCTGTTCTGGTTTAATTTTGACGGAATACAACTGTCATGATTACTAATACCACCAGTTTTTTTCAGCAGAAATGAATAGTTTTTTCACAGCCCTCCACACATATTTCGTCTCTTTCAACCGGGGAGTCCATGAAAATCGGGGAGAATCGCTCATTATCATTTTTAATAAGCTATATATCTCTCCTTTTGCTATGTTGTCGGATAATTTTATTGAACGGATGCTAGTAAATACTTCAGTTACCGTCCACAATCAGAACATTGTGAGACTTCGGTTGCTATCATCCAGCCCAAGGCATTTATGGTATGAATATGTGCGTTTCTGGAGATAATGCGCAATCACTTCGCTATAAATTTAATATATTTTCTGCTATATACAGCTCACGGGTCTTATCTCTACAGCATCCAACAATGATCTGCCATCATGTTAAGCTTCCATCTTCCTTGGTATCATCGCTTTGTCTAATTTACAGCTTGGTGATATTTTCTCTTTTTTCCTTACTAACAGCTCCGAGGTTTTCAGGAATTAAACAAATCAGCGTTCAGGAGATAAACCATCAAACTCATTAAACAGCCAATATTTTTCGGAATTTATAGCATGCTTTTCTGTCATTTGTCTGCAGTTGATAACTTTCTAGTCCCCCAAGAACTTCTTTACTACTTCCTTAAAAACTATTCCTTAAACGTTTCTACTTCATTTTTATGCTAAATGTCCTTCAGAGATTTTCAAATGTTTGGTCAGATTAAAAATTCCTTCTTTCAATGTGGCATTTTATAATCCATGAATGTTTTCCCACATATACATAAAATACTCTCTTTCTCTTGGAACAGCTTTTACTAACTACTCCATATGCCCATGTCGGATATTGTGAGGAGGTTGTGGCACTGTTTTGAGATCAAGCAAACTTTTCCTGACAACAGTTTGGTTTTCGGGATTTATTTAGACCCAGTTTACTTTTTCACAATGAGAATAAGATTATATCGTCTCAAATATCTTCTTTAGATTGGAAACACAGACCCGTTAGAGTAGATTTGTCTAATGATAGCATATTAAATAAGAAAATGAGCAAAATAAAAACAATCATTTTGTACGAAAGATCAGACTAATAAATACATAGGAAAATTAAATTCTTATTTTTTGGAAAAATAGCATGTAATTGAATTTTTTTACTACATTTCTTTATATCCTCACCAACAATTTGTGAAAAACCTCGATATACTTCAAATACGTTTTTCGTCGCCAACCATTGTTATCATTCAGGTAGGTTCCAAATAAAGTCCAGATAATTGGCCATTTACGCCAAAAAGAATTTCGTCAAGTAACTCCAGTATTTCAACGTGAATTGCATTTGCATACAACAGAAAAGGAAATGAGTATCTTGTTTACCTAAACTAACGGGTCTATGCTTCCAATATAATGAAAATATCGTCTCGAATATCACCTTTATATTGGAAACATCAACTCGTTAGTGTATATTTGTCTAATGATAGAAAATTAAATGAGAAAATGTGCAAAATAAACAAAAAGTCCTTTCGTACGAAAGAGTAGACCAATAAATACATAGGAAAATTAAATTCTTATTTTTTGGCAAAGTAGCTTGTAATTGAATTTTTTTACTACATTTCTTTAAATCTGTACCCAACAATCTGCGAAATACCTCGATATTTTTTAAATATTTTTTTCGTCGCCATCCATTGTTATCATTTAGATTGGTCCCGAATAATGTGCTGCTGATTGGCCATTTATGCCAAAAAGAATTGCGTCAAGTCATTCCAGTATTTCAACGAGAATTGCATATGCATACAACAGGAAATGGAAATGAGCATCTTGTTTACCTAAACTAATGCGCATTGGTTGGCCAAGTTATGACGTTTCGGACTCCCTACCAATGTTTATCATGATACATTTGTGGAAAATTTACTAAGATTTTGTTTTTTTCTTTAAAGTAAAACCTTTGAGAGATAAACCTTTTTTACTATTTTTTTGTACCTTCTTTTCAGATATTGGGTGATTTTTTTATAATTATCCTAATATTTTCAAAGTTGTGTTTCCGTAAGCCACTTAATTTAATTAATGGGTCAGATTTCGTTCAGTTCTTCGCAACTTACTGAATTCAAAAATTCAAGAAACAAGTAAATACTGGAAGGACAAACTTAGGAATGCAGTTATTTCAATCAAGTTCTCCATGATATATGCGATATAAGCAAATTACATGGAGGGAGCACCTGAAAGTTCACTTGAACTGGGAAGAGCAAGAAAAAGTGAAAAAAAAAGTTTTTTCATCACAAGAAACGCGAAATGGAAATCTCCAATTTCGAAAAAACTGGGCCATCTATCAGAAAGAATTATGTAATAAGCATGAGAAACGCATGTTCAAAAATAATTTACTTCCTAGATGTAAGTGTCTGTTTAATGAGGGCTAGGTTCTGCACGAAATATATGAAAAATAATTCTGAAAGAAATAGCGCAATACTTTTTCCTTTTGCCTGATCCGTGAACGAGATGAAGTCCAGATCAAATAAAGGTTATCGCATCCATTACACAGCAGTCACCTTTATCTTTATTTTACTCCTTCCTTGGCGGTACAAAAAAGTACGAATGAATAAAGAATGAGTTATATTACTGTACTGTAGATCAGTTTATGAAAAGAGTGTATTTATGTACACTTTTCAGTTTTTTACCGCACATAAAACAAGGATTTTAACTGCATTGATCATAAACGAAACGCATATCTGCAGTATATATAAGTACAGCTTCTAATGGATGCCAAAGTTTTCTTTCATTTTATTGGTATTAAAAGTGTCCATACTTATTTCAGATTATCGTGTTATAAAACATTGCTATTTTATCATTATACGTTCGATGACTTTAGAGGTGAAATGCTTCACAAATGTAATGAAATTACGCAGATTTGAGAATGCCCGTTACATATACAGGGTGATTCCGCTAAGCGTGTACAAACTTCTGGGAGGGATAGGTTGCACAAGGACAAATCGTAATCACATAGCAGTGCAGGGTTGGAAACGCCATCATCATGTGCTAGTGAACAGAGAGGACGTGAAATGAAAGAGCAGCACGTGAGAAAAAAAATGCTTTTTATTACTCACAAGACATTTGCGAAATGCATTGAGGTTACAAAAGGTTTTCAAAGTTGCGACCATGATCTGTAACATACATGCGCGTTATGTGCATTGAAGCAACCTTCCCGTGTAAAGCACGCTTCGTCTGTGAACAGCACAGAAGCAGGAAATTGTGGTTCTGCCGCACTCTTCTGCAGGTACCATTGCGCAAATGCAATGCGCTGAGGGTAATCCTCATGGCTTAGTGTCTGGACGCGCTACACATGATATGGATGCAATTGGTCTTCGTGCAGAACCGTCCATACGGTGGATTGGGAAAGACCGAGCCGATGGGTAATTGGTCGTGTGCTGGCACTTGGAGTGTCTGCGGCATGACTTAACACGTTATCTTCAATGGCAGGAGTGCATACCCATTGTTCCCGACACCTTGCAGGCCTCTAGAAAGAACCAGTGTCTCATAACCTCTGATGTACTTTGCAAACACTTGGTAGTTTGGCACTCTTCTCATCGGGTACCGTTACTGGTACAGTCGCACGGCGTCTCATCTGCTGCAGTCCGCAGCTCCGTATGCGAGGTGCATTTCAGCCATTTTCGCGTTCGTAAACTCAGTCATCCTACCACCTCTGCTGGCAGTTTACAAATGACGGTATGCTGAAAGAACGTATGAGCTGTCTCGCGGCCGAAAAACGCCATCTACCGCATGAAGATGGCGTTTCCGACCCTGTATTGCTTTGTGATTCCGATTTGTCTTTGTGCAACCGACCCCTCCCAGAAATTTGTACACGCCTAGCTGAATCACCCTGCACAATTTTCACATTTCAAATCACTAGTTTCAGCAGTATAATCCAAAAAAAAAACACCCTGTTACCTGGAAAACAACACTGGTCAACATTTTTTCTTGACGAGGATTTTATAAAGTATTTGAGGCGGGCTGAATCCAAAAATGACATTAGTTTTGCTGTTCTCGAGATAATGCATACCCCTCAAATTTTGATTGAACTCCAATACTCCTTGTGGCTGTTGACGTATGAAGTAGCTTTTGATCTCGGTATTTACTCGTTAGGAGTGTTTTAAAAATAATGTAATCTTTGATTTTAGCTTTAATATTGTTTTGAAAGGTTGTCTCTTATATGTAATAGAATATTTTTTTCTTCTTTAGCGTAGAAATATGAGTTCTTCACGAATAAGATGCGTAAACAGTTCTAATGCATTCTGCTAAATTTGTGGTGAATACACGCGGCAAAAACAAAGGCAAAACATCACTGACTTTGTAGGACAAGCATATCTTGCGTATGTTTGAATGAAGCTTGGAGACCAAAATAAGCCTTGGGCTTGGAGATATTTCTAAATAAATTGGAAATCAAATAAATCTTGGGGCTTGGTGTGAGCAAAACTGGAAAAATGGAGAAAGGTAATGTTTACATTTTGGTGCACTTATGGTGTGAATAGAGTTGGGAAAATAACACGATGATTGATTATTTTTGTGCTGTCAATTTGAAAGGCTTCAATCGCTACAAGAATAATGGGTCTAAATAAAACTTTACATAAGATCTATAGTATCATAAAATACGATCCATCATCAGATGTTACGAGTACTGGTAATACACAATATATATATGCTGTTGATCCACATTATTGTGACCACCAGCTAATATCTAGAGTAGCCGCCGTGTACAGCGCGGACAGCAGCTAGATTGGCAGTGAGTGACTCAATAAGTTACTGGAAGATGTTCACAGTTATGTGGAGCCATGCTGACTGCAGTGCGTCTGATAGCTGCTGGAGGATACATAGAGCAAACAGCACGATTGAGATTGTCCCACAGATGCTCAATTCGGTTTAAATCTGGGGAATTAGGGGGTCAGGGAAGTATTTTGAAATCTTCATCGTGCTCTTCCAACCACTCTTGGGCAGTTCTAGCTGTGTGACAAATCGCACTGTCGTGCTGGAAGATCCCATCAGCCGCAGGAAAGGCAATCAGCATGTATTCGTGTACGTGGTCTGCAAGGATGGATTCATAACGAATTGGATCCACAGTGTCTTCCATAGGTATTAGTGGACCCAGAGAATGCCACGAAAACATTATCCAGACATTTACGCTGCCCACACCAGCTTTCGTTTTTTCAGCAATGGTTGGAAAGTGTTTGTTCTCCGATGTTTCTCGCCTTATACGCCTACTAGACTCAGTAAGATTTTCTGTCTGTACCCACTCATTATTTTTCATTATATCACCACTGCAATGTTTGAGAATAATGTACGTAACCGCATATGTTTCCACTGCGTTTATTAAGCTTTATCGTTGCAGACCTGTTGTGAATCTGGCGATTACCAGGTAGGTTTGGGTTTTCTAATCGTGATTTTATTTTCTGCACACATTCTGGTGTACCATAATGCCGCAGCGGAAAAGGCTGCTTGTCATTAATGCTTGTATGATGGATCCACTTAAAAGCTTTGTTTCACACTGAAGAGCAATTGAATTAGAAACAGCTGACGTTATGCAAATGCGGCGCTGTGGGCGGCACTGTAAACGGAAACGACATAACGTATGCATCGACCCGACAATATAAGGAGTGATGCGACGAGAATCAGTAAGAGTCGGACGCAGTATGGGTAAAACGAAGGATCTAAGCGCATTTGATCATGGGAAAATTGTCGAAGAATGGGTCACCCCATCTCGGAAGTCGTGCAGGCACTGGGATTTTTGCGAACCACTGTGTCACGGGTGCACCATGAGTACATCGAATCCGGTAAAACCATGCCTGCAAGGGCCAATGCCGTGGACAGCAGCGTGTGGATGAGAGGGGTCGTCGTCGGCTAGCTCGCATTGTAACAGCGGATAGACGGGCCTCAGTGCAAGAAATTACTCGGCAATTTAACGCTGGTGCACAAAAAGGTGTAAGCAGCCACACCAACCAGAACCATCTTCTCGCTATGGGGTACAGAAGCCATCGTCCCACGCGGGTACCGCTGATGACCGCAAATCACAGGGTGCAAAGATTAGCATGGGCGCGGGAACATCGCAACCGGACCCTAAACATGCGGGAAAATGTTGCCTGGACTGATGAGTCGAGATTCACGTTGGTACATGCGGATGGCAGGCTACGAGTACGGCGCAAACCACATGAAGCGATGGATACTTCTTGCCAGCAGGGTACTCTTCAAGCTCGTGGGGGTGGCATTCTCATCTGGGGAATGTTTACGTGGACTGATATATAACCCCTGGTACGTGTGACATCGTCCATTACAGGGCAACGTTACCGGCATATCCTGGACGACCATTTGCTCCCGTTTGTGCGTCTTCAACATCCTACTGGGGACCTCATCCTGTAACAAGACAATGCACCGTGCCATTGCTCCCGTATTGTATAGAATGGTTGGATGAACACTCCACCAAGGTGAATTCGCTGCCTTGGCCAGCTAGGTCACCTGACCACAATCCCATCCATCACATTTGTCATGCCATCGAGAGAGATGTTCGAAGCTCTGATCCCCTCCATCAAATATTTGTGAACTGTTGGAGCTTGTTCAGGGGTCGTGGATTCGTATGGCTTCCCAACGGTTCCGGTGTCTTGTCGAGTCCATGCCGAGACGAATCGCCGCCGTCATCAGGGCGAAAGGTCGTGCTACACGTTACTAGACAGGTATCTCTAATTCAATTGCTCTGCAGCGTATTTTTCCAATGGTTAAAACTTCTGCAGATATTTTCTGCTGAATTAATTCATTCCCGAAGACGTAAATTTGCTCATCGATAAGAACAGATTTAAATTAAAACCAAGTAAACATAATATTTGGTAAAACGTAATCATAATTATATTAAAAATCAATATTCTTTCCTCAAGTACCATTTGAGATCTGCTACCTGATATTGTCCCCTTACAGATCGCTTGCTAATTCATGTCGCATTTTTTTCAATAATTTTATAAAATTTTGAAATAGAATCAGCACTTGAGCCTAACCATGTGATGGCCTGGAATATGTAGGATAATTTAAGCAACTACGACTAAATTTTCTTAAAATTAATTAGCAGGAAAATGTTGCAGGGAGTGCTTTCTGGTTTATGGCGGAAATAAAAATCACTTTACTAAATCGGTAAATGTGTTGTTAAGCGTCCTGAATTATGTGGCTGAATAATAGGAAATATTTCGGAAAAAAAATTATATATTTTCAAGTATGTAATTTCATGCAAATAGGTAAAAAAATGTCAGTTTTACAAAGTGTTTTAAAGACTTTTATAGTAAAATTTACATGCAAGTACGATGATATAAACCTACAACGCGGCGAGTTGCCGCGGCCCCGCTGCGTTGTCGTAACGACTTTCGCCTAGTGGTGCGGTGGCTATTTTATGGGCAGAGAACAACGAAGCAGAGCCTCTCACAAAAATCCGCTTTGTTTTGAAAAATAGTTCTAAGTTTACTAGTATGATGTGCAGAACGTGCGTTACAACTCAGTTTCTATGTGTATTACAAAAAGCAAAAATATTAAAAAAAGCAAAAAGACAAGAACAAAAGTGATCTTTTCGGCAAATTCATAAAATATCAGCCGCAGAACGACTGGAAGGTCTTCGCTTTCCTGGATTCCCGAACGACGTTGGGACGGTACTTGCGATTATGAGTAATGGTACTCGGATATTGGAAATCCTAAAATGGGGTATTTTACATAATTCTCGCGCTATGAAAAAGAGTTAGTTTCATCTTCTCAGAAAACCTGTGATTGAGAATTGCTTGATTCATGTGCTAAAATCAGAACTAGGGATAAAATTCGAAAATACAGTGATTTATCAAATTTTTGGTCTCATTGCGATACATGTTGTACAGAATTCATTGCGTTAACCGATTGATGTGTATCGGATATCTACTTTTCCATGTAGGTTCATTACTTTTCGGAATGTTCCAGTTCCGCTTCACCGAATATGAAGTAGTGACAAAAAATCCGTTTAATTAAGGAAAAATGTTTTATATAATACTATCTCTTTATGATAAATTACTGTTGACTATATCTATCTGATATTTCAAATATAAGATATGATCAAAGCACTCAGATTGGCTTTATTAAAAAGAAATACAATATCTACATATTTCAAACTTACTCGTCTTCGAAAATCCCCTGCCGAAACCACACACTTATACCAGTGCTGTTTTCACTGCTCGAAGAAATTTTTGAGATATACAGCAAAATGCTGCTTCGTTGCATTCTGCTATATCACTTCAGTGCATGGAAATCTGTTTTCTTTCAAGTGGTATTTAATTCCTAGAAACAGAGAAAGTCTCAGTGAGAGAGATCTGTGGGATAGGGTTGCTGTAGAAACTGTGCAATCTACTGCTTAGCAAGAAGCCGCTGCCCGAATTGTTATGCAAGGGCAGGTGTGTTGTCATTGTTCAGTTACCACTCCCAACCCCCATGCAATGTCAGCCTTCTGCAATGAACTTCATCCTTTTAACTCGGTTAAAATTGACAGCAGTTTTCCTTGTCGATAATCTGGACAGATATAGCGTTTTCGTCATGCACAATGCTTTTATGATTAAAACAAAAATACAGTCAGCGTCGTCCTGATAATTGCTGCTGCTCTGTTGCACTTCTTTGGGTCCTGAGTCTTCGATTCCGACAAATGAGCCATAGTTTCGGACTCATACCCACAACCCTACGATTCAACACCAGTTACAATAGTTTTTAAAAACTTTTCGTTGAAGTCAAGCAGGTCACTTCCAACGGATACACGGACATGTTTTAATCAACTGAGAATTGGCACAAATTTGGCTAAGATGTATCTCATAGCCAAATCGGTGGTAAGAACCGAATGAATTGAACCGATACTAATGTTGAAGTCTTCGGATAACACACGAATAGTGATTTGTCGATTTTCCCTCACAGCTATGAACACAAGTTCGAGATCGGTTTCACTTTTTCTAATTGTGGGCCTCGCAGAATGTTCATCACTCTCAACACTTTCGTGACTATTTTAAAAACATTTATACCACTTATAAACTTCTGCACCACACATACAATCCTCCACACGGACGTTCTATAATCTAAAGTACGTATCTTTGCAAGTGTTGTCAAGATCTTTACAAAATCGGATGATCATTCGTTGATAAATTTCATGGGAACGGCAGCTGCTACCAGCAGCTCATACAAGTAAAAGCAAGGCACTGCTGTAAAAGACCATACGACCTAGGAGGATGTGAATCACGGCACAAGCAGAATAAGTTCCAATATCAACCTGTGCCAATCCGCTTCTAGCAGTTTCGCGCGATACGGAACCTAAGCAATCAGTCTGTATACTTTTTCTTTACACCTCGTATTACACTTGCACTATCCACACGACTTCCCCTGATCAGTTAGAATTTGACATGTTACATTCAAATTCAAATTGAAGTATGGCTTTACCTTTAAGAGGCCGGAAGGAATTATGTAGAAGTGCGCAAAGGAGCTAAAATCAGCTCCAAAAGTTGTATTCGCTATAGGAAGTCAGCAAAACGATGCTGGAGCAATTGGGCTTGCACATCGGAAAGCATTGGTTTTCCATTAGCTTTGCTATTCGAAATGGTAACTTAAGGGGAAGATTGACACAAATCCTGTGTTACTCGTTACCAGCAAAACGTCCTGCACATATGTCGAGCAACTTAAGTTAAGAAAGGAGAGAAAAGGTGTTTGAGTCAGCTGTTTCGGCTCATTATTGTTTTGGTTTCTCTGTCAGGGGGGACTAAGCCTTCCCCATACTGACTTCGGTCACGGACAAGGGAATGCATGATAAGAAGCAAGCCTTTATTTTAATATTTGTGGCAGCTGTATGTTCTGTACAACTGATATGAGAGGGGAAAATAATAATGGCTACTTTTCCAGAATGTATTCAGAAGCTTTCTTGAAACGCGGCCCCTGAAAAAGTAAGAAATTATTTATTGGTAATCATCAATTTGAATAATTCACACAGCCATTAAATGTTTTTCCATTCTGTGTATATGTGGCGAAGTACAATAATTGAGCTAAATGAGAGCTGTTTGGCTGGTAGGAAGCTTCTTTTATTTGGACTCAAAGAAAATGCTATGTATTTCTCGCTCTGCATTGTACCTTTCTACATTATTCGTCGTGTTGGTTTAATAGGAGTCACTCTTAAGATGCAAATTACATTCCTTGCCAAAAAAAAATGAAAGTACCAACAATGAATGATCTAATCGAAATGAAAATTGGTGTGTGCAAAGCGCATGTGTAAGAAAGGAAATGTTTGCAATTTCAAAGCACTTGGAAATTGTATTCGGATAAAAGAGCTGCACGAGTAGAACAACTGTTATGAGAGGGAAAAATAATAATGGCTACTTTTCTGGAATGTATTCAGAAGCTTTCTTGAAACGCGGCCCCTGCAAAAGTAGAAAATTATTTATTGGTAATCATAAATTTGAATAATTCACACAGCCATTAAATGTTTTTCCATTCTGTGTATATGTGGCGAAGTACAATAATTGAGCTAAATGAGAGCTGTTTGGCTGGTAGGAGGCTTCTTTTATTTGGACTCAAAGAAAATGCTAGGTATTTCCCGCTCTGCATTGTACCTTTCTACATTATTCGTCATGTTGGTTTAATAGGAGTCACTCTTAAGATGCAAAATACATTCCTTGCCAAAAAAAATGAAAGCACCAACAAAGAATGATCTAATCGAAATGAAAATTGGTGTGTGCAAAGCACATGTGTAAGAAAGGAAATGTTTGCAATTTCAGAGCACTTGGAAATTGTATTCGGATAAAAGAGCTGCACGAGTAGAACAACTGTTATGAGAGGGGAAAATAATAATGGCTACTTTTCTAGAATGTATTCAGAAGCTTTCTTGAAACGCGGCCCCTGCAAAAGTAGAAAATTATTTATTGGTAATCATAAATTTGAATAATTCACACAGCCATGAAATGTTTTTCCATTCTTTGTATATGTGTCGAAGTACAATAATTGAGCTAAATGAGAGCTGCTTGGCTATTAGGAGGATTCTTTCATTTGCACTAAAAGAAAATGCTAGGTATTTCCCGCTCTGCGTTGTACCTTCCTACATTATTTGTCGTGTTAGTTTAATAGGAGTAACTGTTAGGGTGCAAAATACATTCCTTGCCAAAAAAAATGAAAGCACCAACAAAGAATGATCTAATCGAAATGAAAATTGGTGTGTGCAATGCACATGTGTAAGAAAGGAAATGTTTGCAATTTCAGAGCACATGAAAATTTTATTTGGATTAAATAGATGCACGAGTAGAACAAACCTGTTAGTTGTAGTCTCACCTCTCGTTCGGATACAATCGGATACCGACGTGGCATAGACGTATACAGTTCACTGAAGCTATCCTGAGGTATAGAATGCTAGATGGTGTCCAAATTGCGGGCCAGTGTGCCGGGATAGGCGTAGGTGGCATCCCATCATGCCCACTTCATGTTTAATAAGTGAGAGGTCGAGTAATCAGGGTGGCCATATAAGAGTACCCGCATTACAGATGCAGGCTTCTTAGCTACATGCCCTGTGTGGTCAGGAATTATTTTAAGAAATGTTCAGTGATACTTACGGCAACAGGAATACGACGGAACAGTTCTTTGCAAGGAAATACAGAGCATGAAAATTTATTAGTGCGAACGTACTTGTCGCATTGGAATATAACGTAGGACCTGACTCATGTCAACTATACCCCTTCGATACAGTCGCCGGCATTGTACAAAACCCACTGCTATCTGTGTCGAAGTTTCTCTATGCCGTCAACAAAGCGAGGCATGTTGATCACCTCCATGGACAGATCTACTCTGTTAATAAATATTATATTTTGGTGGTCTTGGAACGAATACCCGAAAGGTTTTTTCTCCGAAAACAAATCAGTCATAGGAACTTTATTCAGACGAATAGGGAAGGTGGTGCAGCAGTTCCAGTTACCATCAACGGAACACATCGGTAACAACCCAATAGCATGGCAGCGAGCTTTGATATGCCCAATTATAGGAGTATCCTCCGGCAAATTACCCAGCTTCATCCGGAAAGATGGACTCAGGTTGTGTTCGAGAAAATGCGCAAAATGCACTGCATTAACCATATGTTCTGAAGGTACCGCATGTGTTAGTACGATACCATCGCAGTCATAGGCGGCGATGATCACTACTGTAACATTTCTGGAGTTCTGTCGAACATATGTTCAGCGCGGCAAGCCCCAATACTTCCATTCATTAGACTGGCGTTTGAGTTACAGTTCATTACACTGCATCCAAGTTACATTCAACCTAAGGATATGCCGTAGAAATGTATCTTCTTCACACTTATATGTTAATCTAGGAATGGCGTTGTCAAGTCTAATAGCATAAACAAACTGAAATATTAGAACGATTACAATTTAAGTATGAGAATGGCTTCACGAGACACACGAAGAAGGGTAAAATACTTCAGCGGAGCGTGTTCTAAACAATAAGTCACAAGATGTGTTAGTTTGGGACATAGCAATTTTGAAGGGACAGGGGTATCACTTTGGCATTGTATCCAGATTTTTGTCAACTCTAGGAAGACGCTGTCGTTGTAGGCTTCAAGGCTACTGATAATGATCAGAGACTCCCTAAATGCTGTTGCTTTTGGGTTAGTGTGGGAGATCATTTTTTTTAAAAGCTTCTCTCATACGCACCGTGGATTATATTTTTTTATATTTCAGGTAATATAACTTATCGCAGCACTATTTGTTCAGATATGTAATTTTCTGGAAAATCTTGTGCTTCCCTACAGAGTATAACTGAAACCCGAAATACGGTTTAGTACACTTACTTTTAAGCTCTGTACAAGGTGTTTTCTGTGCAAAGGAAAGGATAAAAGTCCTAATGAATAGTTAAGCTGTCTAAAAAATAATTTTAACCAAAAGATTGAGGGTTGTAGATGAAAGTTAGGTTTCAGAAGCAAACGGTTTCACATAAATAAAAATAATTCTCATAATCATAATTATTTATCTATTATATATGCCGTCACATTGATCATAACCATAGTCCGCCAATCGCGAAAGGTGCCCTTTCTTTTGTGCTTATGGATTTCATAAATTGGAAGTCTAAAGAACACACGTAATGTGAAACGAATGTAATAAAAACATAATATATTTTAGCCATTTCCTCTGTGTCATTCAATAGAATTCCATATCTTATGTTACCATTTGTTTCATGAAGAACTAAATTTTTTGTTATGGTGTACGCAGGTTACAATACCTAAACTACAGCAAAGTATGTTTCTCATTAGTTCCGTGAGATTCATTACGTGCGAAATCGCACGTGCACTGAAATGTAGGTTTGAGTTTTGTTCTCCTTAATATTACATTGCTGCCTTCCTCCACACAATCCAGATGGATAGTTGGAGTAGCAGCCTTTCTGTTTCTTCGACCAAAAAACAAAGCAAGTATTACAATATTACTTACCGATATTTTTAAACAAATTATTGAAAATTACAGTTTAAATATTTTTTTTGTCATGCACCTACCGTTTGCTGTTTAATCCAATATAATAACAGCGACCCTATATATCTTTTCATTTGTGCGATATGCATAATTTAACCATCCTATTTCTCTCATTTCATTATTTCTTTTATTAGAATATCCTAAAAATTCAGTTTAAAGAATAATTTTGATTCAAAAAGTAAAAAAAAATACAAAACAACGCCTTGTGTTAATCGAATTTCTTCAAGAATATCATGTTGAGTCAAAGGTTCGTCATGTTGTAAGTTAAGGAATTTAATGACTGAAGATATCCTTACACGCCCAGCTCCTTGTGCAAAATACAGACCAATTTTTAAAAAATAATTTGCCAACATTCTACGAGAGACAACTTCCCAGGGAGAAATCATTACGCAGCTTTCAACGACAAAAAACATCTGATAGGAGATTTCGTACCCACCACTGAAGCAAAGTAAGTATTTGCAGTTAATGGTAAACGGAGCTAATCAGGTAGAAGTAGATTTGGCAAACTCTAGACTGTTTGATGAATGAGGAAGAATTCAACGCCTCGTAATTCCTGTGTTGTAGGAGAACCACTCTAACAGTATTTCTTGGGGCATTTACCATTTAGCACAACGCCATTGCTGAGCTTTGAGTAACGTTGGCGCCCGACATCGTAGAGAGGCTGCTGTAGTTTTCCAGAGAGGTACCGTTCGAGATCCAAAGCGGCCGGCACGATTTCCCAGTGTAAGCATCTTCATATTTTCATCAAATGCAAAACATCACTTTCATTTAAACCGCTCATTTTGTACCACTGCAGGTGTTTTCAGGTCTGATTTCAAACTTGGTTTCCGGTGTTAGGATAAAATAAGAATATCCCATTTTCCTCACTTGTAAGTATCCGATGCGAAAATCTACCGCCTTGTTGATTTCTTAGCAATCTGCAACTTAGAACGACACGTTATTTTGCCTCTTGGTGTGTCAGCACTTTGAGAACCATTTCATAGAGCCTGAAGCAAAATCCAAGCTGGTTCATGTGAAGGCCGATGGTAGATTGGGCATACCCGTCCTTATCTGTCAATTATTGTGCAGGTATTGCTGTCACATTTTTGACCAGAAATTCGATATTTTATCGGCATTTAACGTCATGACCTACGCTAGCTTCCGAGTCTGGTGCCGCATGTGTAATCTTCTATCTTTAAAAAACTTTAGCTGCCTCGATCGGCCAGTATGCAAACAAGAACAGATTTGAAACCTACTTGGTTTTCCAAGCAGGTTGATAAATAATTATGAGTTATACTTCCAATCGTGGCCCGTTATAAGCGAATTATAATAATTGATTCTGACTACATATTGGCCGATAGATGGCAGTACGTTAGTTCTTCCATTGGCTTGTCCTTACCACGTTGGGGCGCTCAGTAGCTGTTACTTCCAGTGTGTGTGTTTCTTTAACGTGTGCTTTGTCGCGGGAGTTAGTAAGTCCTTTGTTGTACCGGTTGCATTTTTACTGTGCTGCAAAATGTGGTATTGGAATAGACTTTTCGATGAAACTAGTAGCGATAAGTTTACATTCATTTCGTGATGTGAAAGCCATACTCAGAGGATCACCCAATGACTCTCAGGGTGTATATGTCTCATCGTTTTGGACAATTCCAGGGTAGGAAGAAACATGTTTCACTGAAGGATCAGTTGTGTTTCCGTAGACATGGAAAGTGGTTCCATGAAGATCACATTCATCTTGATATCGTTATAATTCTAGCGTATTTTTCCACAGAATGATTGCCCAACGATTAAATAAACGAGCAATCGTGATATGGTGAAGTTACAACGTACAATGAGACACTGCTATGCATCCTTTTAAGCGCAAATTGATAGACGGAGATCGAAAATTCATTTGGCATACCATATTCTGGAATATTTATTGCAACGGAATTGTCGTTTTTTATCAGAACACTGCTTTCAGGTGTTGATTCGTATCATCAGATAGTTCTTCCTTGGCATGTAATGAATTACCTTTAAATTTGTGTAGTCAGTTGATTTAACAGGTAAACAGACACCTTTCCATTCATGAGGAAATAAAAAAATTTCGTCAAAAAAATGTTTTGAAGTAAGGACACAATTAGCATTCATAAAAATTCTTTTAAGGAAGACCAAAAAATAAATACGAAACTGGATTATCACACAATCACACGAAGTATCCTTCCAAGCGGCCGATAGATTGAAGCACGCTACGGCTTACATATAAATCCCTTAGGGCGGGCTTCAGTCTCGAGGATGTATAACCGAATAATTGCGCACTTTCCGTGCAGGCCACTGTCCATAATTTCCTCGCTAATAACTCTACAAATTTCTGGCGTTGGTGTTGCCCAGATTAAAACTTTTTTTCCAGTAATATTGTAGGTGCGCAACAAGAGCACCTTCATTGATTTTTATACTGTGTCTACCTGACAAAATAATATGCTACGTGCCAAATATTCGTCATCAATTAAGTGTGTTCTAGACTTGCAAATGTAAGATTCAGCTTATCACCGTATTGCGACAGTGCCAAGCCAGCACCGTTAGTTGAACGACTAAACCAGTCAGGATGTTTTGCATTCCAGTCGCTACAGTGGAGATGGGGTTCCCAAAGAAGATGTCAAGATCAACGTCAGAAGATACCTTCCTCGGACTGTTGTAAACGGAAGCTAATTTAATGAAGTCGGAGTTTCTTTTTAGCTGAAAAGGCAGTGCCTCAATGTCACTGAGATTCTGGAAGGGTCCGATGGATGCACTGGAACCATTTCTGACTAAAATAACATTTCCTCCTGCTGCGTGCCTGTAGAGAACCTGAAGCCAGTCCTGCCGAAACACCTGGTGTTTCGCAGCAATTACTCGCTTGATCTCTCAGATATGAGCAACGTCGAAATCATGAACTTTCAGGAAATTTGCAAGTTCAGCAAATTTATTGCTCATGCCCTTTGCAATCCAAAGCATTATATTAAGACTGTCCATATTGCGCTACTAGGCACAGAGCTCAGGTTCAAGTCGGCAGACAGGTAACCAGAACCCGTTTGAGGAGAGTGGGATACTGCCCGCCACAAGCTCTGAGAGCAGCTTTTGATCCATCACCTCAGTCGTTGCAGGGTGGTTAACCGCTTTTGTCACGGCCTGAGGGGCATAGTTCTGTTCGTGAAGGGCAGGCGTAATTTTCGCTGGCTGACCAGCAGTCTTTTTTTTTTTTTTGCCTTTTCTTTTTCTCCTCTTGAAGCTTGTCGCAGAGGTGGACTTCATGGAAGCAGCTGTCGGACTGTCTTCAAATAGCATACGATCAACAGATATTTAGAAATGGTACTACTTCGTGTTGCGTTCTTCTTCTGCCTGGGCTCTGGTCTCCGCCTGGAGCTTTTCGGCAGCTTGTTGGTAAGCTGCTTGTAAATGGGGCACCCACGCCAGTTGGCCGCATTTTCACCTCTGCAGTTCAAACAGAAACGTCGTGTCTTTTTATCAGACGCACAGTCTCTGCTTAAGTGAGCCTTGCCGCAGTGTACACATTTTGCCATTTTTCTACAGTCGGACATGGCATGACCAAAGTCTTCGCAGTTGAAGCAATGCTGCGGTAGTGTTTAAATGAGATTGAGACACTAAGAAGAGATACGAACCGGAAGATGTTCCTGCTGGGTTAAGTATTCACGAACTGAACCATGACAGCTTTTTTTGCCTGCTGTTGGAAGGTCCTGCTTGCGGTTGTTTTGCATCCGACACACCTTGATAATAACAAAGGAATCTTGCAACTGTTCCCTGATAGTTTCAACTGGAACACCCAATCCCAGTCTTTTGGTGACAACGTGGATCAGTTTTTTAGTCGGTAGGATTAAAGTGAAGAACTCAATCCTGCAGTCTTCAAGGAGAGATGTGAACCCCGAATGGTCGACGATACATTTATTGTGGCACAGTCCCCCACCATTTTCACCGACGCTGACGTCCCAAGGTCCTTCTCCATTATATTCTCAGCTGCTGGTTCCCTTACACACCACTGAAGGCACGCTTTTGTACATGTCTCATGATCTGCAGTGACATTCTCCTGCTCAGCGATCACGGAGACGCTTCAGTTGTCCTCTTGCAAATCTACTCACAGAGGATCGGACTGCCTCTCAATGTCTGACTCGTTAAGTTCTACCAGCTGTCCATATTCATGCGAGCTTTCCAGCACTGTTAACCTGCCGGTAGGTTTTACGGACACTTTGTGTTGAGAAGGGGTTTGTCCGGTGCAGTTACTGAATCAATGCATCAGTTGGCCTATACATTGATTCAGTAACTGCACCGGCACCATTCTTCAGCTCTTACATATGATATAGAGAGACATCCTGTGCTGAGTCGTCACTGCCACTTTGCAGTTTCATTCGACACTCTGGACTTCTGGGTCGCACTTCGTCTACCAGTGGTCAGAACATCCTCGCGTGGAGGGCGTTCCAAGCTAACAGTCCTCATTGCTCGTGGAATGTGCACCTTGCGCTTCTGCTGGACTCTTTCTGCTAGTAGTCCAATTGCAATGCAGAGGGAAGTCAAGATGGTGCTCATTAGACCACGTGGTCAGAATGGTGCTCATTAGACCACGTGGTCAGAATGGGGCTCATTAGACCACGGGAAGTCAGGATGCTGCTCATTAGATCACGGAAAGTCAGGATGTGTCCTCAGACCTTTTATCGAGGGAAGGTAGGGGGTCCTTTGCTTCATTCACGGTAGCAAGGGCACTTTCTGACCTTTGGCTACTGATGAGACTCGCTCTAGGGAGGTCAGATAATTGAGATTCGCTCTCGGGAGGTCATCATCTCAGAGTTGTCTTGTGAGGCAGCCATTAGTGAGCAAAGTACAAAAATATCACAGCAATTTATCACTGGAAAATTGATGCATAGAAATACGCTCTAGGCCATAACAAAATTTCCAATAAATCTTCTGATAAATACCTACCCTACTCTTTGTTCTGGTACTTAATTTGAAACCTAGTACCTGAAACCTAGCCCTAAACTCTAACGCTAAACAAATATACACTATGACATAAAATCAACTTCGGCAAGATACACTACTGCCTAACTACTATCCAATTGGTTTAGAAAAGAGCTGATCTGAGCTCTAATCCTAAAGGCTACAAAAATAAAACTACGACAAAACACATTACAGCAAAAATATACTGCAACCTAACTCCTAGATTGCAACGGCAAAACAGCTAAAGAAGGATCTGACTGCCTATCAATATGTGATTCCTAACATTATATGAAATACAGTATAATTCCTAGCCAGGTCCGATAAAAGAAGGACCTGACTGCCTATCAATATCTGATTGCTAACACTATATGAAACACAGTCTAATTCATATCCAGCTCCTAGATATAATATTCACAGCTAGCTCCTAAAGTTAATTAAACACGATTAAGTAACAAAAATAAAACTTTCTGTATATTAATCGAAACAACAAAATAATTTGTAACGAAAAGCTTACCTTGCTAACCTCAGCTTTACTTGCGATGAAAAGACGCACACAAAAGCACTAATTCGCTGGAGCGAATCTCAGTCCACGTGAAGTAAAACACCACACTTTTTGGCTGGAGCGAATAACAAACCAATTTAAACACCCCAAAAAATACTTTGAGAACAGCACACACAAAACGTGGAAGCACGAAATTCTTACGGCAGCATTAAAAACACACTACACTCCCTTCACAACGGCGAGTTGAAACACACCTAGTATCTGAAGAAAGCACCGGAAATATGCACACAGGAATTAAGGGATTAACAGTACAAAATTCGATTATCACTGACCTTGTTTGCATGGGAAGCAGGCGGTTTGACATTGAGACTAGCCACAAGCATATGAGCAAACGTCTGTTCAAAACCGAAGCTGGAAGTAGACGGGAGTGTGAGTATGAATATCCTTTTATCTATTTATATGTATTTAACTGTTTTAAGGGAATAACTTTATATATTCACTTGTCTCATAAAGTGCTCAAGGACTACTTTTATCTACTAATGTCTTTTGAAGGTGGCGTGGCTTGCAAAAGAAATATAACCCGAGACTTCGGACCCGCACCATGGTGATGATTTATGTTCGTTATCCATTGTGTTGTCCTTATTGCGATTGGACACGTCAGAACTTGTTGAAATCTGTGGATGCTTAATGAATCCACGATTCCTGTAGGAAGTACATGTCTTGTTCACATTTAAGTAGAAGACATCTAGAAAACATCCACGAGGAGAAGACGAAAATTTTGCAATTCATTTTTACATTTTTTCTTTCTTTTATAGAAAGTGATATTCTGAAAATTTAGGTTTTTTACGAAATCATCTATTTACTCTATTTTGTGTTTCGCATGACATTCGCAATTACTGTGAGTACCAGTGGTGGCTTTTCAGGTGAAGTAGGTGGAGTGCCTCTTCATCTATTTTATTTAAAAATAAAGTTTTATTCAGTAATTTGTATAATATTTTCTTTTTGCCTGCATTGTGTTGCAAAATACTCAAAATTTTGATTAGATGTAAATTAACATAACGCGTTCAATACGGAAAGCAAGTCCTCATACGCAAAGCAGTGCAAGTGAAGAGCCGAAATGAAAACCTTTGGAAGTCTGCACCTTTCGACCAAGTTGCTATGGTAACCGTGGAGTCTACCTTCCCTATATGGCGCGCAAGTGAAGTGTTTTAGCTTTCCGCACCGAAGCTCTGCAGATGGAATCGTGACCTTCGAAGGAGATCACGGTGAAACGGGTCGGTTTACCCAGGGCATCGTGCAATCCCCTAGGGCTTTTTCCTTGCGGTGTTGTGTGGTACATGCTTTCCTAAAGGGATTTGTTTTTCGTGCTTTGTGATTATCTGTCAAAACGTTTAGCTGTTACTCTAGTTTTGTGAAGAGTTTAACAGTTAGTGATAGTTTTAATTAAAGTACGTATCCTGTGAACGACATTGTTTGTAATTTATTGCAAACTCCATTTATTCGGTGGAAAGATGAAGATAAAAGAGACCTTTCATTTCAAGGACAACCGACGGATTTACTGACAATTGTTGCCAAAAAAGAAATCAAGAAGAGCGCTAAATCTTACTATATTAATTTTTAAAATTGTTCGTTTACTGAATATAAATGGCTTTTTAATACTTCTGTGTTACAAAAAATATTTTGTTCGCCCTGCTTACTTTTTACTAATAACATTCGGCGTGGAATAAAGAGGGATTCTCAGATTTATAAAATATAACACGCTCACTTCATAAACATACTGATTCTAGCGAACACTTGAAATGCGAGTTAATGCTAAGAAATTTTGAAAAAAATCAGAACACCTTTGTCGATGCCCTGAAGGAGAATGCTAGGCTTTCGAAAATGCATTTCAACGAAAGCGTTCGTTTAAGTAGATTTTTCCTGCAGACAGTGATTGATGCAGTATTATATTTGGGCAAACAAGAACTAGCATTCCGTGGCCATAACGAAAGCATGGACTCGATAGATCGTGGAAAGTTCAAGGAATTCTTTTCATTGTTGATATCAAGAAGTCCTTTAGAAATTCAAAATCAATACAAAAAGATAAAAAATGTTTTCACACGTTACTCAAAGACTATTCAAAATGAATTAATTGAATGTATTTCTGAATATATAAACGATCACGTTAAAATGAAATAAATGAAGTTCAATGCTTTTCTATTCAAGTAGATGACACCACAGACATAAATCAGACTTCTCAGTGCTTCTTAATACTAAGTTTGCTGATTCGGAAGGTGCATTGGCTGAGCGATTTTTGGGCTGCCACGACGTGTGTGGAGATCGAACGTCAGAAGCTTTATAGAAAATGCTATCCAAATTTTTGGAACAATTCGATTATCAACACAAATTAATAAGACAATATTAGGATGGGGCAATTGTAATGTCAGGGCACTCGAATGGGCTCCAGAAAAAACTCAAGGATAAAGCTTCTCAAGCTGTTTTTGTTCATTGCTTAGCATATCGTTTAAACTTGTATTACAGCAGAGTTTTTCTAAAATTTCAAAGTGTCATATATTTTATGCAAGCCTCAGTGGAATTCCTTCGCTTTTACACCACCACGGCTAACTGAGATTATCAACTGTAACTGTTACTGCTCAAGGCTCTGTCACTTCGGCGATATCTACGGGGATTCGCATATAAGAAAATGCGACTTTTCGTTGCTATAGAGTGCAGACTCCGACCCCAGTTAATGTTTTTTTTTTTTTTTTTTTTTTTGGCTGATCGTAATTAGTTTTTCGTGTGTCGTCGTGTTTAAACGTGCATTATAGGAGGTAAATCGTGTCTGTTTTAATCTATTTTCATGAAGTTAATGATTTCAGTTAAGCACCTGTATGAACACAAAATAAAGTGCAGAATCTTTTGATAGCATATATCGTACTCAAATTGCAAACGTTTTCTTGATTGAATTCAGTAGCTACTATGGTGTACTGCTGTGAACCTTATTGTAACTTCACAAAAGGGAAAATCAATGGTTATTGAGTATCTTCAGTTATTGTGTGGCCAAGTGACAGAAAAACAGACAATAACCTTAGACCCAGGGGAGAGGTTCTGATTCGAAAAGTTTGGAATTGAGAGATTCCTGAGTTGGCGTTCCAGTTATGCTTAATATTTCGATCACACACACTGTTTGGGCGATGTTTCCTATTGCAATTTAGTTTCAATTCGATTATTTTCTCTATGTTTAGAATGTGGCTTCGCCACATGATTTGGTGACTTTGTGATTGTGATTTTTCTGGTTTGGATTTTGAAAAATAGGTAAGCCGTTTATTAATTAAACATCGAGTATAAATTATAGTTTTTATGTAGTTAATGCTGTACTTCGAGAAAATAGTTGCTTCAGGAAAAGTATTGTTTACGTTTCTATACTTTGAAATTCCGAAAGAACTGTATTTTCTCACATTTAACGACAAAAGTGCTCGATTTGTTTCACATTTTGAGAAAACAATGTCTTCATGTGAAATTTCCAGGGAAAAAATCCCTAAAAAGGTTTTTCTGATACATTCTGAATTCCTGTTATGTCAGACTTGTTCCACTAGTAATATAATTTTAGACTGTTAAAGTCTTCCAATCGTTAAAATTACAGAGACTCTGGATGAGGAAGAGAATACTAGTGAGATATTATCTGTAACAGACTTAGGTGTGGATACACTGCAATTCAATATGGTACATTATTTGGACAATGCAATCAAAAATAAAACTAAGCACTCATATTGGATATCTACTTTTTAAAATTTCGTACAATATTACCCCGACAATAAAACGGTTGTATCGAATTAAACTGATATCTAATCCTAACTCTAAATACTGTGGCTCAGAAGAAACTGTTCAACATTTATTTGTAGATTGCATATTTGGAAAATACATCTGGAAGTGTTTACATCATACTTAAATTATAGACATAAATTTACTGCACACCATTTTGTACCATGTACCTCTAGACTGCTCTGAATCTAAAAACCTAACAACTCATTATTTAATAGCAATAACAATAGGTAATATACGGAAAAATTGAAATGCCTTATCTTACGAACAAAAATAAAAAAATACGGAGCAGATTAAACTAGCTATTAAATCTGATCTCAGAAGAATACTGGAGTTTGAAACTTGAACGTTTAGAGCTCACAAAGCTTTTAATAAATGGAAAGTATTAGCACCCGTAATATATACAAAAAGAACAAAAGTACCAAATAAAATAATAGAATAAAGCATTTAAATCATTAAGGGTAAAAATGTGAAATATATTAAAACTGAAGAGTATAAATTAGTAAACTAAACTCTTAAACACAATTTTTTTTTGTTCCCGATATGATGTCAGTATTTTATTAAAAAAATAAAAAAGCAATAAAAAATCAATTTTGACCTTTAATTAGTATTTCAATAATTTATTGAATACTACTATAATGTATTCACTGAAATATCTAACCATAATATAACATCGTACATAAAAAAAATAATTTGTAATAATATAATTAAAAAAAATGGATCCATTGGTGTTTTTCCATCTAACCTTTTGTATTTCCTGTACTATTCTGTAACACCACTTTCCTATTCTTTCATGTTTAAAAAAAAAAATTTTTGTTTACTCTAATATTTGCCAGTTTTTAAAACTGAAATACCTTTAACAAGAACCTCTTACTAAGTATATGTAGAGTGTTCAAAAAGGTGATTTCTAAATAAAATGTATACTTCCTGTAACAAGCGGAAACACTTGTGCAGGTTCCCACCCTCTCAGTTGGGTGTCTGCTCTGTCTGCAATTATGAGAAAATGACAATGTTTAAAGGATCCTCTAATAATAGTAATAATAAAAGTATCCATTAAATGTCTTGATATACTAAAAGGATGTATGAACGTGTGTTTAAATGGAAAAATTAGGTAAAATATTAATAGATTCCTAAACAATATGTTATACACTTTTTTCTTTAAAATTCTGCGTAAGGGATTCAAGTAAATTGCCCATATTTCCCATCATCATTGTTTTAATGAGAAGCCAATATCAGAATTTGATCTGTATATTAACTATACTTCTTGTACTTCTCTGCAGAGGTTTTGTTCATTCAGTTCCATATTTCCGGGAATAGAGTTTTAATGGGGTTTTTTTGTGTATACGAACTACACCATTAACACCTTTTAAACTACAAAAATTTGGTTGGTTAATAAATATTTTAATGTAATAAAAAAAACAATCTTCTGCAAGAGTTCGTCACTGTTGTGGTAATTACTGGTAATTACAAATTAGTATATCTCATCTATCCGTTTCTTTACTCCATCCCATGGAACATTCGTAATTTTACAGAAGAGCTATCTCTTTTGTAAAATTAGGAATTCGTTGTTTTTTTAGCAGCTGAAGAAATTTAATAGCAAGACAAATCAAATGACTTTTCATCTAACGCTTGTTTATTTGCATGTCAAAATATTCCACACAAGACCCTACGTAACGAATGGATGAGAGTGTGCACCCACAAAATTCCAGTTGGAAATTTTCCCGACAAGAATAGTTAGCGGTCCGCGTTCAGCGCCTCGGTGGCAGAAATATTTAACACTACCTCTACGTTGACGGGTAACGAGTAACGGAGCCTTCAGAAGTAACATCAATAGTTGATAATCCCAGTTAGCCGTGTCACCACTCAGTGAAGCGAACTTTTACACTCACATCTGTAACCACAATACGCATACCAACCATAGAAGAAACTCGTTGGTCCTCAACTTCGAAGTTAATAAGTGTAATTGTTAAAGATTGAGATAAATTGAAGAAAGTATTCGCATTTCTGACAAATAGTTAACAATCAGACACAAAAATCAATTCAACTTGCCAAGGGTTTTTAAACTATATGAACACTTTTGAATTTACATTTTTGGCAAAAATATTTATTGAAATTTTTGGCCCCGTCGATCTACTATTCGAAATTTTGCAGAAAAAATCACTAGACCTAAACTACTGTGTAACTCAAATACAAAAAAACTCGTGAAATTTTGAAGCATTTGAAACACTGGAAAAACTAGCAAAATCACAAAAATAAGCAGATCTAAACGGGAATATGCTTCTCTTACACAAAAAACAATTTTTCAAAATTATAAACAATTGTATTTTGAAATTTTAGACCGCATGCTTATGGAAATGGATATATTCCAAGACTGTGAGAAACTTCAATTTGTTTGTCATGCTGACACAACCAAATTCGAACAATTTAATTCAAGCTTTCCCTCTCACGCTTTTGAAAATCTACAACATTTTTACCGAAAAACATTTAGTAAACTCCATGTCTTAAAAATGAACTGAGTCTTGTATATGCCAACAAAAAATAACTAATATATCGACTCAAGAACTTCCTCGAGTGCTTCATGAAGATAAAGGCATTTTTACAGATTCTTATAAATTTATTTCCTTCATTTTAACCATTCCATCAACAAGTGTGTGAGTGGAAAGAAGTATTTCTTGCCTTGAAAGAATACAAAATTATTCAAGAAACACTACTTCTCAAGATAGACTTGCTTCTTTGGCAAATATATCTATTCAGAAAGATATTTTATTGATGCTCACGAAGAAACAACCATTCTATGACGACATAATCGACAAATTTGCGGTTTAAAAGAAAGAAGAATTGATCTAATATACAAAAAATAGGTTAGTCCTCATATAGTGATTTTCATTGAAGACAGTAGATATCTTTTCTTATTGCTCTTGTAGCTCTTCACCTATTTTTGCAAGTACGAGCTGCCACTGCATTGGATGAACTACAGACACCTTCATACGTTCGTAATAAAAAGATGCCATTCCGAACATGAATTTACTTGTCAGTGTGTTATAAAAACCAAATATTCACAAGTTTTTCCCAATCGATTAACGCGTTTATGTCCGAGGCATCATTATGGCTTCTCAGAAACTCTTCACAATATCCAAGATTTCCTATTTAAGATAACCTATTTGTAATCGAGTTTTGCTATTCTTCGGGTGAATGAAGTACCGTACTAATAAGCACATGGAGTTTCATATTTTTCTGTGAACGTTCCATATTCTAGATGACAAATAAGATATTTATGAGGTGTCAGAATAATTTTATACCTTATTAACCTGTGGCATTTATTCGACTGTAAATGACCAATGAGAAATTACTCCCACCTTATTCGTAACAAAAAAAAAAAACGAAATGTTACTTGAATCTTGCTTAAAGAGAACATAATTAACAAAGGATTCGTCACAACCGTCAGACCAGGTGAGCGTAAACCGAATCGTTCCTGTGACGTGTGATGTCCTTCGATACAAAATTATTGCCCAAATTCATTTGTAATCAGTGAAATGTATTCAAACTTGTTGATAAAAGCGAAAAAAAGGGATTTTGAATAAATAAAAACACTTATGATTATAAGAAAATGACATGTACATGTTGCAAATCCAAAACGAACCCTAGTAACGTCAGGTAAGGCAAAGTATAAGAGTTGCGAGCAGTCACTCTCTGCTTACAAATGTTTTTAAATGGCGCTCTATATCAAGTATTATATACACTGTTCGATGTAGAAATTGCCTCACCCAGAAGGAAGTGCGCTACAAACATACAAACTGCAGGGTGGATGCATCCACTCGAGGTATAACAGGAAATATGACACCGAATTTTCGGGTGTAATTAGCACGTCTTTTGAAACCGTTCTGACGCAAATTAAATTTATAAAAGCTATTCAAAGTCAGTGGAACTGGTATGGAAAACAATAGTATCTGACAGAAGAAATACTTCAATCGGGTTTTTAATCCCTCAGATATTGCTGTAAGCGGAATCGTGAACTTACCCTCTCTTTGCAGACTTGTGCGTTAAGGAAAACATGAATTTATATAAGAAACATTTCGCACCTGAAACGCTCTCCAACACAGAAATATTTTTTTTAAATCGGACTCTTAGAAACATAGTTATCGACCAAAAATATATGTGAATTTACGTCCCCTGGTGGGAAAACCATGCATTATTTTAGGTAGAAAGTATTCTCAAAAGTTTTATCCAAATGAGCAGTATCGATCCAAGAAAAAAAAATATTTAGTCGAGTTTTCAGGAACCCAGATTTTGCTACAAATACATCAGGAGCAGAAATTAACTCTTATGCCCCTGGTGGCCAAACCATTCTTTACCAAACATTAGAAATTATGTGAAAAATATTTTCCATCATGACTTGTATGCGATACAGGAAGAAGTTTTCAAATGGGAGTTTTAGGATCAGAAATAACACAGAGCACGCAATTTACCTTTGTGCCTCCTAGCGGAAAGTCTATGATTTACTTTAAAATTTTGAATTTATAGGAAAAAAACATTTCGCATCGGAAACACTATCCAACAAAAAGGAATCTTTCAATTCGGACTCTTAGAAGTTAAGATATTGACAAAAATGATATATTTATCTACATTATCCCTGTCGTAGATATCATGCATTATTTTAAGAAGAAAATGTTTCTAAAATATGTGTCAACGGAAGTAGTATCGGTCTATAAAAGACGTATTTTTTCAATCGAGAATTTAGAAGCTCATATTTTGCTGCAAATTCACCAGAAGCGGAAATTAAGATTTACGACCCCTGGTGTCCAAAGCATTATTTTACAAAAATGGAAATTCTGTGCGAACGATTTCCCATCACTAGCTGTATCCTGTGCAGAAAGATTTTTTTAAATCGGAGATTTAGAAGCAGAGATACAGGGGGAAACGTAATTTATCTCTATGAATCATTTAAAAATTTTGAAATTATATGAACAATATTGTCACACTAAAAACACTATCCAACATAGAAGGAATTTTTGAAATCGGATTCCTAGAAGTAGAGATATTGACAAAAATGAAATATACAATTACGCCCCCTGGCGGAGAAACTGTGGATTATTTTAAGAAGAAAATATTCCGAAAATGTTTATCGATGTAAGTGGCATCAGTTTACGAAAGAGTTTTTTCAGTCGATACCTTAGAAGCTCAGACCTTATGACAAATACTTCAGAAGCAAAAAATAACCCTTTTGCCCACTGGTGGCCAAAATATTTATTACCAAAAATCAGAAATTATATTCAAAAGATTTTCCATCAGGGGGTGTATCTGCTGAAGAAATATCTTTCATATCGAAGTTTTAGAAGAAGAGTTATCGGGAAAAATGTAATTTACTTTTACGCCCCCTAGCGGGAAAATCTATGCGTAATTTGAAAAAGTAACTATATCTAAAATACTCTTCAACATAAACGCAATCGAAAGACAAAGTAATTTTTTCAATCGGATGTTTAGAAACAAATATGTGGAATAAAACGTATTTTTGAATTCATCATCTGCATTTACGCCCTCTAGCGGCGAAATTGTACATTGTAAAACAAAAACAAATAAAGGATCATCATTCTCATATTTCAAGCTTCCCAATTTAAAAAGAATTTTTCAAATCGGACTAATAGTTGCAGAGATATCGTTGGTACAGACGGACAGACAAACCGATAACATAAGCGCGAACTTTTTCTACAAAAGACATGCCAAAAATGATGCTAAACCGGAAACGATGACGTCACTCGTTAGCGTAATAAAGGTTCCAACAGCAACAGGAATTAGAATGTGTGGTCGCTGGTGGAAGTGTCGTGGACCTTTCAGATTTTTGTTTTTGTTTTGGGGAAACTATTCAGCGAAGATAGAAAATGCCGCGTACACGGCGTCGGTAGGTTTATCTCCATTCGGATGTGTTTCAGAGTGGAAGAATTGTAGGCCTGTGTGAAGCAGGTGTTTCCTTACGTTATATTGCTGCGAATGCGCAACGGGATGCACGAATTGTTGGACGCTGTTGACAGCAGTGGCTACTAGAAGGTTCGTACGTACGTCGGAGTGGCACTGGTGCAGTTCGACAGACGTTGGCACGCCTGAACTGGCGGATTATTCGGCACGCTCGTTCGTCACCGGACACCACTGTATCCGATATTCGACGTGCTGTGTCACCTCCCATGGAGGTCGCCATAGCGACCTGAATTGTAAACTTAAGGTTACATGTGGCAAACCTGCTACGTAGGCAACCGTTACGTCGACTGCCATTGACAGCCAGCCATTGCAGCGCTTCTGTGGCTTGGTGCCAAAGCCATGCGAACTACAGTTGCGAATGGACCACTTTGTTCTTCAGTGATAAATCTGGTTTCTGTATGGGTGCTGACGATCGACGGATCCGTATGTATCGATATTCTGGTGAGTAAACTAAACGGATCCCGGTTTTGCTTGCGACCGCCCCACCGCCCGTGAGGCAGGCATCATGCCATGGATAGCTATGGCGCATGACAGCAGATCAACTCTTGTCCGCATCACGGGCACATTGACAGCTGCACGATACGTGGGCAAAGCGCTGCAGCCCATTTTGATACCGTTCCTGAGTAGCACACAACACTCCACTTTGCAGCAAAATAACGCCCGTGTACACACTACTCGGGCCTACAAATGATTTTTGCAACATGTTCAAACCATGCCATGGCCAGCAAGATCACCCGTTTAATCTCCAATTAAAAGCCTGTGAGTTCATATTGGACGTCGTCTGCAATCGAATCGCCCTGAGCACAATCTCGACAAATTAAGGAAGCATGTCAACCGTGCTTGGAGTTTCATTACTCAGGGCGATATCCGCCGACTGTATGACATATTTCCACGTTGAATTGCTGCCAGTATGGCCTTTCGCGGCGGTGAAACGACTTAATGGTGCGTACATATTACGCTGCATTATCTCAACTGATAGCACGTATCGTGGCTAAAAATAACATCAAGGTAATTCAATTCAATTCAATTCATTTATTTTGCTGAGCAGAAAGTTAGTGTTACAAAAATATCAAATGAAAAAAGCACAGCAAGGAAGCAGGGGAAAAAGGCCAATAAGGCCTGACTGGGTCCCATGCTCCCCACACAAATTATACACTTAAGTCAAGAGGTAAAGTTACATACAAAACAGTGTCTCAAAAAAAAAAAAAAAAAAGAAGATAATGATATATGAAAAGATGATAAACATTACAGTGATACCATTCAGAATCAATTTACATTGAGGTTATTCTAATCATAGTAATAATCACAGTTCTCCTCTACTGCAATCATCAATTTGAGGAGTCGCAAGTCATTTTGTAGTTTTTTAATTTTTTTTAAAAAAGGTCAAAGTTATTTAAAGAAGTCAGTTCCGTCGGTATTGAATTCCAGTAGTGTGGGCCAGTATAATTTATACTCTGCTTCACTGTCTCAGTCTTCGGATGAATGGGCAGCATATGTAATTTAGTACGTGTGTCATGTGAGTGTATCTGTGGTACAATTTGTATGATGTTAGTGTGTAAACTATTCTCAATTCGCTTGAACATAATTTTCCCAATATTAAAGTTATATAGTTGGTTAATCGTAAGAATGTTGTATTTATTTGGAAAAACTCTTGTGTTAATATATAGTGATAGTGGTGTATTTCTATCAAAATTTAGGTCAACTAATCTTATATATTTGTTTTGCAGAATTTGTAGTTTTTTAAAATTATATCTAGTCGTCTGTCCCCACGATAAGATAGCATAATTAATGTGAGTCTGAAACATGGTATAATATAATTGAATTAGTGTTTTATACGTAAGGTTTGTGAAAACCGTTCTGATAACGCCAATGTTTTTAGAGAGTTTAAGAAGAAGATTGTATACATGTTGGTTCCACCTAAGGTCCTTATTTAAAGTAATCCCCAAATAAAGTAAAGAATTAACCTGTTGTATATTTGCATTATTGATAGATAATGTGATAGAACGTGGTTTAGAAATATTTTGCTTTGAAAAGATTAAAGATTTTATTTTGGTAGTATTTATTATTAGTTCATTGGAATTGAGCCAATCTGAGATGTTATTAAATTGAGTATTAACACTTTAAATAGTGTTAGTCGTTAAATTAAATGACGTGAGAATGGTAATGTCATCAGCAAAAAGAAGAAGATCAATATCATTTATAGAAATAAAGATATCGTTAATGTATATACTAAATAGTAGAGGTCCTAAAATAGATCCCTGTGGAACACCAGTTGGTATGGATTTAAGATAGGACTGATGTTGGTTAATGTGAGTATATTGTTGCCTACCTGATAAATAACTTTTGAGAAGAGAATGTTCATTGTTCCTTATTCCAATAGTGTGTAATTTGTGTAGTAAGATATTATGGTTTATGGTATCAAAAGCTTTTGACAAGTCCAAAAATGAAGCAATAGTATTTAAGTTAAGATCAAAATTATGTTGGACTGTTTCTTGTAGATATAATATGGCTGATTCAGTTGACTTACCTGATTGAAAACCATGTTGATTCGGATAGATAATATCTAGATTATGAATAAACAAGTTTAATCTATTATAGATTAATCTCTCCAAAAGTTTAGCGACAATTGAGAAATTGGCTATAGGGCGATAATTGTTTGCATCATTTATTGATCCAGATTTGTATTTTGGGATTATTTTACTTATTTTAAGTAGATCAGGAAATTCACCAGATTGGAATATGTCATTAAATATGAACAATAGAGGATCAAGAATGAGTTTAACGACATTTTTTATATTAAATGGTTGAAGATCATCATATCCAGGGCCAGAGCTAGAATTTATGTGGTCAAGTTCTTCTAAAAGTTCCGTTTCAGTAATTTCAGTAAGTTGAAAATTGCTAGATCTGTGTGTGCTCCCTAGGTAGGTAGTGAAAAGAAATATTTGGGGTAATTAAATTATGTTTTAGTATTTGTGGAAATTAAGTAAAATGTTCATTTAATGCATTTGTAATTTCTTGTTTGTCTGTTAGCTTAAAGTTATTAGAATCTATTAAGTATTGAGGAACCGTTGGAACTGCATTTTTGCCCATTAGCAAATTTAGATGTTTCCATGTTAGTTTTGGGAAGTTATGTGAAAATATGCTGAGATAGTAGGTACGCTTAGTGCACCGAATATCACTGTTAAGTTTATTTGGAAGAGTCTTAAAGTTTTGGAAACCTTGAGGTAGTTTACTTTTTATGAATTTCGAAAAGAAGTTATTCTTTTTTTATTCGTTTTAATAAAGCATTGGTAATCCATGGCTTACGAATTTTTTCTTTAGTTTATGTTGTATAATAATTTTTGGAAAATATTGATTATAAAGCTCTGTAATAATTGTGTTGAACGACTCGTAATTTTTATTTGCAGAGCCATGAACCAAAATAGTGTTCCAGTTAATGTCAGCTAATTGAGTTTTAAAACTTTCCATATTTGTATTATTAATTTGTCTAAAAATGTAGTAGTCTTTAGGTGTAGTGGTTTGTTGTTTAAGAGGGTAAATTCTAATTATAGGGAGATGATCACTAAAATCGTACTCTAAGGCCCCTGAAATAGTAGTCTCAGTTAATACATTTGTGATAGACAGATCAATCATGGTTTGCGAGGTAGCAGTTATACGAGTTGGGACTGAAATCATGTTTTTGTGTCCAGACGCATTCAAAGACTGTAAAAGCTGAAACGAGTGATTAGTGGTTTGTAATAAGTCGACATTCATATTCCCCATAAGAAACGTTTTTTTTATAGGTTAGAATAATTAAATAATTCAGTAAGTAATGATAAGAAAGCTGAAAGTTTCGAGTTAGGTGGCCTATAGCAAACAATAATTATATAAGATTGATTATGAATAGCTAGAATTTCGGCATTTTGATTCGATACTGTAAAATTTGGAACAATGGAAAAATCATTATAAATATCTTTTACATAAATTGCGACCCCTCAACCGTTTGAGTAAATTCTGTTTAAGTGGAAATTTTTGTAGTTAGTAATTTGTAATGAATAATGATATGGAGGAAAACAAGTCTCAGAAATACAAATTATATCAAGATTTAAATTTGTCAGTTGAATTAGTGATTCCAATAAGGTGATTTTGTAATTTAATGATCTAGCATTGATATGAATTAATTTTAGGCTACTGAGTGAGTGAGTCGCTAATAGGTGGTTGAAAGTTTGTAATGAATGGTAGTCACACTGCATTCAAGTACTGATAAGAAGAGAAGAAGTAAACGTAAAAAGTAGGAGAAAAAAAGATCAGCAAAATGAATATGAAGAATAAGTAAAAATCACAAATCAATATGAGCAATAAAAACACCGGAGACATCACATCAATAATGGAGAATTAGAATGAACAGGGTTTAACATCTGAAAATTAATAGTAAAATGCATTAGAAATGTCAACAATGGGTAATATAGTGCAAATAAGGCACCCCCTCCCCCCAAAAAATAATAATCCAAAAGATAATTGAATCAAAATATATAATCAAAATATATGCCGTGATTATTGAGTATATTTAAAGAAGTAATCATCAGTGATGATATACCACTACGCCATGTCACAACTGGCTCCAATGTGCCACCAGCAGTAGACCAAACCTCTAAGACCCAGTTTTAGTCGTGATGTGTTGAGATCCCCAGATTTTTACCCCAAGATATTGAGAGCGTGGAAGGCAACTAGGACCCAAGTGCCCAAATATGTGTTCTGAAATACAGTACTGTAAAGGTATAATTACATCCGAGCTGTAAGGCGTGGTGCCCAAGAACAAGCCGAAAGACATATCAACAAATTCGCAGTAATAATACCATTCACCCGTAAGTAGTTAAAAGCCCAGAAAACACAAAATAAATAAAAAAAACACTTCGATCACGGCAACCAAACATTGGTGTAATCCCTCAAGAACCCAAAAAATCAAAGGAGCACCACTGAAAACAATATAATAATAAATCCGTAAGCGGCGAAAACCATTATCACAAACAATAGGCAGTTATTGAAATAATCCCAATGGTAGTAGAGGTAGTGATGCATGTATAGCAGTAGATAACGTAAAGTGGTATATACCATGGCAGAAAGAATAAGCCAACAAAGGGTCCCAACGAGTAAAAGGCCAGGTATTGGCGACACAAAATGAAAGGCAAGACACACCAGAATGCCAATGGTTAGGAACTAGCATACACAAACCACAATTGATGCTCCAAACTAACATAATGTAACGCCCAGAGCAGCCCAGCCTGTACAGCTGAACTTAAGAGTAAGCAATTAATGCACCTAGTCCATACCATTAGGGCAAAATGTGACAATAAAAATTAGCCACCATGATCGGATTGTGCTGAGGAAGTAATCCAATAAGTACAATCCCTGAAGTAACAGGGCAATGCAAGGTGACACCAAGGCAGCGCACTATTAAAATATTGTAATAAATCACGATAAGTTTCATGTGGGAGAAAGTTAGATTAAACTAAGTAATGTAAGTTAAGGGTTAAATGGAGTTGAAAGCATCTGTCTGATAGAGCCGGAGGTAAGGGAAATAGCCATAACAATAAAATAACTGAAAAGCTAATATAAAATTAGATGACATAAAGGTTCAGGGACAATTGAAGAACACGTAAACTGTGGCAAGGCCACAACCTACAAAAGTATTATGTGGGAAATAGTTAGGTTAACCAATACAAAGAACAAATCCCAGTCAAGGTTCGATAAGGGTAGTAAACCTATGGCACACATAACCAGAAGGTAAGGTAAATAACCCCAGTAGTTATAATGGCTGATTAGCTGAAGTAACATTAGATTACACGAGGTAACGGATACGACTATAGAAGAAACAGATTATGGCAAGACCACACACCCCAAAAGCACAGGCTATCAGGAGATGACATAAAATAAAAACATTACGCCACTGTATTATGAATGCACAAATACCAAGAAAAATAGAGATCTGTAATTTAATCTCGAAATGAGTGCATTCAAACCACCATAAGTACAAGTAACTCATGACTGAAGGTGTTAAGTAAACAGCAGTAACTGCAACAACCAAGCCAACCTCGGCCAACTAGCATTAGATTTCAACAATTGTGTAGTACAAGACAGGAAGCCCTAAGCCAAAGCTATGTGACCTTATAAGCAACACAAGGCATCAAAGTTTTGAATAATGTGATTGGTATTTCACATTGAGATATGTAATAAATGAAATAACCAAAAATCTTAGTAGCTGCAGTGCGTATAACAGTAAAAGACACAGCCTGGTAGGTCTTGCAAAATTTACACATTTACAAAAAAAAAAAAAAAAAAAAGGCATGCCCATCGAAGTAATGGGCTATGTAATTAGGATATACAAAAATAGCACTACGCACTGCCTAGACCCAATATCGACATACAGAGGACTGTAATGTAAACTTAATTTGAATGCAAATAAACTATCATAAATGCAGGTAGTCCATATCCAAGATTGTAAGGCAAACAAAAGAATAGTACTATCCTGAAAAAACATCAATAAGTCGCAGGCACACCTGTAAAATATCCTATTAGAATCAGTAGGCCAATACCACATCACCTCAGCAGCAACATAAGCCCTCAGAATTGTGACAGAGCGCAGCAGGCCTAAAAACACCAAACCATATAATTTTTAGTGTAATATACATAAGGAGCATACAGCCCAATAGCCTGGCCGGTCTGGGTAAGTGACCAAGTAACAATAATAGAAGAGCATACATATTGAGAGTGTAAAGCAGGTGATGAAATACCCCTCAACCGCTTTAAAGTTACTAAGCTCAAAAAGCATTAGCTCTAATAATCAGAAAGTCATTAGCCCGAAGCCACCCAGAAAAAGTTGTACCAAAGGCTGAATTAGATTGTATATAACGGCATAATATCACAATAAACAGAATACCCATGGATTAATATTAACGTGCAGATACTGGGTCGTCATGCAATTGAAGCTAATTTTATGTAAAACTGGGTAACCCGAGATAACAAAACAAAAAAAAATAAACAAAAAAACAACAACATAGATATAATGAATGTAAATAAAATTGAGCATGCAATAGGAATATATATAGGAATGCAACCTTATATATTTCTATTTGCATGCTCAATTTCACCCCTTTGTCCCCACTCCTTCTGGGTGAGGTAATTAACTACAAAGTAACGTACATCTATTTATTCGTCTTCAGTTTTTTCTTGCTAAATTAAGCTATATAAAATAATGTGTGATAAATGAATTGTCTGGATCTTTTAGAAACGACATGTAAAACACTTCCTGCTATATGGATGGTGGGAAGAATGGATTCCAAGAAGTAAGAACTCTCCTGAAAGTTATCATACTAATGATCGTTCATTAAGGCTAATAATGTAAATAAATATTTGTTTAAGAAAATGTGTATCTTATTCATTATCCACGCGCGTAATTGCAGCTTATGTGAATCCATAAAGAAAAAAAGGCTTAGTAAAAAAACTTTGTTCTAAGATGCGCAACTTTAAAAAAAAATTATGGAAACAGATATTGCAAACCCTCCATATTCGTGGGCTCAACGTTGGCGGATTTGATTATTCGCGTGTATGCCATCAATAATAAAATTTGAATTTGCGTATTTTAAAATCTCCTCATAGGGAAATCTTGTGCATGAAATTTATGATCTTTGATAAGGAATGGTTTGGACATTAGGGAGCGTAAGAATATATTATTGATTCCGATGTATTTGTAGCAATATCTGAGCTCCGAAAAATCAATTGAAAAAATTCTTTACTGAAGGAAAACAGCTCACATCGAAAAACCTTTCGAGAATACAAGTAGCGCAAAGTTTTCCCTCAAGGGGTCGTAGATATATATATTTTTTTTGTAGATATTTCTGCTTCTAACAGTCTGATTATAAAAAGAAAATATTTGTATGTCCCTGAGACATTTTTTTCATAAGGTGTCAACTTTTTCAAGTAATGCATAGAATGTCCTTTAAGGGCCGTAAAAGTGCATTGCATTTTCTCCGATATGTCTGCTTCTAAAACACAGATTGGAAAAATTCTTCCTGCATTGGATACATCGCAATTCCTAATTTTTGTAAAAACCGTTTTGTCACCAGGGCCGTGGGATTTTATTTCTGCTTCGGATGTATTTCCAGCAAAATCTGAGCTTCTGGAAACTCGAGGAAGAAATCATTCGTGGACGGATATCTTTGATTTGGAAAAATCATTTGACATTACATTCTTCGTGCAATATTGCGTAGGTTTTACGCCAAGGGGATAGACCTATATCTTATTAGTGTCGATATCTATGCATGTTAGGATCTGATTGGAAAAATAATTTCTTTGTTGGACATCGTTCCTGTGCGAAATGTTTCTCTTGTAATTTCAAATTTTTCTTAGACACAAGTTTGTCCCTAGAGGACAGAAGATTACTTTTACGTTTACAGCACTATCTGCGGGACTATAAACCTGATTTAAAAAAAACCTTTTTCGGCCAGATACTACTAACTATAAAAAGCCTTTGTATTTTCTTCCCAAAATAACGCACAATTCGCAGCTACATGGCGTCAAAGTTCATTTTTTTCTGAATCTATGTCCTTTTAAAAGTGCATTATAGAAACATCTTTTAACACTGGATGCCTTTTTCTCTGTGGACTATTTTAGGTTAGTATTTGAGAAGTTTTATAGTTTGCATTTCTGAAAATAAGTAGTGTGTGTGCTATTCTGATTGCAAATACGTCGCAGTCTCTGAAAACGCTGTTGCCACCCCGGTGGCGCAGTGTTCTAAGCGATGGCTTATGGTCATCTGCCCGAGATCGGTCTGGGTTCACATGGATGTTGTGTTTGCCTTACGGCGATGGATCTCTTCCTTCCTTGGAACCAGCGGCCCTAAATTAGTGACGGGCGACTGCTTATAGCCAACTGAGTTACTCACGGTGGTGGTTAAACCTCCAAGCAAAAATTAAAAAAGTAAAAACTATTGAGAAATTTCCTTTTTTCTGTATGCATTCAATTCAATAGAGATGTGGAGCATTATCGTCTTTAAATAATGCACAGATATCCCGCTAGCAGCGCAAAAGCCAGAACATTTTTTCTCGCTATGTCTGCTTGAGGCAGACGTATTTGAAAAGTTATTTTACGTTAGCATAGCTTTTTCCATGAAGAAGATTTTTCGGATGTTCTCAAATTTCCCATTATGAAAAATTATTCCGCTAAAAAGCGTAGAGTCGCTTCATGTTTTCTTCTGTACTACTTCTTTTATGTGTTCGATATGGAAATCTGTTCGTCACCGATATCTTCCCTCTCTTATGAAAAACGTTTTGAGCGCCATTCGTTAATTTGCGTAACAAACGGTTTTACCCGCTGGTGGAAGGAAGTAGCTCTTTCAATTTCTTGATGATCTATTGATTGTAGAAGTCCGGTTGATTTCTTTCCTAACCGGTAGCTATGACTTCAAATAAATTTGAAAAATGTAATTCGCGTCAGAAAAGATTTAAAACATCCGCTCGTTACAACCGAAAATTCGATGTTGTCTTTCTTGTTTAAATATAGTTTGATCATTCCTCTTTTATGTTTTGTAGTAACGCAGATAACTCCCTTTTGTTCCACTTCCGTATTCTCAAATTTCGGAATGTCCATTTGGAGAACACAATCGATTATACACTGAAGAGCAATTGAATTAGAGACAGCTGGCGTTATGCAAATGTGGCGATGTGGGCGGCCCTATAAACGGACACGACATGGCGTATGCAGCTATCCGACAATATAAGGAGTGATGCGACGGGAATCAGTAAGAGTCGGGGCCCGACGAATGGGTCACTCCATCTCGAAAGTCGTGCAGGCACTGGGAATTTCACGGGCCATTGTGTCACGGTGCACACGTGTCCCTGCAAGGACCAAATGCCGTGGACAACAGCGTGTGGATGAGCGGGGTCATCGTAGGCCAGCTCGCATTATAACAGCGGAGAGACGGGTCACAGTGCAAGAAATCACTCTGCAATTTAACGCTGGTGCACAAAAACGTGTAAGCAGCCACACCATCCGGAACCATCTCCTTGCTACGGGATACAGGCCATCGTCCCACGAGGGTACCGCTGCTGATCGCACATCACAGGGTGCAAAGATTAGCATAGGCGCGTGAACATTTCCACAGGACCCTAGACATGTGGAAAAATGTTGCCTGGATTGATGAGTCGAGATTCACGCTGGTGCATGCGGACAGCAGAATAAGAGTACGGCGCAACCACTTGTAGCGATGGATCCTTCTTGCCAGCAAGGTACTCTTCAAGCTGGTGGGGGTGGCATTCTCGTCTGTGGACTGCTTACGTGGACTGAAATGGGACCCTTGGTACGTGTGACATCGACCCTTACCGATCAACGTTACTGGGATATCCTGCAAGACCATTTGCTCCCCTTTGTGCGTCTTCAACATCCCACCGGGGGACCTCATCCTGCAATAAGACAATGCACCGTGCCATCGCTCCCGAATTGTATCCGAAAGAATGGTTGGATAAATACTCCACCGACGTGACCTCGCTTCCTTGGCCAGCTAGGTCATCTGACCTCAATCCATTCGAGCACATCTGGGATGCCATCGAGAGAATGTGCGAGGCGCTGACCCCCTCCATCAAATCTTCGTGAACTGTGGGAGCTTGTTCCGGTGCCATATATCCGTATGACTTCCTAACGCTTCGGGTGTCTTGTCGAGTCCATGCCGAGAAGAAGAGCCGCAGTCATCAGGACGAAAGGTGGTGCTACACGTTACTAGACAGGTATTTCAAATTCAATCGCTCTTTAATGTGTTTTGACTTCATAACCATCCGGTTTTCTAGTACACTGGTGTGCAAAAATTAAGAACGAAGAGGAGAAATTAGCATAACAGCAGAACGAGCACGCAGAATGCACCGAAAGACTACTCAGGAGATGCACTAGGGATCGTCGCATGCGCATATATGCAGCATGATGTTGGGAGGGGGTGTCGGAAGGGTATAAAACACACGGGCGGTGTACGCTCTGCAATTCGGTGAGAGCTATTGCACGGTGTACATCGGTTTTAACGACGTCGAGTTGGTGCCACCGTGTGATATGGCCAACAGATTATCGAGTAGACGGCATCTGGAGGACTTTACCCGAGGTCGTGTCATTGGGACGTTGGAAGAAGGTCGAAGTGTTACTAGTGAGGCCGAGGAGTTTGGACTCTCACAGCATTGTTTCACGAGCTTGGAGAGTATTTCAAACAACAGAAACAGCTGTCCGAGAGTTTTGCAGGGGTCGTCCACTGCGGTGGACGACCGGTATATTGTCCTACAGGCGAGAACAGACAGACGGCAAACAGCGGGAGAAATCGCAAGGCACATGCAGCAGACAACTGGACGGCCGTTATCGCGTTGTACCGTGGCCAGGAGGCTGCACAAAGGTGGTCTATTTGCACGGCGACCAGTACGGCGTGTGCCATTAATGCCTGCTCATCGGAGACGGCGGTTTCTGTGGTACCAGGAACACAAGAGCTGGACACATCCCCAATGGGATCGAGTTCTCTTTACGGATAAGAACTGATTTAGTCTGACGAGCGATTCTGGACGGATACACATCTGGAGAGAGCAGGGAACACGCAATCGCACCTCTAACATCATCGAAAGGGACCGGTTTGGAGGTGGTGGAGTTCTCGTTTGGGGGGGGGGTATCATGCTTAGTAGCCATACTGACCTCCACATCTGCCAAGGAGGTTCATTCACAGGTGTCGCTATTTTACCGAAATTCTCCTGCCTCACGTGCGTCGGTTTAAAGGTGCTGTGAATCCTATGTTCCTCTTCATTGACCACAATGCAACACCTCATCGTACAGTGGCTGTCGCAGAGCTGTTGGAGCGTGACGATATTCAACGCATAGATTGGCCTGCAAGGTCCCCGGACCTAAATCCAGTCGAACACGTGTGGGACCTTCTCGGGAGACGCTTGGCAGCACGTCACCAGCCACCAGCAACGATTCCGCAGCTGCGATTATCGCTACAAGAGGAATGGACCGTGATGCCTCAACAACGACTTGACAATCTCGTCTTCAGCATGGACAGACGTTAAAAATCCTGCAACGCAGTCAGGGGGATCATATCCCTTACTAAAGACTTTAATTTTCTTGGCAGCCGCCTGTCACATAGACGTTTCTGTCTTCTGTCCAGCTGTGCTCGAAGCTACTTTTTCAATAAAGTGCATTTGTATCCTTTGGATTCCTTGTTTGGACGATTTTGCTCACTTGCCACATATTCTTATATCTTGGGGATCTTATGTTATGATTTGGGCCGATGTGGAGCACTTCTGCACGACGTTACATTCGAAAAACCGTCTCGTCCCTAATTTTTGCACTCCAGTGTATCAAGTTGATTTGGTGCATGGACAATTTTAACCCGAACTTGTGTTTTTCTTGATTTTTTTCAGTAAAGTAATATTTGATGTGTTTTCCGTGTACGTTAAGTGCTCGCTGTCTGCTTAACTGTTGTGTGCTTCCATCAGGGAAGCATTAAAATAATACCATGGGCTCAATCCGAACAAGTTTGAATGAATTTATTTCGGATTCTAATTATTGTAATTGGGAAATTTAAAAGCGCGAGAGCAATAAAGGCAGTAAGAGTTTTGGGTGATTCGCCTCCTTGAGGAGTCAATGACTCTTTTAGACAAGCAGGGTTGGACTGACGCCTGCAAATGAAAGTTATGCCTTTTCGCAATTTTTGTAAATAAGATTACAGCTGAACAATTGATGCGTCAAGTCACAAGGATCGGGAGCGAGCGAATTGTTTCAGAGACAAAGTGATCTCTCACCCTGATTCTTGAGCGGGGGTAAAGTGTTTGTGGCCGATTCGAGGTGAAAAGGGACAAATGCCAGGGTACATAGCAACAGAGAAGTGATACTCGGAAGGAAGCGCCTAAAAGGAAGTAGCAGTCTGGCGCCATCTTGTGTAAGAAAATGTACTCCCTGACTCGCTAACGCAAAGGTATGGCAAGTATATTTATTTAAGAAATAATATTTAGAATAGCCAAGAAGCAGGTATTATTTGCGACTCTACCCTAGTTTAAGCAGACCAACATATTTCTGCAGCATTTGTAATTCAAACATAGTCCGGAGCATAAATTATTCTAGTGCTATAAAAACTTATAAAAAAGCATAGAGTGCTCCATACTTCAGTATTTTGCGGAGAACAGAGCATTTCTTTTGCCGAAAACAATGGAGATTTATTTTAAAAGAAAGAAGATTTCTACATAAGAATGAAGCAGGAAATGAGTCGATAACAAATAATTTTTGAAAAAATTCTCAACCAAGGTTTGCATCACCTGCATTTTTTAACAGTAAATTTAGTTAAATGGCATAAAAAAGGAACATGACCTATTTTGTGTTTAGCATGAGATAATCTTATGAATCATCTTCGATAAAAAAAAAATTTTTTGAATTTATTTAAAATCAATGCAATTGTGTAATTATTTATAGTCTCAATGTATTGTCTTTTTATCAGAAAAAGAAATCAACCCAAATGCTGTAATTGGTAAACTATCCAAAAACAGCAACAGTTACTTACTACCTTCAGCAGCTGAACAGCATGTTACCAAAATTCAGAAGCACTGCAAAAAAAAAAAAAAGAGTTTATCATAGCAGGCGAAATATATTTGGCACACAGAGTTTCAAATCGAACAGTTAAAAGAAGAAATATTGAAGAAAACATGGTTTATCTCGATGATTCCTAGCGGGAAAATGTTGCATAATGGAAAAGCTGAAAAAATATCAAAACATTATTCTTCATCGCAAAAGCTATGCTAAGAGAAAATTACTTTTCAAATATATTCCCCAGAAGCAGAGGTACCGGGAACAAGGTTTAGAACTTTACGCACCCTGGCAGGAAACCTGTGCATTATTTAAAGTGGATATTGTTCCCTTTCTTTTGTATCGAATGTCATACAGTAAAAACAGAAAATTTTCAATAGGAATTTTGGAAGCTCAGCGAAAGTACAACTTACGATTTAGTGCCAAAACTGTGAACTACGGACTCCGCAAACTAAAGCCTAAACTGCCCCACAAAGTAGAGATGAATCGGAAATCACATAACTGTTATGACCAGGAAATAAAAGTAACAGTTTCGTAACGGTTACAAAGTAATCCTTATGACCAGTAACTAAAAGTATCTGCTGTGTACGAGAGCAACACCGCTACACTTCCTTGCATCTCCCGGTGGATTTCAAAGTTGCTCGTATTGGAACTTCTCCTTTTACTGAATAGTTAGCAAAAATCTTCCAAATAAGTGGGGACAATGTGAATAGACAAAGTCATCGCTTTTTCCACTTCTTGTTTCTTTAATTAACACACAGCAACCGAAAAACTGTTTCCGGTCACCGCTGGGATCGTACCCCAGATATCTCGGTGACTGGCCGTGTGCGTTCGCCTTATGCCACGGTGGCCAACAATCCACGGCGCTATGTGTGTTTATCGAGATATCTGGGGTACCATTAAAGGGGTGATAGAAATCAATTTATCGGTTGCTGTGTGTTAATTAAAGAAAAACATGGAAAGACCGATTATTTTCATTATTCACATTGTCTCAACGTATTTGGAAGATTTTCACTATCACTCTCGCCCTTTGGATTTATTAGCTACAATTTAATATCTTGTGCCGTTAAGCCCCACTAGACGGAAACGTCGCAGTTGCTTTGTGAAGTCAGGTGCTGACAAAAAAACATACATAGCGCCGGGGATTGTTGGCCGCCGTTGGTTAAAGCAAACCCACTCGGGCAGTTAACGAGAGATCTGGGGTGCGATCCCCAAGGTGTCGGGAAACAATTTTTCGTTTGCTATGTGTCAATCAAGGGAAACCGTGGAAAGGGCGAAGACTTTGTCTATTTATTTAATAGATTTATACGTATTCGTTTCTATTTTAGGTCAATAAATTCCCAATATCTGATTTTTGTAAAACAATTGTTATGTCAATTGGATAACTCAATCGATTGAAATCTACAATCTTTTAAAAACTGTTGCTCTAATTAATTGTTTAATGGATGACTTTACAGGAAAAAGTATTATTATATAACTTTTCATATTTTATAGGAAAATTTGGTTAAATAAATAAAATGAAAAAGATGATTACTAGGTCTTTAGCAATATACCTCAATTTTTTTACGTGAGCTTTAGCTCAATTGCAATTGAAATTTGTAAATATATTTGCGTGCTTGTGTTTGTAGACTTTTATCTTGCAGTTGTCAGCATTACTTATGAATTGTGCCACGGCTGTTTATGATATAAATCATTTCTTCTTGGCAGTTCTTTCATCATTCACTAACACGTTTAATATTCAGATAGATCATTCCAATGATTGATCATTCGGTTTCCAATATAAGTTTTCCTCCCACATTCACTGAACCACTTATTTGTTGCTCCAAAGCGCCTCCAGGCCAGACGCCAAATTGGAAAACGCCTGAAAGAGCAGATGCTAAATAGACATAATCACCGTTCGTGATGGGCACCTGATAGTAACGATCACAACATTCAACAGTATGGGGTGCACGTTTACTTTGCGTTTTCAGTTTTGAAAATATTTCCTAGCTGACGTCTAATTGTACCTACAAAACGGTTGGCATTTATTAAATATCGAAGATTCTGTTCTGTATCATATTTATGTTTGTAATGAGATATCTGAACAAGTGAGTCAAATGGAATTCTCATTATTCGGGTATTAGTAGACACTGAATGAATATAACAATATTGAAAATAATTGCTCAAATTTAGTTACTTTCTGTTTTGTTTTTTACATGCTTTTTTCACATTAGGATTCAATTATTACAACTTAAGTACTTTTGTTTCGCAATATTTCGACAACTTTTAGATGCTAATTATCAACGATTATCACAAGAATGCACAAAATGTCATGAGATTACATCTAAATACTGTATTACAAGTGGCATTCTTTCAGAGTAAATGAAAATGGCTGGAACCACCAGGTAAAAGTTTTATTGTAAATTCAAAATGCTGTTCTTTTCTGTAAAGACAACGGGTTGGGTATTCATTTAAAATTAGTATTGTAGAATTAATGCAAATTTTATTTTTTTTAATTATTAAGACACAGTTACAAATAACCTAGTTCATAAATAAAAAAACTACTTTATTTTGTAATGCAAAAGGATGATAATCATGTATAAATATCATGATTATCAACGTCCATGGATCCAAATCCCATAGGTGCCAGATGCCAAGGGTCATAAGATTTCATTTTTCCTACATTGCTTTACAACCAGCAAATCGACACTCATCTGCTAAACCCAGGCAGCCTGGGGAAGGGAGGTCAAAATACAAAGCTCATCTGGGGCCGACTTCAGAAGAAGCCATCTACGAATTCGCTTTCCTAAACACGTGGAGTCTGCAGAAAACCCCGGAAAACCGGCAGCCTACCTATAAATGGCTGGTAGGACCGGGATTTGAACACCCATTTGAAACATCCGCCTCCCCAACAGTTCGTAGAAAAGTAATAACAGCACTATGTTGGTGGTTATGTATTAAGAGGAGTAACACTTTAAAAAGGAATTCTCGATTGTATGTTTAAGTTTGCGAGTGTCTAAGTAAAACTTGGCCTATACTAAAACGGAATTCACTAATGTGAATTTACGTTGCAGTTATGAACAATTAGAGGCGAGAGCTCTATCTCTGAAGATGACAGTTAGCAAATAGAGTTATTTATTAAAATGAGAAATTTTCTGAGTTATTCTTAATATGCAGTTAGTAAATTTTCAGAAAAATGAACGAACCTTATGTTTTGAATAATAGTGCATAACTGAAGAAAAAGGCCCTGACCAAAAGAGCGGAAGTGTAGGCAGACGGCATTATTCAGTGTTAATAAGCTCACTCAAGTTTCTACCATCTAGGTCTAAAACACAAAAGTCAGAACTACTCGAATGTGAACAGAAAATTGCAGAGTAAGTTAGAATTTCCCTGTGTTAAAGAAAATGGTATAGAGGTTTCAGATCATATCTCTGAGGGATCGCCGCTTCTCTTGTGACTGCATAAATCATCCTTCTTTGGAATTCATTCACGCAAAAAAGTCATTCCCGAATTATCGGATTTCTAAGTTGTCACTAATCTTACACTGAAAAACATTCGTTGCATGGATCTTGTGTTGCTGTTTCAAAGTCCCAGGGTTTTTCGACAAGCAGCTCAAAAGAGCGTGACCTCTTCAATATTTGAGAAGTATGATTTACTCAAAGTGGTTCGTGGTAACGATTCAGGCACACCATTCAAATGAATGCAATTCCCGATCATTCCCATTACATTGTTTCATTAATATATCCTAGCTGATTGCTGATTGCTCACTCACATAACAGTTGACACTTATTATTAGCATTAGTATTCTTAAGAGTAATCCGTTTCCGAATTCAAATGTGGGGAATAAATAAAACTTGATGTGAGTTCAAATTGCTTCCTGGTAAGGGAGAATTAAATTATCATTCTCGTCTGTGAGAACCAATCCTTTACCACTCACGGTAAAGGAACATTCCTATTAAAGGAAGCATTCAGGAATGGTTCATTATTTACGCTTTCCAACCGTAGGTTGAAGAAGCGTATATGCTCCAGCTTTGTCCGTCCGTCTGTCCGCACGATAACTGGCGTAAATATGGTTCGATTTCGATGAACGTTTAGTATGTGGTAGGGGACACCACCTGGGACGAACCCTGTTGAAAATGGGACGAATGGGGTCAAAGGCCACGACGTAGGACAGGGATTCACACCAATGCACTTCTGCGCCATAACTTGTGTAAATATGGTTTGATTTCAATGAAATTTTACTATGTGGTTGGGGACTGCCTGGGGACGAACCCTATTCAAAACGGGTGAATTGGTGTCGAAGGTCAGGACATAAGAGCGGGATGCATTCCATTGCCCTTATGCGTCATAAAGTGCGTAAAAATGGTTCGATTTCGATGAAATTTCATTATGTGGTAGGGGACCACCTGGGGACGAATCCAACGGGTGAGCGGATTTTGTGGTTGCTGGGGCAAATTTCTCAGCATCTGAATTTACGAACCACTGAAAGACAGTATTTATGTTTTATACTACAGGCTGCAAAGGAATTTGCGGACACACCCACATCCGCCACCCCCGACTCAAACTCATTACTTTTTACACTGTCTCAAAATGTTTGCACGTTTTGGAAAAAAAAAAAAAGTTTGGGTCTCTTTTGCTTGTAAAAATTCCGTCCATACATTTTTAATAAAATGAGTAAATCCTGAAGATGTATGTACTTGTATAACAAACATGACACCGACATTAACAACAGTAGCACTCACTGATTAATAGAAAGATTTATCCCTAGTAGAAGGGACAGAAAAAACTGGTATTCGTGTATTAGGGTTGAGGAGAAATGTACGCACGCACAATACTTACCTCATTCTTAACTCCTTAGCTCCAAGCCAGAAACCTTGTCTTACATTCGTATTTACCAATGCAGTCATATGCCACGCTCTATTCCATCACTGCCCTGGAACAGACTTAAGAGTCCCGGCATAGCTTTAGACCATGCCTTCGGTGTTGGAATCCTCTACATAGCAACACAAAGCATCCGTAGTGGTCTTTTTCAATGAATTCTTATCCATCCTCCTCATTCTCCCCTGGCAATGATATATCGAGATAAGACATAAAACAAGGGCGTGGAAGGGTGGATAACACTTTCAATTTTCGTTGCCTTACGGGGCTACTGTAACGTATACTCTATATTCACTTTCCTTTTGATTTTACTATCTCTGGTTATTTTATTTTACTACGTAAATTATCTTCTTACTGAACGAAATATTATTTCACCCGCTGAATGACATCTGGCAATGAGTGTAAGTCATGACGTGGTGGTAGCTAGTATATAGGCGCGTTCATCGAGACTTAGGGGAGCTCTGTGTGTTGTTATGAGGTGAGCTTGTGTGTTGTTATGAGGAGAGCTTGTGGTCGTTAAGAGAGAGCGTGTATAATACGAGGAGAGATTATTCATTAGTGTACTACAAGTGTTGTGTGTGCCTTAGTTGACCAAGAGTCGTGGAAATAAAGAAGTTTTATGTAAGTCAGTCTTTCTCAATTCATAGTTTTTGTCAGACCTCTGTCTGGCTGTTAGGTTTATAACATTTATTTGATTCCTATAAATAACCAGCGTTGAGACTTTGTTTAAGTTCGTAATTAACTAGTAACAACACCCTTTTGAATTCATTATTTTGAAGCAAAGTACAAGTATATCATTAGCTAGCTGGTAGGAAGAGAATCATTCATAATAATTAGCTTAGCGGAAAGCAAATAAAGCTAATTCATTATAATTGGCGCCCGAACTTTTCTCGAACACGAGATCCCGACGATTATTATCCATGTCTTCCTTACCTGAGACAACTCCAAATTTTCACCCTCCGGCAAGTCTCGAGGGTAATGGTGTTTTTTTGGACAATTTGCACGAAGCCTGTGGCTCTGACTTTGATATGAATGATCTACACGCACCCAGGCATTCTTCACCATTTCGTAATGCACCGGCTTCCTATCACTCTGAGTCGCGGGTCGTACCTGAGGGAGTTCAATCCTCTCAGCGAAGCAGAATGCTTGCCCATTTCGTACCGCATGCAGGAACAATTCATTTCAATGGTTTGGAGGGGTCCTTAAAGTTCCTCGAAGATCTGGAAGATCATTTTGATCTATATAATATTCCTGAAGACTGCAAAGTCCAAATTGCCGGCACTTGCTTGAGGGATACCGCTAAGACCTGGTATCGGCAGTGGAGAGTGTCGAACCCGGATTCTCATTATGAGAATTTCCGTGCAGAATTCTTGGAGGTCTTTCCTTTCGGCCTCAGTCGAGCTAGCCTTGCTCAACAGCTTTTTCGCGTCAGCAAGGTCCCAATGATAGCCCTGTTGCATTTGCGTTGGAAACTACACGCTTATATAACCTATGGGATCCACATGCCAGTCATGTTGACATGTTGGATACCCTCGTGCAGCAGCTCCACCCATTCTTACAAGATTTTCTTGAGGTTCGACACCCTGCCACAATTCATGAATGCCTTCGCCTCATAAGCACGTATGAAGAGCGACATGGCAAACATGGTTCGACTCACCATGCTCGGGCATCCCGCGAGGCTTATTCCGAAAACCCTCAGCGGCATAATAGACATAACTTTCAGCGCGAGCATACACAAGTGCCCACCCAAGCTTCATACGTTCCAAAACACAGAAGAGTGGCGAACCAACAGCGAGTTTCTGAACAAGCTTCGGGATATCGTTCACCTGCACAGTATGCTCGACCCCGTTTCACTCAGCAGCATTCGGAACGTTATCATGCTCAGGGCAATGATAATTTTTCTGCCCGTGCTGAGGGCAGATGTAACGGATATGAAAATGTCAACAGACACGCGGAGTTCCCGACGCAAGTTTCACGCAGTTTTCCTCATCGTGAAAATTTTCCCGATACCCGGCAGGGTCGAGGTTTCCGACCACATGATAACCCCACCAGAATTCCTTTAAACTTCCACAGGAAGTAGACGAAGGGTCGGTCCTGCTTCCTGATACCAAACATTCTGACCCTAAAACAGTACTAGTGACGGTTCAAACTCCTCAGTTGCCTGATGTATTCTTGACACTTGAAGACATTATTCTCGAGACAAAGTTCGACACTGGGTCTGAAATATCAGCCCTAAATACAAAGTTTTGCACTGACACTTTTTCTGCAATACACGTTCAGCCTGCAACGCAGTATTTGCGAGGTGCAAATAATGAAATCTTCAGTATCTCAGGAACTGTCACATTATCTTTAGGGCTGGGAAAAGCTCGTTTTACACATTCTTTCCTGCTTATCGACGAGCTACCTGTGAAATGTCTAATGGGAATGGACTTTATAAACAAGTTTCAAATAACTTTGAATTTTGTACAACATGTGATTTCCTTTCCGGAACCTGTCGAAATGATTCCTACGGTTCCTGTAGATATCACGGGTTTATAATTGAGTGACCAATTGAATGAGGGGCAAGGAGACCAGCTTTCTCTCCTTTTACAGAAAAGCCCTGGTTTATTTTCGGATCAACCTGGTTTCACACAGGTGGTTTATCATGTTATTGATACTGATGGTTCGAAACCCATTGCGACGAAACCTTACCCTTGTGCTCCACATAAGAAACAGGAAATGCAACGTCAAATTGCTGAAATGATTAAGCAGGGCATAATCAGGGAATCAACAAGCGCCTGGGCTGCCCCTGCCTTTTTGGTTCCAAAGAAACAACCCAATGAATTTCGTTTCGTGACAGATTTTCGCAAGCTCAACCAAGTCACAAAAACGATCAATTATCCCCTACCTGTCATGTCACATATTTTAAATGACTTGTCGTCAACCAAATGGATGTCAACCTTGGATTTGGCGAGTGGATATTGGCAGGTGGCAGTACATCCGGACTCTGTCGATAAAACTGGCTTTGTGACTCCCTTTGGGGCCTATGAATATTTACGTATGCCTTTTGGACTAGCTTCTGCACCTGCTACTTTCCAAAAGCTTATGGATACGGTTCTCAGACCTGTCCTGGGTCCCCATGTGCATGTCTATTTGGATGACATTATTATCACATCAGAGACTTTTGACGAGCACCTTTCTCTGCTCAAACAGGTGTTCCAACTCATATACAATGCTGGCTTGACGTTAAAACCTAGTAAATGCCAGATAGCGAGTGACGAGATTGTATATCTGGGGTTGAAAATTACTCCCACGGCTTATTTACGGATAATGAAAAAATTAGGCCTATTGTTGACTTTCCTCGGCCTAAAACAGCAAAAGAACTATCCCGCTTTCTGGGAATGACCGGATGGTATCAGCAGTTCGTCCCCGCTTATGCTACAATATGTGAGCAATTGTATGCTTTAAAACGTAAATACAAGAAGTTTATTTGGACACCTGAGGCTAACGCTGCATTTGAAACACTGAAGTCTGCGTTGACTCAGCCTCCGGTGTTGGCTTTCCCGGATCATACTAAGGAATTTGATATTTATACTGACGCATCCGGAGTTGGTCTTGGTTGCGTTTTGTCACAAGCTGGGCATCCAATAGCTTTTGCGTCTCGTACTTTAGCCAAAGCTGAACGCAATTATTCAGCTACGGAACGTGAATGTCTTGCTGTTGTGTATGCACTGAATAAATTTCAGTGTTATCTTAATGAATTGACAGTTAACATAATTACGGATCATTCTGCCCTTCAGTATTTGAATTCTGCTAAGCACCTATCTCAAAGACTTATGAAGTGGGCTCTGAAGTTACAAGAGAGCAATATCAAAATTTCGTATCAGCCAGGTCATAAGAATCAATTACCGGACGCATTATCTCGCGTTCCGATTAGTGGGGTCCCCACCGAAACTACTCCTGGATGTCAGCCTTTACTTCTAATAGCTGATATAACATCCAGAGAGCAGATAATGACAGAATTAATAAATGATCCAGATTTTGGGGATATCTACAATTTTTTGCTTGCGGGTTCGCCCCTACCAAGTGATCCTTCTCTGGCTGGAAGGTCACAACATTTTGAAGTAATAGAGGGTCTTCTTTATTATACAAAATCTAGGACTACTAGGGCAGAGTTTCGCCCATGTATTCCGCGAACCCTTAGAATGGCTCTTTTAAATGAATTTCATGACAAACCTCTTGCAGGCCATTTAGGTATTCGCAAGACCCGTTGTAAATTGCGGGATGTTGCCTATTGGCCTGGCATGTACCAAAGTGTGCTCGCATACGTTCAATCATGTCACTTGTGTCAGATTAATAATTATCGTAATGTAAGACCGGCCGGTCACTTGAAATCTAGTTCAAGTTCTCATGTGTTTGATATTATTTCCATAGATTTATTGGGACCTTATCCATTATCTATTAAAAATAAAGCTCGTTACGTTTTAGTACTAACTGATAATTTTTCTAAATGGGTTGAAGTTTTTCCCATTAAAGCCGCTACGGCTGAAGTTATTTGTAATGTCTTAGTTAATGAAGTATTTTCTAGATATGGTGCACCTAATAAAGTAGTTTCGTATAATGGTCCTCAATTTATTTCTGACATTTTTGAAAGAATGTGTGCGAGACTACACATTAAACATAAATTCATTTCCCCATATCATCCCCAGAGTAATCCTGCGGAACGTGTTAACCGAACGCTAGTGAAAATGATTGCGACTTTTGTAATGGATCATCATGAAAGATGGGATGACCATTTAGAGCTTTTTGCGTTCGCCCTCCGCTCGTCTGTCCACGAGTCTACTAAAATTACTCCTGCAGAACTTTTTCTGGGTCGCAAAATTAAAACCCCTTTTGAAAATTTAACGGGGATTATCGACGAACTAAACCAGCGACCAACTCCGCAATCAGTCCGAATTATGGCAGAAAAAGCTCGTGTTGCAATGCTAGGAGCACAAGCGGCTCAAGCAAGATATTATAATTCTAGGCGTAGGGAACCAGATCTTGTCGTTGGAGATCTCACTCTCGTGGAAACGCACTTCCAATCTTCTGTTTCGCATACTTTAGTGAAGAAATTTGCACCCAGCTACGAAGGTCCATATCGGGTGGCAAATGTCTTTGAAAATAATATTGTTCTGGAGAAACCTGACAACCATTTTCAATATGTACATGTTGATCAGTGTCGCAAGTATCATGAACGGAATATCGATTTCATTATCAATCCTACTCAACCTTCTGTTCCACAGACTCAAGAATCTATATCTCATGTTGAACCGCCAGAAATTTTGGACGAACCAACAAACATTTTTGAAGAATCTCCAGTGATTTTTCCTTCACCCTCCCCTCCGGACGGGTTTCTACACACGCAACCTGATTCTCCCATGAGACCAAGGCTCGAATCGAGTTCGTCGAATACTAGTATCGTTCCTTTCCCTCCAACCATTGCCAAGACTATTGCTGCGCCGTTTCCTGATAACTCTGCACCAACGCGGGCTACTTCTTCTTTGAATACCTCGTCCGAAAGTATTCCTATAGGCAAATCTAAACATCGCCCTGCACGACCACTGAATTACAGCAGCGACTCAGAGGCTTCGGACATTTCTGACTTATCAGTTATGTATCCTAAATTTCATGTTCCAAACCGTCCAGCACCACCAAAGGCTGGGCGCAAACGTGACTTGTCTCCCCAATCTGCTTCGCCGCAACAGCGACGAAGGCAGAAATCTTTGCATCCGCCCGGGTTTCGCCCCTGGAACCTACGTTCAGGGCAAACAGGGCCGATGCCTGCTGCTACTCTCATGCCACGTGGGCGTAAGCGAAAGCAAACGATGTGGCCGGAGACACCACCTTCCAAAAAGATACTGGAAGGACACAACGGGCCCCAGCACAAAGGGACTTCATATCCAAAGCCTGGGGGAGCCCGTTCCTATCAGCCGCAGCAATGATTTCCGGACCGCCAGACTTCAGACGTTCCTGACCGTTCAGCCACAAGGGATTCCGGACCGCCAGACTTCTGACCGTTCTTCTCAGCCGCAGGGATTTCCGGACCGCCAGATTTCTGACCGTTCTTCTCAGCCGCAGGGATTTCCGGACCGCCAGACTTCTGACCGTTCTTCTCAGCCGCAGGGATTTCCAGACCGCCAGACTCCTGACCGTTCTTCTCAGCCGCAGGGATTTCTGGACCCACAGACTTCAGCCGTTTCGGACCGAAGGATTTCCGCCATTCCTGACCGTTCCCGTCAGCCGCCGGGATTTCCTGACCGACAGCAGACCGATGTTCCAGTTCCATTCCAGTCCCTGAAGAGATCCAAGCCACCTGATTTTACCAGTCCAATTAGGCCTGGAAAACGTTATCGCACTAGAGTTTTTTATGCGTCCTCGAGATAAGTAAGTTCTCGTGGACAGGTTCTTTTCTCAGTTTGTTGTTTTTCCTGCACGACCAGTTGGCGTGTCAGAATTTCTTTTTTTCGTGTGGGCCTATGCATTCTTTTTTGTGTATATATGTGTGTGTTTTTTTTATATTTCTTCTATGTCCATCTACTAATCCACTTTTTTTATATATATCTATGTGTTTAGGGGTAAAATAATAAAATTGTTACTGTTAGGCAGCTCCAGGTAAATTTCGCTGCTGATACAGTTGGTATGTATTTCAACGAATAATGCGAACGTAATTTGAAATGAAAATAATAAAATTGTTACTGTTAGGCAGCTCCAGGCAATCTTCGCTGCTGATACAGTTGGTATGTATTCACCGAATAATGAGAACGTCATTTGAAATTAAAAAAGTGATTCCTGCTAGGCAGAATAAAAGGAAAGTATGCCGATGCAGGTTTGTTTTGTTCAGCAATACAAGTTTCACAGTCGAATACAGATTTCGTAAATTGTCATGCCAAGTTTGATAATGTAAATACGGCTACCACCAAACCACAAAACAAAAAAGAGGTCGAGAAACGTCAATCAACGAAATGTAAGACTTACACTCCAAAATTGATAGGTTTTTCGGAAACAAAAAGAAAAAAAAAAGAAAAAAAGAGAAAAAAAAAAAAGAAAAATTAAGGGGGAGATGATGTAACGTATACTCTATATTCACTTTCGTTTTGATTTTACTATATCTGGTTATTTTGTTTTACTATGTAAATTATCTTCTTACTGAACGAAATATTATTTCACCCGCTGAATGACATCTGGCAATGAGTGTAAGTCATGACGTGGTGGTAGCTAGTATATAGGCGCGTTCATCGAGACTTAGGGGAGCTCTGTGTGTTGTTATGAGGTGAGTTTGTGTGTTGTTATGAGGTGAGCTTGTGTGTTGTTATGAGGAGAGCTTGTGGTCGTTAAGAGAGAGCGTGTATAATACGAGGAGAGATTATTCATTAGTGTACTACAAGTGTTGTGTGTGCCTTAGTTGACCAAGAGTCGTGGAAATAAAGAAGTTTTATGTAAGTCAGTCTTTCTCAATTCATAGTTTTTGTCAGACCTCTGTCTGGCTGTTAGGTTTATAACATTTATTTGATTCCTATAAATAACCAGCGTTGAGACTTTGTTTAAGTTCGTAATTAACTAGTAACAACACACTTTTGAATTCATTATTTTGAAGCTTAGTACAAGTATATCATTAGCTAGCTGGTAGGAAGAGAATCATTCATAATAATTAGCTTAGCGGAAAGCAAATAAAGCTAATTCATTATACTACGTATGTAAGTTTGATAACTTTTTCTACGGGGAACTAATCAGCGCACTTTCTGGGAGGAAATACGTAGGGATACACTACGGAAAACATGAGACTAATTACGGGACTTACGAGTTTATAAAACCTTTTCGGGGTGCACGGACAAAGAAAAATATTTTTTTTTAAATCCACAAGAACAAAATAAAAGTTAATGAAAAATATCAGAAAAATTGAAGCATTTTTGTTAAGAATGCTTCAATTTTTCTAATATTTTTCATTGATTAACACGTTCCTTATCCCAGAAAGTGTGTCATTTTTTTTGTTTTGGGCTAAAAAGCTACATGCATTAGAATCGCTTTTTCTAATGCATATAGCCTTTTAACTCAAAACAAGAGATGTTAAACAAGTTCTGTGAGTGTGTGTGGGGAGGGGGCGGGCAAGCCCCCTTGGTCACTTATCTAAATAGGTTCCTGGCTGATAAAATGCTTAAATAGTTCATGTGTGCTGCAAACGACCAAGATTTTTTGCCCAGTAAACGGAAGGCAAAAATCAACACAAATAGAACTGACTTTCTCTTACCATCAGGTCGTTTGCAGAGGAAAATTTCCGTTCCGTCCCGCTTTTATATTGGTTGTCTTATAAGATCCCACGATGTGTGTTTGTGTACATTCAAAATGAAGTAGACTGAACTAAACTTATAAATATGTAATTCAAGTCGCTGTCTTTACGTTTTTAGCAGCCACTCTTTACTCACAACTGAGATAGGCGTGAATGTTGTAAAAAATGAATCGTTTAGTCAGTCTCTGTAAAACTGTGTTTCGTTTTCTTATATTGACGACTCGAAGCCATTAAGTTCCTCCACAATCATCAGATTATTCGTTGCACTATTGACAGCTGAAACTAATCGGCAGTGATCTGAAAGTACAAGCTAAACTCAGCGAACAATTCCTTTGATGATAATCAAATAAATGTGCAGGCATGTGAATACCCAATTAATCAGGCAAGTGCACATGCATGCCGCAAAAGACTTGAAATTTACATCATCCTGAAACGGAAATTGAATCCGCAGCTCCCTATTTACGTTCAGGCTTTTTACCGTCGCACCATACAGAACGAAGAACCTACAGCAACTAAAGATGTATTTCAAGACCCTGATGAAATGCTCCACCCTGCGCTTATCAAAAATGTTATACATGATTACATTTACGCAAGGCGGATTATTTCATCTGAGTCTTGGCGGATTGTTTTATCTGAGTCTAAAGACATCCTCAGTTGCTTGCATGTTATTGTTCTGGGTGGTGTTACGGTAACATATCTGAACGTAAATCGGGAGCTGCGGGTTCGATTCGCGTTCCAGTTCAATGTGATTTACAAGTTTTCTCTGCACTTGCCGAATTCCTTTGATGTTGTCTAGTTTTTAAATCAGATTAAGTTTCTCCTCGTACGCGATTGATTGTTGAATTTCATTAGTATCCAAAATTGTGGAAACCTTTAGGATTATTTGCAGTTCTAAGCTTTGATGGTTCATGACATCTGTCTTTTTTAGAATAATACCATAAAATTGTATATTAGAGAAAGATAATTTAATGCAGAACCTAATGTAACAAACTGTTAAATTATTTCATTCTATCAAAGGTGGTTAACGTGCCTAATAGAAGCACGACTGATATTTTTCGGTTTAGCACATTTAACCTGCTTGGCAGCCACGTATATCCTAATGGTCAACGTTCGTTACTGCCAAGGGAAAAGTCTGAGAAATGATGCCAGGTAGTTAGGAATGCTCAATCACTGAATAATTCACCTGGAATCTCTGATAAGCACGTTAAATATCCTAGCTTCGAATTCTAGGGACTACCTACTTCAAAGGCACCCTAGACCAATTCTTCTTTAAACCTGGAGGTTGGACCATTTTCCTAAAATCCTGTATATGAATATCATCTACCTTACACAGGCTGCATACTCAACAAAAGCCAGCTATTAAAAAATATCCTCACATTTTACTTTATGGATTTCATTTGCTAATTTGACGGAGTAATATTTTTTTTTTCTTTCGCATAAATTGAATTTATGAAAAATTTTATTGAAAAAATGTAAACGAAACACGAATGTTAATAATTCAAATGTCACTACACTTCGCTATACCATTTTTTATTGCAGGTTTAACGACCACCGTGAGCAACTCAATCGGCTATAAGAAGTCGCCCCTCCGGTAATTTAGGGTCACTGGCTCCAGGAAAGGAAAGGAGCCAATGCCGTAAGACAAACACAACATCCATACCACAACGGGATTTGAACCCGAAACCCTTTCGGGCGAACGATAAGAAGCCATCGCTTAGACCAGTGCGCCTATGCGTGTCAACAGGCTCGTGAGGTGTCTCACACTACTTCCGTTTAACAGTCTCTGAGGTACACAACGCAGGACAACTTCCAATCATGCGCAGTATCACCCAATCGCATCAATCTCACAATTACATGTTTTTGACACTTTATGGGTGCATACATTAGAGGCGGGCGTCTCACATTCATAAGCCATATTCTAAGGGTTGCGGATATCTGCAAAATGCCGTACTTCACTCCTGTTACTTTGGTGTCATGCTTGTCCACTACAGAACGTTCCGTGACGATTGTCGTCGGGAGGTCCGATAGTTTCGCTTGTGTGCCTCAATTCAATCATCCATCTTTCAGCTTATAAAAAAGCCCTTCATAAAGACAATTACGTATTATCTTTCTATATGTTGTCATATTTAGTCCAGAAAACGCGTGATAAAAATATAAGAAGCTCTTGAACTTAATTATTTCCCCCAAGAAACAGAATATGTGTTCCAAAATAAAGAGCATCGGACAATGATCATTGAAGGGAAACAATCTCCAGAGTGGTGTCCAGCATCATGAATACTGACCGCAAAAAGAGCAAATCCAATAAAATGCTCATTAGCAAAAGAACATAGAACGATTCCCACATCCAGACGGGTCATTATATCTGGTGGTTCGCGGGTGGGAAATTATGTGAAATATGAAATTAAAAAATAAAGACTTGGCGTTTTTGTAGATCATATGCCACATTAGCTATCAATATATTGATATATTTATGAAGTAATTATTACCCTAACGTTTAATATATCACAATTCCATTATGATTCAGCTACATATTGTTATTGTGATTATCAACAAATGACAGTAAGACAGTTGTTTATTGCATGAATAAAATTCTTCCAAAACACAAATTTGAAGCTTGCTTCCCGTGAAATTTGTCTTGTTCGTGTGACAGTAGGGAACTACAGATGTGTCATTCTGAAAAGGTTCTATCGAAAAGAACGATCCAGCAAACTGAGTCGTTAGCGAATCAACCTTTCCTGAGAATTACCGATTCCCAGTGTCAATCACTCAGAATTACATTTTATTAAACATCAGAATTTCACCATTGTATCTCGTTGAGGGTCATGCTTTGGTCAGAAATTTTACCTTATTCGGAAGTGCACAAATGCAATAAATTGCGTGAACGCTTCGAAACGAACTTTATATGAAAACCAAGGAAAATATTTTCTGTAATAATTAAATTCAATTCTACACTTAAAAATCGTCCAATAATCAAGAATATCTGTGATACATAGAATCATTTCCCCAGAGAGAAATCATTCTCTAAATTAGAAGAATCGCCGAACGAAACGATCCCACTCAGAAAAGATTTCGTAGACACAATTTGTTCACTAAACTGAAAGTATCACCAAAGAAAACGAACGAATCTTCCCGAACAAATCTTTCAGAGTCGAATCATAAGAATCGATTCTTTCAAAATAATCGGTTTGCTCATGTTTACAACGGGGCAAAACAGTATCTAGATTCCTCTAAAATCCGATTTGTTCATGTGAGAGCGTCGACATCGAAACGCATATAATTATCTCAAACTAAACTCCTATCATGATTGTTTAAATTTCCGTAACCTAAAAACCCATGAGATGAGGTTAAGGTTACATCGGTAACAGATCCGTAAATATTTTTATTTAAGATTATTAATTCAATTTATTTATATAAAATATTTTTCTTTTAAATTAGCGCAATTTATTGTAGTTTAATAAAAGAGCTTAATTGATATGAATTTTCTTAACGGAAAAATGAAGAAATTTTTTTTTAAATTAGTACGTTTATTAATTTTATAAACAAACTGTAGTGTATGACTGGTTTTAATACTGAATATACTCAGTATTACATAACAAATGCGAAATCGGTGTATACAATATCATACGAAGCGCATTTAAAGGTACAAATTGCTACTATTCCACATTGGTAAAACAAATTATAAAATTAATGTCAATTGTACTCTTTTCTGTTAAGAAAGAAAAAAAAAGTTTTAATAAATTACAAATATGCCCTGTCATGCCGAAATGCACTAATGATTGCACAAAGAAGAAGATTAATAAGTTAGATAATACACACTTTTGTGGCGCTTACTGTTGGCAAATAGCTTGGCATAAATATTCTTTCAGACTACTCTTATGTTTTGAAGAGCTTAAATTTTTGCTTCGCAAAAAAAAAAAAAAAAAGATCTGACCGTTTATTTAAAAGATGAGTTGTTTCCTTCCTTCAAATGGCACAATTATGAAAAATAGCTGACACCAATTAATAGCATTGGGATCAGTTTTCTTACGGGGTATTTCGCTTGATCACTTCAGATGGAGACGATGATGACATACCTATTTGCAACCTTGCTTGTGAAGCACGTGTTCGCCCCGTGTCTTATGTGTCACCATCAATATCGGATTCTTGTAATTATAAAATGGAAATGCCGCGTCATAATATAAAGCTTTACATTTCATACCTTTCGACTAATTTAAAGTAATTTCTCAGCTCTTATATCGATTCGTTCGATAACACCACACCACAACACATTATATGTTCACTCAATCACAGACGCAATCACAGACGCTCAGGCCACAATTAAATCTGGAACAGAAACATTGGAGTGGTGATTGCGAACAGGTCGTATTTTCTGACGAGTCAAGACTCAGTTTGATGTATCATTAATGTGTTGCTTCCTGGTAACAAACACCTGCGGGATTGTTCCGCATGGTTGTTGTTGTTGCTGCTGATGATGATAGGCACACATTGTGGTAAACGGCACCTTGCAGTACCTTACTGGCGACGCCTAACAGCATGGTTTGGAGCCCATTGGTTTAAATTCCTCGATTTCGCTTAATATGAATTTAGGGCAACCTTCAGCAGACAGCGATACATCACGGATGTTTTAAAGGAAGAGATCCTACCATTCCTTTATACTTTTTCTGGCACATTTTACCACAGGAAAAAGGTCTGCCACATATTGCCAGTTATGTCCAAGACCTTTTCCATACAGATAGCGGTTCGTCCTTGGCTTTCACGTTCGCCTGATGCATCCCCGATCAGACATGTCTAGGGCATGGTTGTTAAGAGACTAGAAAATCAAGCTTCTCCGCCAGTCACCACAAATGAACTCGGGTCTCGAATTGGTGGAGTTTGGAAGTCTATTCGTCAGTACAACACCAAAAAAACGTCTTCCATTATGTTCTTCGCCGTGTAGAGGCTGTTATTTTTGCTCAAATTGGCATCACACGATACTCAGTTTTGAAGCGAAATTTTATTTGAATATCCCGCTTCTTGTTTGGTGTCGCAATTTTACCAAACTGCTGTGCATGTGTATATTTATCCGAGTGGGGGTGTTGGTGTGTAGGAAACATCGTTACAAGAGCTGACAAGTTGTAACGATCCTTCCTAGACTCGCCGTTTATGTCTTAGTCCAAAGGCTTGAACTCTAAACCTTCGGATTATAGCTTAGCGATCCTATTCGATAAAGGAAAGAGCACCGATAAATGTCAACAAGTAAGACACAGCAGTTCTCTAAGCCAAGAGGACGGTATACGGTTGCATGTAGGTATATCATTATGGTCTCCATCAGAGGCTGTCGTACTCCATTAACTAACGGAAGAACTGGCCTTTTCTATAGTGTCACAGGAGTAGAACGAATAATCGTTAAACGATAATTTCCTAAAGCGAATGACTTTCGTAAGAAAACAGTTTGCAAAAACAGTCACTGGCGTCAGTTATAGCCTATTGCTGTACCCTATAACCGAAAGAAATAAACTCCACGGGCAATAACTTTTATTTCTTAGATAGGAAACACTAAGACACTGATATCGGAAATTAATTTGAAAAAAATGTTATTACACGATAATTGCTAAGAGATGAGACCATAAAAGCCGATATGTTCTAAAGTATTCATCTCTTTTGTTATGCAGTCATTAGTGCATTTCTTAGTGACAAGGCATATTTGTCATTATTTGATACTCCTTTGTTTCTAAATATAAAAAAAAAATAGCAGAATATTTACAATGCCATTCACGAATGGCATTAAAAGTGGCACCTAAAAGCTTGAAACGTGCTTTGTATGATATAGCTGGCAATCGTTTTGTTTATATTGTATGACATTTAGCGTATATGACTATTAAAACGACCATCCATATTAAGATTTATTTACAAAAACAATACATACGATGATACAAGTTTATCTATGTAGATTAAATTTTCATCTTTCGATAAACACAAATCATATTATTATAACCACTTTCATTCCGAGTACGACCAATTTTCCTAATTTACTAAAAAAAATTATACTTGCCTCAAAAAAAATTACGGGTATTATGTCTTTAAACAGTTCCTTCTGTCTTCTATCAGAAGTATTTTTTTTCCTTTGGGATTATAGGTTACGGAATTATTGCAGAAGTCAACTAGAAATTTAGTTGGCATAAATTCAAGACAGTTCGATCGCGCTGCAATGGCATGTAAAAAATTGTTTTCAAGGGAAGCATTGAGAAATTTTATCTTTTTAGTTTTTTTTATTGGTGTAATAAAATTATCTTTTGTTTATAAACATAAGAAGGTATTGAAGATGAGAAAGCTTGAGTAAGGAATTATCAAATATCTCTCAAATAATTCGTAAATATTTTAAGACGTTATAAGGAAATGTGCTATAAATTAAGTGTCAGGCCATTTTCTTTACTGTCATATTTAAAATACTTAAGAAACATGAACGATGACATGTGCTGACCTGCCAGTATGCCTGAGTGCTAATTATATTCTATTCGGAAAGAGTATTTTATTTGATTAGGTTTTTTGCCGTCAGTATTTCATGATGCTGGATACCATGGAGTTTGGAAATTGTTTCTTCTCAAGTATTGCTCTCTTATTCCCTTCATTTAGAACAAGAAACCAAGATGATAGTTTAATCAGGTTTAATCTCAGTTTACTCCTGCTGCAATGACCATAGATAAATTCAAAACTTATTACATGTATTCAACCTGTGATAGCAAAATATATCTGCAGATCAGTGACATTGGATCACACTCATCAGGTTCAGTCAAGTATCAACTTGGTAAAATCAAGCATATGGAACAGTTTTCCGAATCCGGAAAAAAGCTTATGAGATTTTTAGCTCATGTATTGGAACTTGGTTATTCGCGTTCTACTGGTCTGTTACAATGACAGGATATCCTAAATACAATACATGATGGGACGAACTATTTCCACCTTTCCACCTACGTTTTCTATACACGATAGTACAGCTAATCTTGGGAGTCAGCTGGTATAACCTGAGAGATTTAGCCCTTGTGGCTGACAAAATAATCGAAATTAGGGATTTTGTCACTCTAGTATATTCATTATTTCTCCTTTCTTTGCTGGGCCTAATGCTATGTTCGCGCAACAAAGACCACAGCATACATCGGACGTAGATGAACTTTCTTGCATAGTTGACAGGTATCTTCGAACTCGCGGTCGCTGAAACAACAGTCAAAGATATATTCGTTTATCATCACACGTTTGGAATGGAAGCCCAGACAAAAAAAGTACGTCTCAGCAGAATGCGTTGTTATCATCTATCAATTTGAGAAGAAATTAAAAAGTGTGAAACACTAAGCTCATTCTCTCCGGAGGTCATAAAATGATGAAAGTCGAATGGTAAATATATTTTTCATAGCCACCGAATCTACCAACAGCACATTCTTAGTACACTAGAAGCTGATACTTACGTTGATTCCGTTTTGGCGCGAAGATAATTGAGGTGTGAAAAGCTGCAATTACTGTACAGTTATACATACGAATTGCTAGTGATTGTTAAGGCTCTCTTGAATTTACAATGAACGATTTCGAGGATTTTCATTATTGATTCAGCTTCACCTTCTGGTGGATATTAAAAAGAGAAGAACAAACTTGTTGATAGAGTAATAAAACTCAACACAATGGACGAAATAACTCGTACATTCGCAACTGGTATCAAATCTGTGTCTTGTAATTCGAAATTTCTGAATTTACTTGCTAAACATTTGAAACTCAGTTAGTTGAACATATATTCCAATATTCGTTCAGCATAATACCTCAATTTCTATTCATATATTCATTGCACCTAATGCTTGGCTTACTTCCAGCCATGAGGTATACCATCCGATAGATGCACAACAGGAAAAAAAAATTAGTTTTTCATGGAATTTGCCGTTTCACAGTTTGCACCACATGGCTCTAAAAATATGTAGTGCTTGACTGCAGGATTTTTGGGAAACTACAGGGGTCTGAATGCTTTCACTTTCCAAGATAAATATCCAATTATGTACCTTTAAAATTACCTCAGTTTATATTTTTAAAATTTTAAACCTCGATTCTGAAAAAATCTTATTATAAACTACTGATTAAACCATCTGTCATTTATGGAACGGTTCAGGGGTTATCTTGTGCCGGATCGCACCGGAACGCCGCTCCGGTACTTTTTTCCCTGCCGGAGCTCAGCTCCCCCACTAATTTGCAATGAAATTTCGTCTGACATTTACATCTGGGTTGCAAATGTTCAAGAGTTTGTCGTGTGCCCTAAAAAATGTTTTAATCTGTCAAACTACAGCATCTTCAAGCAAGTAAAAAACACACTCTCCGTGTTATACTTATGAGGAACTTGTAACGTAAGTGAAAGTTTTACGTACCATCTACGGTCCTGATTCCTGAGATATCTTGTATGGGGAAAAGGAGCTGGACAAACTTTGTGACCGTTTTTAAAATAAATGCTAAAGAGGTGGTTAAAGATTTTAGAATATATAAGTCCACTGCCGGAAGAGAAGTAAAAAAACAGTTTGAAAACCTTGAATTCCATTGTGAACTAACTGTATCCCCTTATCTTCTGCAGAACGTGAAAGGGGCTTTCCTGCAATGAACGACATTGTAACGACACAAAGAACCTCATTGAAAACTGGCACAGTGTCCGAACTAATGTTCCTAAAATTAGTTGGCCCTTCACTAAAACATTTCAATCCAATTGAATACGTGAAATGTTGGCTGGCAAAAGGGGCATCACACTGCCGATGATTTGAACTGCAGAGTGGCCAGTAAAAAGGATGAAAATTCGCAAATGTTAGCCCTGTGGAGTTTTATTTGTTGTTGTTAATTGTAGTTATATGCCTATTATTCTGGTAAGATTTTAAAAGTTCCATTATTCCGGTGAGTTTTTCATTTTGCAATTGTAAACAACAGTTTCTGCATTTTGTAAACCATACCAATATTTTTAGAGAGAAAAAGGAATTGTCAAATTGCTTTAAATAAATTTTAAGAAATGTTATGATTTGCATGCATGACAGCAATATGGAACCAAAAATTAGCTATTCATAAGAAATGTCAAAATTTCAGTCATTATTATTTTTCAATTATATATATTTCAACAAAAATGTGTTTAGATAGGCACTAATTAAAAAAATGTACAGTTTAAAGAACACAAAAATATCAAACTGGACAAAAGAAGTACCCTTCCCCCAATATGTATTTTTCATAGAACATTTACCGAAATAATTTTTATCATTTTGGTACACTACTAATTCACAGTACGATTTCCCGTAACATTTTTTAGAGCTCCGGTACATTTTCTCTATAAATTAAGCACTCAAACGGTTGTCAGAGTACGGCTTTAATTCTTCGAAAACGTCTACATAAGTTTGGTCTCATAAAGTCTGGGCAAATATTCCTAGGTTCATGAAAATGCTTGCAAGTTTTTTACAATGCGTTAGAAAGGCATTCATTTCGCTTCAAATGCACTTACTGAACATCTCTCTCGTCGTCGTACGGTATTCAGACGCCATAGTATTTGAAGGAAACTTCCTTCGTTTACCCTTGTTCTGAATGAAACGTAAATTAAACAAAATGGTTAGGTTTGAAGAAACACACCTCAGCTCTTTAATCAAAGATATTTTTCTTGATAACACGCATGCTTAGAGAATATCTCTCTAGAAGAGACAAATTACGAATCATCAGGCGAACTATATTTGGTGCCTTTTTCTATGTACATATGTACAATGTATGTAAATACTTTCGGAACATTATACTAAATGTATTAACATAATGAATTTTGCCATGAAACGATAGCGATAGAAGTTACCGCAAATATGATGATTGTATGGAATGCGCAGTTATAACACAAGAGGATACCCAAACAGAGACTGAGTAATGATCTGCTTCAGATCCATATACACCAGTGTGCAGCATGAGAGAAAGGAATGACGAAATTATATGAAGTTTAAGTTTCCGTATAGCACATCCATTGGATTTTTATGTGACAATAGTTTTTTTCCTCTGACTTTGAGTGAAATATCCCTTATAATTTGATGAGCGGTATTTTAATTTTAAAATCAGATAACTTTATATAAAAGTTTCTTAATTGTTTGCTTAAAGCACATAATTTGCTGTGATATTACAGTGAGTGTGTACTCACCATTTTACAAGAGTTGTGAGCTAGCAATTTAAAGGAACAGTATGAGATTTACGTCTCACACACAGTGATTTTTTTATTGAAAGTTTAACGACCACCTAGAGCAACTCAATGTGTAAGCCCATTGGGTTGCTTCATTGAGTTCCTACTATAAGCCCATTGAGTTGCTTCTATAAGCCCGTCTCTAATTTAGGGCCACTGGTTCCAGGGAAGGGTGAGAGTCAGCTGAGTAAGACAATACAATATCCATGCCTCACCTGGATTCGAACCCGGACACATCTCCGACGAATAATCAGAAGCCATCACTTAGACCACTGCGCAACCGGGGCGGCACACAGTATTCAATCCTCGTTTTATCAAGTAAGTTATAAGAAAACTGAAGCTTGAAACATAAAAAAAGACCGCATATCCAACGATTCTTATTTAATGCATGTTAACTGAAAAGCTACTAACACCAAATTAATTCTGTATAATACAAATTACTCCGAAACTTTAGACGGTCTTACTGGATGGCGCAGTGGATACTCGGGAGCAAACCGGGAGACGCGGATTTGATTATCGCACCAGGACAATGAAATTTTCAAGTTTTTGAATATTATATGTATTACCACTCCTGTCGTAATTTTAACCAATAGACGAAATCAGAACTTCAAATTTGTATTGTACACTAGTGTAATCCCGTATTAATGGTCTATCTTCTTCTCCGGGCGATCACGGGATACAATAAATTCTATTCATTCAGATTTGCTATATATGAATGCCGTTGCTTCGACCTGCGATTCCTGTGATATGTAAAATTCAAATTACTCGGAAACTTAAACTTCGTCGTCCTGGCTGGTGTAGTAGGGAGCATACTCATGAGGAAA